>OX638250.1:0-600000 GCA_951806755.1 Brenthis hecate | reverse complement strand
TTTTTTAAATAAATTGTTTAATCGAACATGTTATTAAAAATCTTTCTTCTAACAATTTACCTGCTTATTACATCTACACTAAAAATGGACAAATAAAAACTTAAAAAAATAAAATAAAAACCGACTTTCAGGCACTAAAATGTAAAAAATAACCAAACGAGGGTTTTCATTTAGAATAGATACCTAATCAGATATTGTCGAAGTCGGTGCCAGCGGACAATATTTTAAGATATGAATATCCAATAGGTAAATATGTGTTTTACGTATTGAAATATATTAGATTTGCTTTGCATCGGCTATCAAAAAACGACTTTCAAAGTTATTATAATGCCACAAACCATTTTAATATTTATAATACATATGTTTGATAAATAATCCAGTTATTTTTAAAGAAAATAATAATGACATTGTTTTTTTTTTAAATAACCTCTTTGTCGTATGTACATTTTGACGTCGAAACCTCTTTCACCTTGAATTATTTTTCATGCGGAATTTTATATATAACAAGCATTGCCCGCGGCTCCGCCCGCGTTCAGATGACCATAAACCAAATTCTTAGGTTTTACATATTAGTATACTCTTACATTGCAGTTTTTGTATTTTTTCTCAGAAATGAGATATTTTCCCGCGGTAAAAAGTATCCTATATGTTGATCCGGATAACCAGCTATCATCATACCAAATTTTATCAAAATCTGACCAGTGGTTTTCTCGTGATGCGGTAACAGACAGACAGACAAAAATTCTAAAAACTATAGATTCGGCCTCTGTATCGATAATAATGTTTATTTCAATAAGATTTTCCAAAAAATATTTAATGTACAGATTCGGCTTAGTTACAATTTTATTATATGTACAGATTCCGTTCATTTAATTGATTTAAATTATACGGTTTCATTTTTACTCGACTGGAGGGTTTTGTGTTTGACTTGTATGTGTTATTTTTGCTTCATAAACTGTTAATACCTGCTTTAGCTGTTTGATCTAAAACGTTAGAGCCGTTTCGGAGATACGCGACATAAATTTATATACATACATATATACATACATATGTATTATATACAAGAGTTGCTCATTTAATATTATAAGATAATAAATCAATGCAAGTATATTTTAACATAAATAATCAATTAAATTCTTAATTAAACTTGTTTTTATCTTGTGGCTAAAACGCACAACTCAAGCACGTACGCACAAAAAACCCCAATAACCCCAAAAACCCCAAAAACCCCAATAACCCTAAAAACCCCAAAAACCCCAACATACTAACCAAAGTTTACGTGTGACAGTGTATTGTGTTTGTATTACCAATAATGTAATACTAAAGAATCAAAAATATATTTTTGCCTTTACTATACCTACATAATATAAAAAAATTCTAAGTAAGTCGAATCTGTACATTAAATATTTTTTGGAAAATCTTATTGAAATAGACATTATTATCGATACAGAGCCCGAATCTATAGTTTTTTTGTCTGTTTGTCTGGGAACTCATCACGGGAAAACCACTAGATAGATTTTGATGAAATTTGATATGATGATAACTGGTTTTTGGTCATCTGAACGCGGGCGGAGCAACGGGCAATGCTTGTAATAAATAAGTATCTATATATGCATATAACTAAATGATAAAAATATTTTTTATAACATAATAACATTTTATACATATATATAATAATAATGTATCTGACCTGGTGACAGATTAAAATAAATAATAACTCAGTTACAAGATTATTTCTTCTTCATAAATAAAACTATCTCCAGCAAAATGAGTGTGACACGATAGTGTCTTGGGACATCAAATGCTTATTTATGTATAGTCTAAGAAACAGTTGTTGGAACTAATCTTATAGTTATTGATAAATAAAACACATTTCCTAACAAATATCTATTCAAAAAGTGGCGTCGACATGTAACATTAAGTCAAACCGAAGAATAAAATTAAAAAATCGAAACTCCTAATTGAGTAAACACAAATTCGAACTTACGCACACCACATAAAGTAGTTTTTTAAACAAAACAATGTGCCTTTTAGTACTGTAGTATTTTTTGGGAAATAAAAAAAGCATTTTCGATGACGCGAAGAAAAAATTTTTCCCGCCCTCCGAATTTTGCCGCTCTTAAAAATTTGCCGCCCTGGGCACTAGCCCGAGTGCCCCTGGTGTAAATTCAGCCCTGCTCGCACTTCTCTTCTTCGTCTTAGGGTAACAAAAAAAACCTTTTTAAAGTTGCCAAAAGGAATGCGAAGGCCAAAAGGAGGGGCTAAATATATATAAAGTTAATTAAAATTATTTAAAATTCAAAATGGCGGAGTTCGACTGCAATTTGGGTGTCGTGAAAAACTTTTTTCTTCCAAACCATCGATTGACGTATCAAAAAAGATATTTTAAAAGACGATTTTTAAAATATTTACAATTTATATGTTTAAAAATAATTTAGGTTAATAGATTGTCATATAAAACTCCAATTATCTAACTGGTCAAAACTAAAAAGTTGTAAATAAAAAAAAATAAAAAAAAAACGCGACCTGTGTAAGACTGCATAATACTACGAGTATGCTCCCACGTCAACTGGTTGCCATGTTTTAAGTTAGTTTTTTTAATTTATATAAGATTTTTTTGGCCAGTTTAAAAAAAAACAACATAATATATATTTATAATAATAAGTGATATATATTTTTATCCTTTTAAAAGCTTTCATTACGGTATCCTACTGGACTATATGTTTTTATCATTAAACCAGCGACACGCCTTCGCTCCGGTCGGGTTCGTCGTAGAAAGTATCCTATATGTTGACCTGGATAACCAGCTATCATCATACATCAAAATCTGTCCAGTGGTTTTCAACCGACTTCAAAAAGGAGGAGGTTCTCAATTCGACTGTATGTTTTTTTTTATGTTTGTTACCTCAGAACTCCGTCATTTATTAACCGATTTGGACAATTTTTGTTTTGTTTGAAAGTATACTTCCAGATTGGTCCCATTTAAATTTCAAAAAAAAAATACCACCCCTAAGGGTGGAAAAGCAACTAATGATGAATTTAACCTACTTCTAATTGTCATATTGACTTGAAACTTTGCAAGTATTTCTATTTCCGTTGATAGTACAGTGGTTCGGTGTTGTTGACCTGATCTGATGGCAAGGCCAGAAGGTGGATAGGTGGAACTCTTCAACGGCTAATAGTAGATACTTTGAGTTTGGGCTTATTTTGTTTGATTTGACAAGCCTAACACGTTAGAATCCTTACTTTGCTACTACTGTCTACACTAAAAAGGGAAAAATAAAAACTTTTTAACAAAAAAATAAAACCGACTTCAAACAAAAGCACTAAAAAGTAAAAAATAACTGATTGGTACTTTTCATTTACTATACATACCTAATCAAATATTTTCGAAGTCGGTGTGCTTTGCTTTGTATGGGCTGGGACCGATTTCGAAAATATTTGATTAGGTATGTATAGTAAATGAAAACTACCAATCAGTTATTTTTTACTTTTTAGTGCTTTTGTTTGAAGTCGGTTTTATTTTTTTGTTAAAAAGTTTTTCTCGTGATGCTTTCTTAGACAGGCAGATAGACAGACAGACAAAAATTCTAAAAACTAAAGATTCAGCCTCTGTATCGGTAATAATGACTATTTCAATACTAAAAAATATTTAATGTACAGATTCGACTCAGAATTTTATTATATGTATAGATCATTTACTATGATGGACAAACCTGTAAATCCAGTTGAAAGTAGTCCACATTTTGTTGCTATACAATTATTAATAAATAAGCCCTATGTGTCTGCACATCCTCCGATAAGGTGTCTCGGTGGCATTGATTTCCGTCCCTTCGATAACCTCCGCCCTCTTATCTCGAGGTTTAACACATGTCAAATTTTATCATTATTCTTGCGACCCTCCTTACGAGAATTCATAGCTATGAACCATTTTCTGCTGCATTTGCTGACTTCGGGCGTTCTCATCTATACATATAATAAAATTGTAACTAAGCCAAATCTGTGCATTAAATATTTTTTGGAAAATCTTATTGAAATAAACATTATTATCGATACAGAGGCCGAATCTATAGATTTTAGAATTTTTGTCTGTCTGTCTGTTACCGCATCACAGAAAAACCACTGGAGGGATTTTGATTAAATTTGGTATGGTGATAGCTGGTTATCCAGGTCAACATATAGGATACTTATTACCGCGGGAAAATGTCTCATTTCTGAGAAAAAATACAAAAATTGCATGGTGAGAGTATACTAATATGTAAAACCTAAGAATTTGGTTTTTGATCATCTGAACGCAGGCGGAGCCGCGGGCAATGCTAGTAGGCTATAAAACGTAAAACGTACTCCAAAAGATAAGCGCGGTTAAATAGAAAAAAAAAACACTTTAGCATTATAATATCAATGAAATAGATTGAAATATCAGTTATAAATATATTTTTCTACATATGTATGGCTAAATGAAAATATTTATTATTGAATTGACATCTAATATGAATCCCACAGACCACAAACATCTTAGTTTCTAACTATGTAATGACAGACGTACAGACAGACGGCACGCCTGGCGCCAATGGTTAGGTAACCTATAGTCTTATATAAATGACCCCGATTAATTGGTTGTGCTTAATCTATAGAGATAAACAAAATTAAAGTGTCTGCTTGTAATGTAGAGATAAAAGTTTTTTTTATTAAATGCGTATGAAATTATGTACGATACTTATAAGAAAAAATATTTAAAAAATTTACCTGTCTGTCTGTTTGGTTCGGATAATATTCGAAACGACTGGACTGATTTTGACAGGATTTTCACTGGCAGATAGCTGATGTTATAAGAGGTATCTTAGGCTATTTTTTTTTAGAGAAAGAATTAGGGTTTCGCACGAACCCGGACCTAAGTCGCTAATCTATAAAAAAAAAAAAACACTGGCAACACGCCCTCGCTTCGATCAGATACAACTTATAGATTTCTACAATCTTCGTGAATTCTTAAGAAACCAGCCAGACTTGAACGATACTAGAACACAAATAGATAGTTTTGTCAGATTTGTACTTCAGAAGGTGCAAAAGCTGCCTTTGCCCACAATTAGTCTTATATGCACACTTAATATTATAAATGTAAAAGTGTGTTTGTTTGTTTGTCCTTCTTTCACGTCGAGACGGAGTGACGGATTGGCGTGATTTTTTGTGTGGAGATAGTTGGAGGGCTGGAGAGTGATATAGGCTACTTTTTACCGCGGGAGATTATCTAATTCCCACGGGAATTCACGTTATAATACAATCCATAATAATATTTATGATCAGAATTACTTGAAACTTGGTATTAATGCTTTTCAATAAAATTAAATAAACACGTGTTTTAAAATTTTTCCAAATTCATCGTATAAGGGGGTAAAATAGGGGATGAAAGTTTGTACGAAACTACCTTTTTAAAGATTTATTTGTAGTTTTAGCGCGAGCGAAGCCGCGGGTTCTGATAGTATTATATATAAATAAATAAAAATGAATGACCGAAATGTATGTACGCGCATAACTTCCGATCGACTGCACCAAATTGGATAATTAATTTTTTTTGTGTTTGTGATTGTCAGGAAAAGCTTTGTGTAGAAGAAAATTAAAAAAAAAATGTTATACTAAAACAAGTATTTTTAAATCTCAAAATATGAATAGTGAGTGAGTGAAATAGTTTTTATTCCGGAAATCATCCCTTAAGAGTGTGAGAATGGGGATGAAAGTTTGTATGGGAAAGCGAGCTAGGGACGAACCCGAGCGAAACGAGGGTGAGTCGCTAGTACATTATAATATCCTATATGAGTCTATATCACACAAGCTATTATCAGCAAAAAGGTCATAAGTTGGAATTATTCATTTCTAAGGACAACTTCATCCTTGAACAGTACTAGCACTGCCCGCGGCTCCGCCCGCGTTCAGGTTACCAAAAACCAAATTCTTAGTTGTTACATATTAGTATACTCTTACATTGCAGTTTTTGTATTATTATGAGATATTTTCCCGCGGTAAAAAGTATCCTATATGTTGACCCGAATAACCAGCTATGACCATATCAAATTGCATCAAAATCCCTCCAGTGGTTTTTATGTGATGCGGACAGACAGACAGACAGACAGACAGACAAAAATTCTAAAAACTATAGATTCTGCCTCTGTATCGATAATAATGTTTATTTAAATAAGATTTTCCAAAAAAATATTTAATGTACAGATTCGGCTTAGTTACAATTTTATTATATGTATAGATTTAAGACGTTATGACAGAACAAAATTTTCTAGAAAGTGATATAAAAACACTTACCTCAAAACTGTAATTAATAAGAAAAATAGACGTTATGTCACCCACATAAGGTTTCATTTTGAAAATTTTAGTTGCATTTATTTATAAAAGATAACTCTGTTTACATAATTACAATTATATTTGAGTAAATAGAAAGTGTATTTATGTTTTGGTTTTCGCTTGATATTTATATTTTTGTTTATATATATGTATGTTTGTTACTCCTTTATTCTAAAACGGCTGGACTGATTTGGGTGAAATTTAGTAGATATATAGTATGACCTGAAGTAATTTAAGAGGCTACAGTTAAACCCCTATAGACGTACCCCAGCGAGTGTAAGTGGCTATTATATCTATACTAATATTATAAAGATGTAAAGTTTGTGAGTTTGTTAGGTTGTATGGGGTAATCTCTGGATCTAGTGAACCGATTTAGATGAAATTTGGTAAGATGATAGTTTGAAACCCTAGGAAGGGCATAGGATACTTTTTATCCTGGAAATCATCCTTAAGGGGGTTAAAATGGGGATAAAAGTTTGTATGGGGAATCAACCTAGGGAGTAGGGACGAAACCGAGCAAAGCGTGGGCTAGTCGCTAGTAATATATGTAGGTATGTATAATAATACTCAGTAGACCAGAAATTATTTATCTATCTATATCTATATATTCTACGCTTCGCTCGGGCTCATCCCTAGATACGTTTTAACGGTTGGTATAGATTTCTCAGAGATGATATATTTTCACGCAGTAAAAAGTATCTTGTATGTTGACCCGGATCACCAGCTATCATCATGCCAAATTTCATCAAAATCTGTCCAGTGGTTTTCTCGTGGTGCGTTCCCAGACAGACAGAACAAAATTCTAAAAATTATAGATTCGGCCTCTGTATCGATAATAATATTTCAATAAGATTTTCGAAAAAATATTTAATGGACAGATTCGACTCAGAATTTTATTATATGTAGGAATAGATATTGTATAATATTTTCATTTATAGTTTTTTATTTATTTATATAGGTAAATTAAAATGAATGTTGCCGACACGTTTGGCTCAGTTTGTAGTGTTCCTACTTGCTGTACCAGCGGTCGTGGGTCCGAATCCTGCTTTGCACAATAATTTGTGTGATGAGCAAGAATGTTTGTACTCCAGTCATGGGTGTTTGTATTTATAATATGTATGTATTTAAAGTTATATATGTGTAGTGTATCAACTATCTGGTATCCATAACACATGCCTCGTAGCTTACCATGGAACTAGATGGTGATGTGTGTTAATGTCCCAACGTATACGTATTTACTATTTATTATTATTTATACGTTAGTATGTTTGTCCTCTATGCGTTTTTAAACTATTGATCTGATTATGATGAAATACTGGTGGGTAACTTTGTATACGCCTACGAATGTTTCTGCCGCTAATTTTTTTGGACAAGTGTACGCGCAGACACAAGTGCACTCTCTATTCCTGTCACTTTCATACTCCGGTGGAACGATACTTCGATACGACCAGTGAGAGTTAAGGTGCAGGACCGACTACTTTACGTGCTCTCCGAGGTATGGAGGTGACACATTGCCAACTTCCCAACTCCAGCCTGCTACTGAGAATTTCATGACAGAAATACTCAACAACTAAACTTGGCCCGACCCGGGACTCAAACCCAGGACTTCCGGATCGGCGGCTGTACACGCGAGCCACTAATCCACCGATATTATGAAACTTAGTATGTACACAGATAGAATATGACGTTTTGTTATTATAGTTTTCCAGACGCAAATATTTTTTGGTGATTATAAAGTGATTATAAACCATGTTTGTGTATAAATTTTTACACCAGCACACATCACGAGGTCACCTATGCAATCGGTAAAAATTGACAATAATTGCATTTGCGTTATTTACGTGTCACTATTGACCTTTATGAATCTGGCGTCGTATTGCTGTGATAATCTATACATATAATAAAATTCTAACTAAGTCAAATCTGTACATTAAATATTTTTTGGGAAATCTTATTGAAATATACATTATTATCGATACAGAGTCCGAATGTATAGTTTTTAGAATTTTTGTCAGTCTGTCTGTCTATCTTTCTGTCTGTCTGTCTGTCTGTCTGTCTGTCGGTCTGTCTGTTACCGCATCACGAGAAAACCACTGGACAGATTTTGATGAAATTTGGTATGATGATAGCTGGTTATCCGGGTCAACATATAGGCTACTTTTTACCGCGGGAAAATATCTCATTTCTGAGAAAAAATACAAAAACACAAAAACTGCATTGTAAGAGTAATATGTAAAACTTAAGAATTAGGTTTTTGGTCATCTGAACGCGGGCGGAGCCGCGGGCAATGCTAGTAGTTATATAAGTACCTAACGGCCTTCCTCGATTTCTGTGGTCTAATTCTCCATATTATTTTTTTACCCTTTTATACCCCTTTATACCCTAAAGGGGGATGGTTGAAATATTTTTTTCAAGGGGTTAAATATTGTTATAAGCCAATTTCGCCAAAGTTCTATAGACTATTTCATTTGAATTTGAACTTCTCTAACCCCTTTACCCCTAACTTTGAGTGTGTATTTGTTGACATTGAAATTCTGGACAGATTCGTATGAAAGTTAGCACACATAAAAAATTACCTGCTACAACATATAGTAGTTAAATTTTCTAAAAGGCTCACCGTAAATAATCACTACATATTACAAAACAAAGTCCCATCGCCGCGTCTTTTTGTTTGTCTGTACGCGATAAATTCAAAAACTACCAAACGGATTGTAATACGGTTTTCACCAATGGATGGATAGATTCATTAGGAAAATTTAGGTGTATAATTCATTATGGTTTTGTGTAAATTGGCTGAAATATGCTGATGATTGTAGAAGATGTCGGAAAAATTATGCAAACTTGGAGCTTTTCTGGCGTACGCTAGTAAATAGAGTTATGTATATAAAAACAATGTATTACGGAATTATTAGTTCCTGGATACCCACCACTCCATAACAATTTGGCGTGATATTTGATAACACAACCCCCATAACCTTCTTTAACAAACAGGCATGAGAAACACAAAAACAATTCGATCGGTCAATCGGGCTTACTATTTCATAGATTAGCACATTCAAGCCAACAAAACAAACATTTAAAAATTTTAAATAAAAGGTATCTTTTCGGATTTTTTCGCGCATTTATTTAGATTTTTGGTTCCCGACGTTTCGAATGCTTTACAGCATCCATGGTCACGGGAGAGACTGAGGTGTTACATGTCTTGAAGGTATAGTTGTTACAGACAGCCTACCCACAATTAACAAAATGAATTCAAACCTTACAATATTTGTTAATTTTAGTTTTAAATACTTTTATAATTGAATATGGAATATTATTTATTTAATTTTAGCTGTTATTATTATACTTTCAAAATAAATCAGCGAAAAATCCCGAAAAGATAGTTTTATTTAAAATGTCAAATATTTGCGTAAATCTAAGAAAGTATTATACTATGTACCTATTGCAACTGTTCAGTTCCGACAATGCCGTTCAGACAATGCTTTGATACGTGATTATTTAAACAGTGGTTTAGCAAGTCGACTTTCTAATATCAGTATAACTCTTAGAAATCTTATAAAATCTTAGTAGTAGGTATAACTTTAACTCTCACTTCGAGTTCTGTACCTCAAAATATATCTATAATAATAATTATATTATAATTATTATAATTAAATATAGCAACAATATTTCCTATATTTAATTATAATAATGATATTTTTTATAAATGTTTATAAATAAAAATCAATAAATATTGTAAGGTACTTTGGTGCCATTTTTGAATTGTTGAGGGAGCGGGGGAATTAGGGGGGGGGGGGAGGGAGGTGGTTCAATATGCTCAGGTCATTAGCGTCCGGCAATCTAGCCGGACGCGAAACCAAGAAACGCACTGGGTGGTGGCCTACGTCGGTGGGCGGTGTGCCATGCTGGTTGCTCCTGGTACTTCTCTGATAGCGGAATGGACTTTGCAATCTCAGAATTGTTACGGTCTGCTTCTGCAGACTTACCGTCGTGGCGCCATGGTTAAGTGCATAAACTATACTTTAATACGGGGGAAGTTCTGTTGCGTTGTAGTGGGTAGTACTGGCTTTTCTAGCCGGTGAGTCCCACATAACCACCTGTATGTATAAATAAATAAATATGTTGGGACATTAACACACAGCACTATCTAGTTCCATGGTAAGCTACGAGGCTTGTATTATGGATACCAGATAGTTGATACACTACACATATATAACTTTAAATACATACGTATTATAAATATAAACACCCATGACTGGAGTATAAACATTCGTCATCACACAAATGAATACCCCCAGCGGGACTCGAACCCGCGACCGCTGGCACAGAAAGTAGGGTCACTACAAACTGAGCCAAGTGGGTCGTCATATTATGTACCTACGTATGCAGGAGGTATGCCTAAATGTATTTCCCAACGTTAAAAAAAGGTGTATTCTTGGATGTGAACCTAAATAAATGGGTAGACTTCCTCACAACACGTTTACTTGAAAATAATAAAAGTGTGACTTTTGACTGTTTGACTTCACGCCTACATCACTATTTGTCAAATCACTTTTGTGTCATCTGTAAGCAATTATTTAATTATAGGTATATTTACATCTTGTACGTGACATATGATAGTGCTTATCTATGTACAACAATTTCATTTTTTTATCTGTTTTTACCTTTTAATAACTAATTTCGACTTATTTGTTCTTGGTAACATTTTAAAATAAAGCAAGTGTAATTTGACGGATGGGGAACTAAAGATGATGATGACATTTTTTCTTAAAAATTGAGAGTTTTTAGAACACTGTCTCGTGTGCTAGGGGGTGTGAATTTGTTTTTCTTATAGTAAATTTCTTACTGACGTACAGATATTTCTCAATCTTCATTTTTTTATTGACTTAATAGAAATATTAATAAACAAACATTTACCCGCGGCTCTGTCCAGTTAGTTTAACAATAACTGATTTTCATACCATCATCTAACCTTTTTTTTTACCCAAAATTAGGCCAAGGCCAAGTTCAAGGTGTTTTCCAAAAACCCTTTCTTACCGGATACTTTCCTATGCTGGCCGATCGTCGTATTGTTTGAAACCAGGGCCGTGCCTGACGGGCGTTCATTGCGTGCACCGCACGCAGGCGGCCGAAATTAAGAGGCGGCCAAATCGTTACAAGTTGTTTACTGGGCAAAAATACAATCGGTTTGTTTTCATTAAGATACGAAGTAAAAACAGTTTCTCTAATCTAATCTATCTAAAAAGAGTTTCTCAGAAATAAGAAATGTATAAAAACTGATTAGGTCGTTGTAGTATTTATATACCTAGTCATGCAGCGAATCCGAATTTTTTCGAACATTGCACGAGCGACGAGCCGAAATAGTTTTTTCAATTGACCGGCGTCGCGTAAGCGGTCTTATTCGTCTTATTAGTCGTATTAGTCTATAGACTAGCGAGGATAAATCGTTATTTGTGTCCTGTGTGTGATCCGATATTATTAAAGTCTTTAATTTAACGAATAAAAATAAATTGCTTAATTCCTGAAAAGTTTTAGCTGTGTGTTCGTGTGGTGAAATTTAATAAAAAGTTTATTTACTCGACAAAGACTGAAAAAGGTAATACACAAAAAATGTAAAATTTGGGTAGACTTTCACTTTGGGGCCCGGGAAAATTTGGCGGGTCTTTTTGGAGGGAAAAGGCCTTTTGATATGAAATTCTTAAATAAATATTAAAAAATATTTAATAATATTAAAAAAAATTAAAAAAAAATTAAATAATAATTAAAATAATATAAAATAGCGCAATTTAATATTAAATTACTTAAAATCTATAATTAATGTATATTTTAATGCGCATAGGATGACACGATAAGAAAATCATTTATAAGCTTTTTAAGTAAAACATATTTTTAAACATAAATATGTCAAGATTTATTTTGAAAATGAAAACGGAGAGGAAAATTCAACCACATATAACTGTTTTCTAGTTCAATGTCACTGTGATTATAAAACCAATACCATAATTTTTTTCATGTTATTATTTTTGTTTAAATTTTAAATAAAAAAATGTTTATTTTGTGCATTTTTTTTTCTTAAATTTCATCCAAACATATAAATCTCATAAAACCGGTTTTGGGAACAAAACCAATATTTTTTTTCGTTCTCGATTTCGGTTAACCAAAAACTGATTTTTTTCCCGGTTTGATGCCCTGTGTATAATAATAAACATTAAAAATTAAAGTAGTTTTTTTTAATGTTATCCTGGGGGCGGCCATACAGACTGGCACGCAGGCGGCCATATACCCAGGCACGGCCCTGTTTGAAACCACCAAGCTGATAATAATAATGATCTGATAATATCAGAAGCTGGAAGCTGTGAAACTCTTCAATGGCTTTTAGTAAAACCATCGACTTTGGGTTCATTTAATTCGTTTTGACGAATCCCGTACATTACAGTTGGTCAAAAGAGCTTATATTTAGTTTTTTTTTTTTTACATAAAGAATATGCGACACATTAATTTAACTATAAATTAATGCAGAAGAAGTAAATTGGACCTAGACAAGATCAGTGTAGTTTTGCCCACATCTGATAACTGCATAGTTATAGCTGTTTATAAAAACTCCAGTAGGTAACTAGGCAGTGGTAGCCCAGTGGTAACGCGCTCGCTTGGGAAACCGAGTGAAGCGGGTTCAAATCCCGGGTCTCGCACCTCTGATATTTTCATGTGCGAATCATTTCTAACATGATTATCACTTGCCTTACGGTGAAGGAAAACATCGTGAAGAAACCTGCATGTCTCAGAGAACCTAACAAGTTTTCGAAAGACATGTGAAGTCCGCCAACCCGCACTTGGCCAGCGTGGTGGACTATGGCCTGATCCCCCTCGTATTGAAGGGTGGCCCGTGCCCAGCAGTGGGACAATAAAAAGGGCTGAATAGATAAAAACTCCATGCACGTGTATCTAAATCATAGTCAATTTTTGACGTGAAACGTCTGTAAAATCACACCAAAACCATACTAGCCCAGTTGATTTAGGATTTTACATTGCAAAACATCTTAGGAGCAATTTTCCTTCGGAATATTTTGGGAGGGTCACTGGAAGTCTAAATTTAGATTTTCGGGGTAAAAGACCCGTTGTGTCATCCGCCATCTTGAATTTAAGGTTTGATTATTTTTTTATTGAATAACTCGTTTATTTTCAATTTAACACGAAAACTAGTTATTACAAAAGTTGTTTTAAATTAAATTTCCTACAATTTTGATTCTTATCAATTTTTTCCTAGGATCGATATTATTCGATTTATACCCGAAAAGATGGGGTGAATTTTTGTGTAATGAACAACTCGTTTACATATTTTCCATTTTACACTAAAAATAGTTACAAAACAAAGTTGTTTAAAATCGAATTTCTTACAATTTTGGTATATTTTTTTTTCGTACAATTTTGGTATATTTTCTTACAATATTGGTTATCATTGTATTATCACATTCATTTTCAATTTCATCAAATTTTCAACGACGTTCAACCGAAAAACTAACGAAAAAAATAATAATAAATGCGACAACTACAATGATAAGATTTTACCTTTTCCTTTTCTCAGGTATAAATCGAAAAATATCGATCCTACGAAAAAATTGATAAAGAACGGGCACCAGGTCAGAAAAGTAGATCATAACGAAATAGGTTTCATTAGGTTGCCATAATAACCGTTATTGTTAGACAAATGATATACATAATATATGATATTCTTTCTGTTGCTATCTTCAAAGATTACAATTTTTACTAATCTATACATATAACAAAATTCTGAAACTGAGCCGAATCTGTACATGAAATATTTTTTTGGAAAATCTTATTGAAATAGGCATTATAATCGATACAGAGGCCGAATCTATAGATTTTAGAATTTTTGTCTGTCTTGTCACCGCATCACGGAAAAACCACTGGACGGATTTTGATGAAATTTGGTATGATGATAGCTGGCTATCCGAGTCAACATATAGGATACTTTTTACCGCGAGAAAATATCTAATTTCTAAGAAAAAGTACAAAAACTGCAATGTAAGAGTATACTAATATGTAAAACCTAAGAATTTGGTTTTTGGTCATCTGAACGCGGGCGGAGCCGCGGGCAATGCTAGTTTGTTAATATGCAAAATATTTATAAAAAACAAAAACACTAAAAGCGACTCGCTGAACTAGACGTTCCACGTTGAACCAAAGTTCCAACGACGGTCTGACCTAACACAGCCCCACACGATTTTTTGTATCAAACAAGTCGTGAACTAACGACCTTCGGAACTCTACAAGTTCTCTGATCACTGGAACATGATCGTCGCATGTCCATTGAAGGAAAAAAAATATTTATTACGACATATTACATTTTTAATTGAACGTAAACTCATTTGACCTCTAATTTGGGAATCAACATTGAAGATTAAAATTATCACGAAAATATCACGTGTGTGATCTCTACATAGTTTTGTTTTCTATTAGTTATTGGAGTATTATTAGAGTGGAAACGACATATGAAATTAGATTATACTCGCTTATTGTTATTTATTCATTATCTGTATACTAAATCTATACTTTAATATTATAAATGTGAAAGTGTGTTTGTTTGTTTGTCTTTCACGTTGAAACGGAGTTACGGATTGGCGTGATTTTTTGTGTGGAGTTAGTTGGAAAGTTGTAGAGTGACATAGGCTACTTTTTACCGCGGGAGATTTTCTCATTCCCACGGGAAAACACGTTATAATACAACCCACAACAAGTCGTCATACATATGTATGTATATATATATATATATATATATATATATATATATATATATATATATATATATATATATATACATATATTCTATTCCATACCAACCATTAAAACGTACCTAGGGTCGAACCTCACCGAAACGAAGTCGAGTCTCTGTTTCATCTTAATCCGTCCAGCCACACACATATGTACATACAAACAAACTATCCCATTTATAATAGTAGTTGTACCATAAACTTGTTTTATAATCATCAAATTTTAGAATTTCAGTGCACATTTGTTTAGAGCAGATTTTATTTTGATACGATTTCGTAGCTATGACGGTTAGAACTCTACATTGCTACGAGGTCTTCACTTTGTTTACCGGATCTAAGGCGATAGATACTATTAAAATTAATGTGTTTCATCACAATATGTTTACTATTTATTTCTATAACAAATGCATGCACGCGCCTACCACGTCTGTGCCAGGCGATAAGATGTGGGAAATGAACTGCAGTGATACGAGTATAAAATCCGTTATCATATTTTTGCTTATGTAGAGACATTTGTAACCTTAATATAAGCGATTGTAGATTCGATAGGCACCTAATGTCGTGTTTGAACTGCTTATTTGTATTTATCCTTTTAAATTCTAGGTAAGAATTTACTGTTATTTTTTAGTTTTTATATCTTACAGTCTAATTCTCAAGGAGGGTTGACGTCAGGCAGGCGGCCGGTCGTAAAACTTTTGCCAAAACCGATCAGCAGTATGGTAGACGTACTGCGCCGACCCCAAGTAATTGGGAAATGGGCAGGAAGAAAAAGAAGAAAATATCTTACAGTTTCAAATAATTATCTTTAGGCTCGGTTGGTTTTGGAGGTTGGTTGTTTAGAGGGTAGTGTGTACGTCCGCAGATCTGAAGATTGTGGGTTCAAGTTCCAGGTTGGGCCAAATATTGTTATTGTGTTTTTATGTTAAGAAATTATCAGTAGCAGCGTGAAATTGGGATGGGAGGTGTTACAGCCCTGTGCCTCGGAGAGCATGTAAATAAATCAGTCCAGCGTCTGATCTCTCACCGGTTGTGTCAAAGTTTAGCTCGGTTTGTAGTGACCCTACTTGCTGATTCCCGCTGAGGACATTCATTTATGTGACGATCAAGAATGTTTGTACTCCAATCATGGGTGTTTATATTTATAATATGTGTGTATTTAAAGTTATATATGTGTAGTGTATCAATTATCTAGTATCCATAACACAAGCCTCGTAGCTTACCATGGAACTAGATGGTGCTGTGTGTCAATGCCCCAACATATTTATGAGTGAAAGGAATAGGGAGAGCTTACACTCATCTTTGGGCACTATAATATATCCGCAGATGGCTGGTCTCAGTGAGATGTTCCGATTTTTTATATTATTTTTAAATTCTAGTTAAATAAGAATATACATAATAATAATTTACCGTACTTATAAAAAAATGATCTCCATCCAAGATACTTATCTTCTCCATATATAAATTACATTATAGACTAGCATTGCCCGCGGCTCCGCTCGCGTTCAGATGACCAAAAACCAAACTCTTAAGTTTTACATATTAGTATACTTTTACATTGCAGTTTACTCAGAAATGAGATATTTTCCCGCGGTAAAAAGTATCCTATATGTTGACCCGGATAATCAGCTATCACCATATCAAATTGCATCAAAATCCCTCCAGTGGTTTTTCTGTGATGCGGTAACAGACAGACAGACGAAAATTCTAAAAACTATAGATTCGGCCTCTGTATCGATAATAATGTTCATTTCAATAAGATTTCCCAAAATATATTTACTGTACAGATTCGGCTTAGTTACAATTTTATTATATGTATAGATATAGACTGATTTCTTCTTCTTCCTCTTCTTCTGAAAGTTACTCTCGATAAATCATCTCTTGTGTTTCTTCTATCAAGAGGAAATACTTTATATTATTTTGTAAATATTGCAACGTAAACTTAATTAGTGCTAATAATAAGGCATATTATCCAAGTGCAAGGGTCACTATAACAGGGTTGGCGATAAGCTGTTATCTAAAATCTAGAAATGATATTAAATAAGCAATTATTGTATTTAAACTTTCTAACATGTAACGATTTTGGATTGAATTTTGTATTTAGAAGGTTTATTTTTTAAAATTGTTGATGTGAAACATCTATTATCGTATGCCGTGACGGCAAACGGCATGACGCCATACTACTTCTACGCCACCGCTCTCGATTCCCTTGTGTATTTGTGTGTCTCTGTGTGGGCTGCGTAATGTTTCTGTCGGACTATAGTATACTTGACGCGTTTACCGCTTGTATACACGCTTTGTATTATTAAAGAAACATTTTTTTCTTTTAAGAAGTCTGAATATTTTGTTTTTAATTATGTCTTACTAGTGGCTCACGCTCGCTTCGACAAACCTATCCCACGGGAACCATAAATTTTTTCGGGATAAAAAGTAGCCGATGTGCTATTTCAGTCTATAATCTATCTCTGTGTCAAATTTCATCCAGATCCATTCAGCCATTCTGGCGTGAGTAACATTCATACTCACAAACTTTCACATTTATAATATTAATACGGAATACGGATTTACCGCGTTTAAAAATCATTCTGTCAACAGCATGCAAATTTTTAATACAAAATAGTTTCGATGTATCACATCTGCTGATCCGCGACGACTTTAATTGTTTTATCTATACAGGTGTCTTTTTTTTAAGAATCGCAACTTTTTCGAAAAAATACGATGTGACAAAAAACTTAGAAATTATTTGAATAATTGACTTGTTCTTATAAATAAAAACAATTTCATTTATTTCTACAAAAATCTTACGATGGTGAGCGAGGCGATGGCTTCGCTCGGGTTTTCCCTTAGACTCATCTATAGTTGTATTTTGTATTAATAATAGTTTACAATATAAGCAGTGCTTCATTTTAGCAAATTTTATGATTAAAAATGGCCTATGTGCTACTTCAGAGACTACTATTTGTGTACTAAAAATATAATCTAAATCTGTTCAGCCATTGCCACGCAAACAACTACTAATTAATATACACACGCACATACATATATGTATAATTATTCATATTATAGGTGTGATTTTATAATTTATAAAAAAAATAGAAGTGTCTGTTTGTAATGTCAAAGTAACAACTTTTACTAAATGCATATGAAATTATTTATGGTACTTATAAGAAAAACACATTTTTTTAAATTTTTGTCTGTGTTTGTTCCGGCTAATCTCCGAAACGGCTTGACCGATTTTGACGGGACTTTCACTGGCAGATAGCTGATATTGTAAGGAGTAACTTAGGCTACTTTTTAAAAAAAAAAATTTAAAACGTACCTAACGTAGGTGCGCACCCGAGCAAAGAGAGTTTAAATCGCTACTAAAATATACTAATTATATTTTTTTGTGCATAATTATTTCTCTTACAATATTTATTTATGGCAACCCTAGATCTAGATTTGCCTTAGTCTAGCCATCGTCGTCTAAATAAATCAGTTATCGTTATGACAGTTTAGTGCTTACTCGCCTTAGAGAGGCTAAAGACAGGTTAGAATTGATCTCGCGTGTAATTCATGTGAGTATTTTTAAATACATTTTTGTATGTGTAAAAAAATTGTATGAAAGTTGTATGAGAATCGAAGCCGTTACCTGTACCATATAACTCACATCATCACATATGTAAATTGTTCACGTTATATAAGAACTAAGTAGTTTTATTTACAGACTATAGTTGCTATCTACGGCTTTGCCTGTATCTAATCTCTGGATCTACTGAACTGATTTAGATGAAATTGGGTAAGAAGATAGTTTGAGATCCAGGGAAGGACATGGAATTTTAAGATTTATCTCCTAAAGAGTTAAACGCTTAAGGTTCTGTTTTCACTAACATGACTTTAATGGAATTTCAAAACTCCATCATAATCGGCTTATATAATACTAAAATTTTATGAAAATCGATCTAGCCAAAAAAATTACCTTACATAGCGGATTGCACGCAAAGTTGGATGAGACTACAGGTACTTAACAAGCAACTGTCACCTTGTTTTTATGCCTCTTATCATTTGTTAATAAGCCTGACGATAAACCTTAACCTACGCGATAGCAGTGTCTAAGATATGTAAGGAAACCCCAAGCAAAAATAACTTCATTTTTAAATAAATATTTGTAAACTAGCGAGGGACGCGAAACGTGTCACTTTTTGGTGAATTTTATTATATACTAGCATTGCCCGCGGCTCCGCCCGCGTTCAGATGACCAAAAACTAAATATTTGGGTTTTACATATTAGTATAACTCTTACAATACAGTTTTTGTATTTTTTCTCAGAAATGAGATATTTTCCCGCGGTAAAAAGTATCCTATATGTTGACCCGGACAACCAGCCATCACTATACCAAATTTCATCAAAATCCCTCCAGTGGTTTTTCCGTGATGCGGTAACAGACAGACAGACAAAAATTCTAAAAACTATAGATTCGGCCTCTGTATCGATAATAATGACTATTTAAATAAGATTTTCCAAAAAGTATTTAATGTACAGATTCGACTTAGTTTGGAGTCTGTCTGTCATGAAGGTGGGGCTTATTAACGTCTGGCAATCCAGCCGGTGTACTTTTGGCAGATGGCCCATCTCGGTGGGCTTCAGAAGGTGTACTACACGGTTTGCTCGTGGTACTTTTCTGATACCAGAGTGGACCGTGAGTGCAACCTGCTGGTTGGCGTCGACCACTTTAATAGGCAATATCGGAAGTTAGGGTTGAGGGTAGGTTTCGTTGGGTTTTAGTGGGTTGGATGACTTTTTCAGCTGGTGAGCTGAACCACTTGTTGTACAGCTGGTTTTTAGGTTCGTTACAAATGAATAAAATAGCGTGTTAAACCAGCTTTGAGAGGAATATTTTTTGGATTATTTGAAGGAATTAATAAAAGAATATCGGTGACACCATAACTGAACCACAGTAAAATGGTATTTTTTTTAAACCAACATGAAACACGTGTTTTCTTTCAATTTTACAATGCTGCTTATGTATTTAGCGGGAAGCGATAGTTCGTGTTACTTTTTTGTAATTAAATCATGCAATGGTTTGAATAATAAGTAATTTAATTGAAGAAATAACATTGTAAAGAATGAATCGTATAGCTGTGAGGTTCTGTATATAAAAAATACTTTAACTTCATAATGCCTCGTTGGTGTAGTGGCTAGCATGAAAACATCCAGAGCATATCCAAAGACGACGTTTTTTTTAATTATAACAATATAACGTCCATTGGGTTATATAATATTAAAGTACCTGGGCCACCGAGCTTCGCTCGGAGTTTTTGGCCAAATAAACATAAAAAAAAAACAAACTAAAATTTTTAATAAATACAAAAAAAAAAACACTTTGTATCCGACCGGGATACGAACCAGACACCTGTGATTGTCAAACTTGCACCTTGGCCGCTTGACCACGATGCTTATGTCCTAGCGTGCGAATTAGCGACCATATTTTGCGTGGAATAATACGAAATAAAACCGCATGCAAAAATTGAAAACACGCGTTTTCCCAGACATAAAACTAATCTAGATCGATTTAAACATATAAACTTAGGTCTACACTTGTGGAAGACTAATTCACTAAGGTTTTATGCCATTACCCTAAGAAACTCTGTATGTAATAGTGTGTATGTAATATTTGTTTAATGATTTGTAACGAAACTTTTTGGAACTAGCGTTCGGCAACAATTTTTCTTGCTTACATTGACTTTTGTAAATCTGAACTAAGTATAACATGCGTATTTACTCCAATTTATTTCAACCGGTGGTAGGACTCTGTCAAGTCTGAGGAGTTTGACCGGATGTGTACCACCCCCTTATCTATTTCTCCCGCCAAGCAACAATGATTGCATTGTTGTGTTCCGGTTTGAAGGATAAGGTAGCCAGCGCAATTACAGGCAAGTGGCATATCATCTTAGTCCTCACAGTGACAACGCACCTGCGGTTCTACATATTTGTTGCATAAAATCTATGTGCTTGAACCGTAGGTGTTTGGGCGACAGGTACTACTTTCCATCAGGTGGTCTGTCTGCTCGTTTGTTACTTAATCCATAAAAAAAATATCTTTTTCTTGGGATATTAATAATTTCATGCTATGATTAAACGAACGATGGACAGATAAAAAAAAAATTGTTACCGATCATATGTTCTTCACACTTAACTGTTTTGAATACGCTTTTATTCGTTTAACTCGAAAGTCGGAAGTATGTAACCAATCTTGGGAAATTTTAACATACATAGTTCTTACCATGAAGTATTGATTTTAAACTTTCTAAGCAACTAAAGTTTTGGTGATAATGTATTATTGTAATAATTTGATAATATCGAGCTGATCTGATGGGCCGAGGAGGTAGTGGAACTTTACAATGGCTACTCGTAAAACTTTCGAGTTTGGGCTCCTATAATTCCTTTTCCGTTCATTCTAATCGTGTTTTTTTTAATAAAAACTTGAGCTGTTTTATAATGGCAGATCCACACGCTTGCCATTTGCCACTTTGCAATCTCTACAAACGCACACACGTGTGGAAGCTTATTGTACCAAATTTCCTTTAACTTGTGCACAAAAAACAGAGAATAATTTTTTTTCAGAATAAAGTAAATTCTTAACTAATTATTTAAACAAATAAAATATAAAAAAAACGATTATAAACAATAAAAAAATTATTTTAGATTAAAAAAAAAAATCATTATTTCACCTATGCAATAACATGGTAATTTTTTTTTTAATTTCTAAATAGTCTATTTGTTTATAAACGAGCGAGCGTAGAGAGGTTAAGCCATTAGCAGGTTTCCAAATATTTTTTTTTCTTTTAAACCTATTCAGCGTTACAACATTAGTAAATTGCTTTTATCTATACTAATATTATAAAGAGGTAAAGTTTGTGAGTTTGTGACGTTGTAGGGGGTGATCTCTGGATCTACTGAACCGATTTAGATGAAATTTGGTAAGAAGACAGTTTGACACCCTGGGGAGGACATAGGATACTTTTTATCCCGGAAATCATTCCTTAAGAGGGTGAAAATAAGGATGAAATTTGGTATTGGGAAGCTAGATATGCGAGAAGCGAGTGTGAGTCGCTAGTAAAATTATACAATTACAAAGTTATCAGTCACACGTGTAGTTAGAACCATATCGTAATCACTTAGCTGTTACTTAATACCAGAGTTCAAAGTATGGAAATGTTTATATAGGTAGTTACACAAGATCCCACACATATTACGAATGATTACAACAGTTTGTTATTACATATATATAAATATCAATTTATTCAGTCCTTTTTATATCTCTCTACTGGATGTAAGTCCTTATTGCGAGGGCCATTACCTCATAGTCCAGTTTGTATAATTTACTAGCATTGCCCGCGACTCCGCCCGCGTTCAGATGACCAGAAAGCAAATTCTTAGGTTTTACATATTAGTATACTCTTACATTGCCATTTTTGTATTTTTTCTCAGAAATGAGATATTTTCCGGCAGCAAAAAGTATCTTATATGTTGACCCGGATAACTAGATATCATCATACCAAATTTCATCAAAATCTCTCAGAGGTTTTTCCGCGATGCGGTAATAAGCAGACAGACAAAAATTCTAAAAAATATAGATTCGGCCTCTGTATCGATAATAAAGCCTATTTCAATAAGATTTTCCAAAAAATATTGTTACTCTTTCACGCCAGAACGGCTGAATAGATCTGGATGAAACTTGGCACAGAGATAGATTATAGTCTACAATAGCACATAGGTTACTTTTTAGTTTTTATCCCGGAAAAATGTACGGTTCCCGTGGGATAGGTTTGTTTTTGTCTAGGCACGAATGAGTCGCTAGTATTGTATATAAAATAAGTAAGTTTGTCTGATTTTTTGTTACCTTTTCACGCATAAACCGCTGAACAGATTTTGATGAAATTTGGCAATGACATAGTTTACATCATAGGGACGGATATAGACTGTCTTTAATACCATCCCGCTTACTTTTTAAGCGAAGCCATAAAAAAGTTATTAATCAGCCAGTTATCAGTAGACCTATAATATGTAAGTAGCAAAGATAAGATACATAATATATATAACAAAAACACCTAAGCAAACTCGGGGTAAGAGGCTTGTATATATTTATTATGTGATTAGAAATTTCACCAAATTCGAATACTTTTATACTGGATTTTGGCGTAATTCGACGAAAACAAAAGTATAAATTAGCAAAATGGCGGCCTTGACTTTGCTTTGAATTTGGAATGTCAGATAGCGTGGGTTCATTCACCTTTGTAATCTGCACTATGAAAATATCGCGGGTATTTGTGACTTTTTTTTAAGGAAAGAAAAGAATTGGGGTTTTTTTACCCGACTGCGGCGAAGCCCAAAAAGAGGGTTGTGTTTGACCTGTATGTATGTATGTCCGACCGTATGTTCCCTCGTAATTACTTAACAGCTTAACAGATTTGAATGATTCATACGTCGTTAGATTCATCTTGATAACACGAGCGTTCTAAGGTATATAGATATATCGATAAAAATCGAAAAAATTTTTCGTCCGAATCAATCGAGTGGGGTATCAAAAAATAACTTTTTAAGGTGCAATTAAAAAATTGTGTATATAGTAACACAACTTATATGCTTCAAAATAATTTAGGATAAGAAATAAATAATACAAAAATAAATTAAAAAACCCGACTGCGTAAAAAGTGAACTAAAATGATGAGAACAAGTTGCAATGCAGTTGGAGACATACATACATATATGTATATAAAATGTATATGTCTTATACTAGCTGCGAGTCTTGCCACGTGTACTGTTTAGACGACACGTTTGGCTCAGTTTGTAGTGGCCCTACTCGCTGTGCCAGCGGTCGCGGATTCGAGTCCCGCTGGGGGCATTCATTTGTGTGATGAGCGTGAATGTTTGTACTCCAGTCATGGCTGTTTATATTTATAATATGTATGTATGTATTTAAAGTTATATATATATGTAGTGTATCAACTATCTGGTATCCATAACACAAGCCTCGTAGCTTACCATGGAACTTGATGGCGCTGTGTCTTAATGTCCCAATATATTAAAAAAAAAAAAAAATTTTTTTTCTCTCATTGTTAAACAAGTCTACCACTCATTACTCTTGCATAAATAATTTAAATCCAACTTATGGCGTCTGTAAAGACAACAGCTGTGTATTTTTTATGTTAAAATTTAGCTGTGGTATTGTATAATAGATAAATAAAATAAATAAGTAATTTGTGAAACATACATACACATATACATATAAAAATATTTATTATTATATAGGTACATATATTTTTATATACATATATATTCTGCCATCGGATGTTCTCTTAGGAGATAACCGTTGACCCTCTGCTTTGTATGTGGCTATTTAGTACCTACACAATTGAAGCATTATCTATGAATTTGGACAAAAGAAATTGTCTTTTTATGACATGTTAACTATTTAATGAAAACTTGTAATTTGAATT
Source organism: Brenthis hecate (assembly GCA_951806755.1). NCBI lineage: Eukaryota > Metazoa > Arthropoda > Insecta > Lepidoptera > Nymphalidae > Brenthis > Brenthis hecate. The sequence goes on along the minus strand of OX638250.1, from coordinate 575,386 downwards.
ACACTTGTTCTAATTTTTGTATCGATTTGAAACTTAGCAAGTATGTGTACGAATCTATACTCAATATTATAATTGTGAAAGTTTGTTTGTTTATTTGTTTGTTTGTCTTTCTTTCACGTCGTAACAAAGTGATAGATTGGTGTGATTTTTTGTGTGGAGATAGTTGGAGGGCTGGAGAGTGACATAGGCTACTTTTTACCGCGGGAGATTATCTCATTCCCACGGGAAAATACGTTATAATACAACCCGAATAAATATATTAACAGAATTCCTTGAAACTTAGTATTAATGCTCTTCATTACAATTAAATAAATACGTGTTTTAGAATTTTTCGAAATTCATCCCATAAAGGGGTAAAATAGGGGATGAAAGTTTGTATGAATCTTTTTGAAGATAAACAGACAGACATCGACGTCAAACTTATAACACCATTCTTTTTGCATCGGGGGTTAAAAAATAGTTTGAAAATAACACATTTTTTTTTAGTATTTTCCTTATTTAATTACAGACAGACAGACAGAAAATATTCTTTAAAAGTGACTTATAATATCCGAAATATATAATATATACTATGATTAAAAGTATACTTATCTTAGATTTAGGTTATTTTATCTTAGTTAATTACGCTACAATATAAGTACTGATGTGTATTTATCTATACTAATATTATAAAGATGTAAAGTTTGTGAGTTTGTGACGTTGTAGGGGGTAATCTCTGGATCTACTGAACCGCTTTAGATGATATTTGATAAGAAGATAGTTTGAGACCCTGGTAAGGACATAGGATAATTTTTGTCCCGGAAATCATCCCTTAAGGGGGTGAAAATGGGGATGAAAGTTTGTATTGGGAAGCAACTAATAAATACAAATAGACCAAAACATATTTAAAAAACCGATACACTGATATAGCTTAAGCTCGTACTTACACGTGCTCATATAAAGTGAGTCCAGTAGATTTAAACTAAATTTTTTTAATATAAATGCCCAAACATTAACCCAAACATAAATACCGTGTTATCAGTACATCATTGTCTCGCGTGTTTGATAAGAATGTCTGTTTCCTAATTGTGATTTGATTATAACGTCATATCAGTGCCGCTTTACAAATATGGCTTTAGCATAAAAGAAAACCTGTTCCCACTCCTGGGAATGGACACATCTCCACCCTCTCTTTCTTTCTATATGACGAGAATAAGGCCAATGCTAGGTTGCTTCTGGTACTTCTCTGACAGCAGAGTGGACCATGAGAGCAACCTCTGGTTGTTGTGATCTGCTTCGTCAGTCGCCACTCAGGGCTGGATTATCCATAAGGCAGTTTAGGAAAATGCCTATGGGCCCCGCATCGGCTAGGGGCCTCACGTACGGAGAAAAAAAAAATTGAAAATGCACCTATGATAAATGATACGAGTGAAAATTTAATTTAAAAAAAAAATAGGTGATCATTCCACCACGAGGACGAATGCAACAGTTGAGATTTCTATGAAATCTACCTAATAGCGTTATTGCGAAAAATGTATTTTAATAAGTTAGAAAAGGGTGAAAGGGCTCCGAGAATTGCATTGCCAGGGGCCCCGACATGGTTACATCGGCCCATTCGTCTGGGAATCGTGGTTGACAGAATAATGCCCGATTTCACCAACAACCCATAAGCTACCACCTACGTATGGGATCCCTAGCTTAAAAGTCCCCTAAACTAGCCCCTAAATTAAATTTCGTTTTACCATCGTCCTTAAACCCATATTTCGAGCACCTTAATATTTAGGTGAAACAGAAACTGTCCCCTAACAACCCCCTAACCATGCTTAGGGGATCCCTTAAACTTGGTGACGTTGGTGAAATCGGGCATAAGTCATTCTAAGATGCCCCATTAAGATGGGAAAGGTTTCAGTTGGGTTTTAGTGGTTAGTACTGGCTTTTATATCTTCAAATTCTTCGCATCATTTCACAAGTGATATGATTAAAATGTAAATTCACTTTCAGTGAAGCTTTAATTGGGTCACAATAATTCAAATATTTTCACAAACTTTCTCATTTCGACTAAAAATTAACAGGATATTTGCTAAGCAATAAAATAAACAAGCAACACATATATATCATGATCTCTACATATAATAAAATTGTAACTGAGCCGAATCTGTACATTAAATAATTTTTGGAAAATCTTATTGAAATAAACATTATCATCGATACAGAGGCCGAATCTATAGTTTTTAGAATTTTTGTCTATCTGTCTGTCTGTTACCGCATCACAGAAAAACCACTGGAGGGATTTTGATGAAATTTGGTATGGTAATAGCTGGTTATCCGAGTCAACATATAGGATATTTTTATCGCGGGAAAATATCTCATTTCTGAGAAAAAACACAAAAATGGCAATGTAAGAGTATACTAATATGTAAAACCTAAGAATTTGGTTTTTGGTCATCAGAACGCGGGCGGAGCCGCGGGCAATGATAGTACGAAATATATCGAGTAACTACGTATTAACCCCACCCTTTTACGCAATTTGGAAAGTTTCTTGTAAATATAAACTTTGTCATCTTGCCAAGGGTGTGTTTTGGCACTGTGCCATAATTATCTTCTATTCATATAATAAATTTCTGAGTCGAATCTGTACATTAAATATTTGTTGGAAAATCTTATTGAAATAGTCCATATTATCGATACAGAGGCTGAATCTATAGTTTTTAGAATTTTTGTCTGTCTGTCTGTCTGTGACCGTATAGCGAGAAAACCACTGGACAGATTTTGGTGAAACTTAGTATGATGATAGCTGGTTATCCGGGTCAACATATAGGATACTTTATACTGCGGAAAAATATGTCATCTCTGAGAAATCTATACTAAACGTTAAAACGTAACTAGGGACGAACTCGAGCGGAGCGAGGGTGTGTCACTACCGAGCCATCATAGTATCCATTTAAACCGTATGCTTACAAATATATGTGTTTATAAATAACTTATGTCAACATACTCGTATTTCAATTTTCAAGGCTACAATTTTTTTTTAAATAATCTATATTATATAAATAGACAAAGACAAATCAGTTCAGTAACCTTTTCTCCTGTGTTTGTCAAACGATTTTCTTTTTTTTTTTGTTTAGCTATTGACTAGCTTTAATCACTAGATAGTATAAAACAAAGTCGCTTCCCGCTGTCTGTCCGTCTGTCCCTATGTATGCTTAGATCTTTAAAACTACGAAACGGATTTTGATGCGGTTTTTTTTAATAGATAGAGTGATTCGAGAGGAAGGTTTATACGTATAATACATGCATATTATAGTGCAGCAAAGCTGAGAAATTCAAGGATTTGTATTTCATACTAACCGTCAAAACTTACCTAGGGACGAACACGAGCGGAGCGAGGGTGAGTCGCTAGTGTTATCAATAAAATGAAATTACAAGCTGTCATTTTTTTATATAGATAGGTAAATCCACTCTTATAGTTTTCCTTAAAAATATATTATGGTCGAATTTCGAAAACGAAACCTTACTACTCATACAAACTTAACTTATACAAAGCTAGGAAAACAAAAACAAACCTATTCCACGGAAACCGTACATTTTTCCGGGATAAAATTATAGCCTATGTGTTATTCTAGACTATAATCTATCTCTGTGTCAAATTTCATCCAAATCCGTTCAGCCGTTCTGGCGTGAAAGAGTAACAAACATCCATACATACTCACAAATTTTCACATTTATAAATTATAATATTAATACGAATTTGATCCAAATCGTTACAGCCGTAAAAATGTATGATTCGTATTGTATCCTTAGTACATCTACAATATACATTTTAAAAATTTAACATTTAGAAATTATAATTTTGTATACAGAATGTATTGAACAAAAGAGAAATAATTTTTTTTTAATCTGAAGCTATTCGTGACGTTGGTCACGTTTACAGTCTTTATTTTAAAAGAAACTTCAAATAATACTCTCTTTGTGGCGATTTTATTTAGATTTTTTACCGTGACTTTTTGGGTAAATAAATATGTTGGGGCATGAACACATAGCACCATCTAGTTCTATGGTAAGCTACGAGGATTGTGTTATGGATACCAGATAGTTGATACACTACACATATATATAACTTTTAATACATACATATTATAAATATAAACACCCATGACTGGAGTAGAAACATTTGTGTTCATCACACAAATGAATGCCCCCAGCGGGACTCGAACCCGCGACCGCTGGCACAGCAAGTAGAGTCGAACATTTACAGCTAACGTGATTACGCTAAAGACTAAAATTGACGTCTTTTGAGTGAGTAGATGCTGTCAGTATAATTCAATAATCATTGTTATTCCAGTATCTGGCCATAAATTTAATTAAAGGTTGGAAAGAAAAAGAAAATGAAATGGCGCCGATGAACCATTAATAAAAAAAATGCAGCTTTTTTTCTCTAAGAAAAGGTCTTTTTACATAAATAGAAATAGTTTGTTATTTATAGAATAACTAGCATTACCCGCGGCTCCACTCGCGTTCAGATGAACAAAAACCAAATTCTTAGGTTTTACATGTTAGTATACTCTTACAATGCAGTTTTTGTATTTCTTCTCAGAAATGAGATATTTTCCCGCAGTAAAAGGTATCCTATATGTTGACCCGGATAACCAGCTATCATCATACCAAATTTCATCAAAATCCGTCCAGTGGTTTTTCCGTGATGCGGTAACAGACAGACAGACAGACAAAAATTCTAAAAACTAGATTCGGCCTCTGTATCGATAATAATGTCTATTTCAATAAGATTTTCCAAAAAATATTTAATGTACATATTCGGCTAAGTTACAATTTTATTATATGTATAGAAAATGGGATTCTATTGTAGAATTGTTAAGTGGTTACCACAAAAAATGTCTATTTACAGATCGGTATTTTGGCATTGGCAGGACTTGTCCTGAAACGGCTCTATAAGAGGACATAACGTCTAAAAATAACCTTTGATCAAAGTACACAGTTTCCTTTTTACTCATACAGTTTTCAGACAAACAGAACGCCAATACTTTGATTTTCTAATATATTTCAATATCAAAAAAATACTACTTGTGCAGTGTTCGAAAAAGTCTATAGTGTGTCATACAATAAATGTAATTGTTATAAAATTTATATAAGACTAAAAGGAAAACAAAAACAAACCTATTCCACGGGAAACGTACATTTTTTCGGGATAAAAAGTAGCCTATGTGTTATTTCCAGACTAATCTATCTCTGTGCTAAATTTCATCCAGATCCGTTCAGCCGTTCTGGCGTGATGGAGTAACAAACATCCATCCAAACATCTAAACTTTCACATTTGTAATATTATTGACGATAGAACACCTTAGAAAAGATGTGACCGCCTCCAGTCGATTTCAATGATGCAAAAATTTAAAATTACCGTAACATATAGTTTTCTTTATAAAAGAATAGCGACTCACCCTCGCTTCGCTCGGGTTCGTCCTTAGCTTGTTTCCCAATACACACTTTCATCTTAATTTTCACCCCCTAAGGGATGATTTCCGAGATTAGTATCCTATATCCTTCCCAGGGTCTCAAACTATCTTCTTACCAAATTTCATCTAAATCGGTTCAGTAGATCCAGAGTTTACCCCCTACAACGTCACAAACTCACAAACTTTACCTCTTTATAATATTATTACTCGTAGTATAGAAGATTTTTTTAGGTTTTTCTTTTCCAAACTGTGATTAGACTATTAAGACGTTCAGTAAAAATTGTAATAACGACGACGACGACGCGAGAAAACCACTGGACAGATTTTGATCAAATTTGGTATGGTGATACCTAGTTGTCCGGGTCAACATATAGGATACTTTTTACCGCGGGAAACTATCTCATTTCTGAGAAAACATACAAAAACTGCAATGTAAGAGTATACTAATATGTGAAACCTAAGAATTTGGTTTTTGGTCATCTGAACGCGGGCGGAGCCGCGGGCAATGCTAGTCCTAAATAATTCTCTTGAATATGAATTTATAAACATGTTGGTACATATCTAATATTATCTGTGGTACAGAAGGTCACCGGGTCAAACAAACTATTTTTGTCCGAGCTCATTAAGTTGTTACTGTATATTGAGTAATAGGGTATTTTTTTAGTTTTATTTATGTACCTACTTCCAAAAAGGAGGGGTTCTCTATTCGTCGCAATCTTTTTTTATTTGTATGTTCACCGATTACTCGAAGACGCCTGAACTGATTTGGATTTTTTTTGTTTAGAAGTGTAGGTATACTTCCCAGGTGGTCTCATATAAATTTTATCGAAATCGGTCGAGCGGTTTTTTAATAAATTAACAATCATTTTTTTTTTAATAAATTATTTAATCGAATATGTTATTAAAAAATTTTCTACTTACAAATTACCTGCTTATTACGTCTACACTAAAAATGAAAAAAAAAAACTACAAAAACCGACTTCCAGGCACTAAAATGTAAAAAATAACTAAACGGAGGTTTTCATTTAGAAAAGTTTTATAAGCGAATGTTCAGCCAGTGCTTGAAATCCGATCATAATTATTATAATTGAAAATTTTATGGGAAATATTATAAATATAATTTATTTAGTTTAAAAAAAAACTACGTATTTCGAATTTTTTAATTGATAAAAAAAAGAAAATCGGTTAACAAACAGAGAAGAAAATGGTACTGTTTTATGTTTGGTGTGTTTTATGAGTTATTGTGCTAAATACATCTATAGATAGATATTTAGGGTGTTTATTTCGTGTATGACTTAGTCCACGTTTGCTTTAATAAATAAATTAATATGTTGAGAACAACACACAACACCATCTAGTTCCATGGTGAGCTACGAGGCTTGTGTTATGGATACCAGATAGTTGATACACTACACATATATAACTTTAAATACATACATATTATAAATATAAGCACCCCTGACTGGAATGCAAACATTCGTACACACATAAATGAATGCCACCAGCGGAACTCGAACCCGCGACTGAGCCAAACTTGTCGTCAATGGCATAATTTGTTTTGATTCTTTTAATGATTTTATACGAGTAATACTCATATAATATTTGTTTTTATAAACTTGACACAAGATTGAACTTAATTATAGGCAATAACATTATAAACGCAGGTCTTAATTTAGATTTAGATATTATTTTTCTATAAATACATATAATTCAATTCTAACTGGTAACTATAGTTTTTAGAATTTTCGTTTGGCTGTCTGTCTGGAAATTCATCAGGAGAAAACTACTGAACAGATTTTGATGAAATTTGGTATGATGATAGCTGGTTATCCGGGTCAACATATAGGATGCTTTTTATTGCGGGAAGATATCTCATCTCTGAGAAATCTTCACTAAACGTTAAAACGTAACTATGGACTAACTCGAGCGGAGAGATAGTGTCGCTAGTTACTTATAAAATTTCGGTGTTTGTGAGTTCATAATATATCTCCTTCTAATCGGCTTTGATGGATATTTTTTGTCCACTTATGGATCACCTCGATAGTTCTAAGCTATACCTATAGTTGTCAAGATCCACTTTTTTTTTATTTTCTAACTAAACAAGGCCTGTACCAAGACAACGTCTGCCTATCGAGTTCGATAGTTTTTTTTTATATGGTAACAATAAATTTCATATAAACAACTTTTTAATTAATAGGTGTACACCTTTAACCTTGTATATCAAATTCACTTTAAAAAAATGTTTTCCTCTTATTTTTTAATGGAAAAAATTATTAAGTAAAAATTATTACATTTAAATTTATTACTATATATTATAATTGTAAAAAATGTGAAAAAAAAACAAAACAAAATTAGTGAAATTATCGCGTGAAAACATACACAAATCCTTTTTGGTGTAGATCAAAAAATGAAGACGTCACAATTATAAAATTATTAACAATTAATTATTGACTTGACAGCCTTTGGAACTTCTGAACTGTAACTAAACATTTCTCTAAGCAATTATAGAAAAAAAAAACTTTATTTTCTACGCGAATCTGTGCTCAACAGACACGTTTTGAAGCCATTGACAATAAATTTGAATAAAAAAATTATAATACTTTCTTAGATTTACGCGAATATTTGACATTTTAAATAAACTATCTTTGATTATTTCGCGGATTTAAAAATGATTGATTTTGATGAATGATGATTGATTGAGAAAAAAGAATTTTGATTTTTGGTTCCCGACGTTTCGAATGCTTTACAGCAATCATGGTCATATCGGTCCACGATGGTCGGGAACCAAAAATCAAAATAAATCCGCGAAATAATCCGAAAAGATAGTTTTATTTAAACATCTATTTCACTAACAGCACAGATCATATAATTATTATAGTATCACATTATGATCATTCTATATATATATATATATATATATATATATATATATATATATATATATATATATATATATATATATATATATTATCAATAGTAGAAAATTACAGTACACTTTAGTAACAAGCTTTTATCTGTGCATGTGCAACATTCGAGTGGGACCGGGTGTTAAAGCTTATGTCCAACATAATTTATCCCAGCGTTGGGAAATGCTTTCTCGAAATAAACTTACGCGTGTAAATACAAAATAACTCCCATAAATAGAATAAAATAGCGCGTCGTACGATAAATACGTATAAATTACTATTATCACGCGTATACGAGGCGAAGCGTTGTGGTCGCGGCGTGAACGATAGGTTGACCATGAGGTTGTCACTGTTATATGAGACTTTTCTATTTTCTTACAATTTTTTCTGTATGTAAAAAAATATGATTTTTTGGGTGTCTTTTATCACTTTAGTAAGCTTGATTAAAACACGCAAAGTTTCACTATATTCGGTTAAGTAGATTATAAAATGGAGATTGAGATTTACGGTCTTAAAATCGTAATCTAAAAGTCACGTTTATTAGTTAACTAGTGATTTAGTCTTGCTTCGTTTCTGTGCATATCTAGGTATATTTTGTATTAATTATGATATTATATAAGAATAGCTTATGACAACATATCGTGGCTTATTTGTGTACTAAATTTCATTTAAATCTGCTTAATTATTTAGAAGTAACAAATATACAATATTCCACAATTATAATTGAAATGTGACAATCTTAATATACAAAATTCACGTGTCACGATGTTGATCCGCAATGAACTGCGAAACTACTTATCCGATCTCAACGTATTTTTTTTTATCCCGATTATATTATTTTTATTGCAAAACTAGCAGTACCCCGCGTCTTCGCCCGCGTTCAATATTTGGTATAGCACATGTTTAGTATATGAGACGTGGCCTATGGCGGAGTGAGTGGTGTTTTTGGATAGAAGAGATGATTGGGCATCTAAATGGACGTGTAGAAGTATTTTTTAGGGAATGAAGGAGTCAAAATTATGGAGACCTAAAGTTACAAAATTAACACCTCGTGGTTAAATTCTTAGAAATTAATTGTTACCCGAGCCACCTGTGGCTCCGTGTGCTTTAAAAGGTATCCGTCCACGACCGCGGACACGCCGGCGTGTCAGTTAACAATAAATTTCTTAGAAATTTACCTGGAGGTGTTATTACTTATGCTAATAGACGGACTGTACGTAATAGTTGCAGCCGCAGGTATTTTTAATAATATAAAGTTTTAAAACTTTTTTATCACTTTTTTGACAAAACAACAAATGATTTTTTTTCGGATGTAACAGATAAAACAATGTAAGAATTTGAACAACTGAACGTCAATCTGTCAACTTATTTCTTAAAGAGATTTTTTGTCCCAAATTTTTCACTTTTCCGTACAATATTTCGAACATTTCTTTCATACAAACCTTGTCCTGATAATTACAAACCCAAAAAACAAAGACTTAGCCAAATAGGTGAAGACGTTTTGACGTAATTCGCTTACATACATTTGGCAATTGATTTTTTTATATAGATTAAATAATCGAACGAATTATAAGTATGTCATAGTAACGCGTGGCTGGGTCTGCTAGTATTATGTAAGTATAAGAATGCATGTAAAGATATAGATAGATAATATAATGTACTAGTGATTTACACTCGCTTCATTAGGTACATAACACTAGCCTGTATTACTACAGGTCACAGTCTATCTGTGTTCTAATAATCCAAAGTTTTTGTAAACAAAACGTTTTAATGGGATATTAAAGAGTAAAGATTACTTTCGACATAAACAATCTCGGCTAACCGTGAATAAATAAAAGTTTTTTTTAACTTATTTAGTATTTTCTTTCATAAAATTCACTAAAAAACAACAAATTCAAAAGCATTTCCTATGAAATGCCAACAACTTAGTCTTATATGCCCCGAGAACTAACTACGAAAAAAGGAATCTAATGTTTGAAGGAGCACAGTTATATAATAAATTACCAACAGATATAAAGGAGTCAAAAATAATTACAACATTTAAAAAAATGCTAAAATATTATATCTTAAAAAACTTGAAGTAAAATGTAGACTTTGCCATTTCCATGATTTCTTTATTCTTAGCACTTTGCTCTAACTGTGTTGTTAACATGTTTGTAGTTTTAAGTATTATTTTTAAGGATTACCCGCATACTATGTATTTCACAAATGTAACTTGTACGTACTCGCATTTACTGAATGTAATAATATTTAATGTGTTTTCTCATGTAAGTGAATTTGTTATTCTTAATGAGAAATAAAGATTCTAAACAGATCATTTTTTCTTGCATGATGTGCAGAATATGAGTCCCATCTCACTGATCACGATTAAGTAAATATAAATAATATTTTAGTAAACAATATTCTGAATTTATTTTTGCATTGATAAGCGTTATCTAAACCGGCTTTAATTAAATTATTAGTGTACGATTTAATTAAGATATGTCATGGCACTGACATTAGATAATGAGTAAAAATTTTCCATTCACCGGAGACTGTGTTATCTTTCATAAATAGAACACACGCTGTGTTACAGCGGAAGGAGGAAGGCTACTCCATTCATTAATTTTTTTTTTATATTTTTTTTATTATTTATTTCTATTATTTTTAAAAAAGGTCTGTTAATTTTTTTTTACATTTTCTTTGTATATATTTATTTGGATAGTAACAAACCCTTATTTTGTTTCAGTTCTTACTATTTCCCCGTTTTTAAGTATTTTTTTTAATTAAATTTATTTATATCCCACGGAAACAAGAAACAGTAAATACTTTTGCGAGTTTAATTATGATTAGCACACAAGATAAATAAATATAAAGATAAGATGCAACTTCTAAAGTCCTTGTTCCAGTTTACATTTGTACACTCTTGAAATTTTCATCTTCATTCTGATAGTCCTCAAAGTTAAATTTACATATCTACCAAGAACAATTCGCTCTTGACCTAATTTCATAAATTTCAATGTCAATAAACTTATCCGGAATTTTCATCCAAACACACTGCCACACTATTCAGAGTTGTATAAACGCGTGGATGGCGCTTCATAATCTTTAAAAGCGTGCGATACAACTGATTCCGTTTAGTTCACCGCTGGCCGCTGTAATATATAAACGTGTTTTATGTTCACAGAAACGCGATGTGTGCTGCAATAGATATGCTCGCGTCTGAGCAAATATTCTACGGTCACAGTCCACCGGCGGGGTTCTTGACAGACTACACGCCTCCAGTTAGAAGACCAACAAAACTAACAGCGAGGGGTTATTCTGCACCATGTCTATCACTTCTCAAACCAATCCAGTTAACCCTCAAAGCAGCGCCCCGATCTTGCATCAAACTATCCACGGACAAAACGAAGAAACGTGTTGTGTTTGCAGATGATAGAGGATATGCTCTGGAACAAGTTAAGTTCATGACAGAACCGTCCCATGTACCTCCTTATTGGGCTTTGAAAGTAACTCCCAGTTCATTGCCAGTACGAGAATCACCACCCAAGAATGTGATAGACTTATGGGAGCAACGGTTCCCTCAACCAGCTTCAGATTACTTACAATTTAGAAGACGCATCACAGAAAAATGCGTGTCCTTAGAAAATGTGATACTTAAACAAGATGAATGTGCGGTAGATGGTACAGTGAAAGTGAAAAACTTAGATTTTAACAAAGAGGTCTTTGTCAGAGCATCTTCAGACGGCTGGAGGACACATGAAGATACATACTGTGCATTCGTCGAAACAGGGCCTTTAAGCAAAAATGGAGTATCTGTGTATGATACTTTTGGATTCCGATTGCAGCTACCAATTCATTCCAGGAGGTTAGACTTCTGTGTGTGCTTTAGATGCCAAGGCAACGAATATTGGGATAACAACAACGGAGATAACTATATAATAGAAAAATCATCAGTTCGGAAATCGCCAGCGATCTCTTGTGCAAGAATTAACAACGGAAATTCGTGGACGGACCGAGCTAATACCAGTTTTAACACTCCTTATTGGTGATCAGTGTTTGGCAATTGCTAGTGTTTTGTGCCATATTGGTTGAGCTCGAAAGTTGGTAAATAGTCATGGAGTGACGCTGAGTGTTGAATACAGTGAATGGATTTGGATGCTCAATTGTGGAAGCTGAAAAGCTCAATAGGTAATAGATATAAGACTAGGAAACACCTGATGTAAAGGGATTTTAATCGACTTTTTCGTTTTAAATTCATCATATTATACATTATTTCTCCCATAATAATTGAACCAAAAGGCACTTTTAAATGATTAACTTAATTTACTCACTAGATCTTGCCCAATAAGACTTGTGCTTCCTATATAAAACTAACAGTATTAATTCATTCTAAGAGAGATATTTCAAAAGACGTACGATATCAGCCGGCACGATGCTGATCGTTATAAATAGACGGCAATAAATAATCTATATATAAACAGTATATAATTAAAGCCTTGTATATTTGTACGTGATCATAATTGTTTATGGCAAGTAGCTTAAATATATAATAGTGACTCGTGATTTTATCTGACCTAATAATTTATGCTGGAACAGATATTTTTATTTGTCAGTCAAAAAAAAAAATCTATCATAGACAATTAAGCAAATGATATCGTAGTTATCAAAACATTGAAATTAACTTCAATACAATACGTATATTTTATTATTTTGTAACATCTTAATTTATAAAGTTCCCGTGTCACGCCATGTTGGCTTGGGAACTTCGAAACTACTTATCCGATCCCAATATATATTTTTTAAAATGTGTGATTTGTTCCAACTTAAAAGACAGGATAGTTTTTGTCCCAATAATTTCTTTTTTTTATTGCAAAATTAACGATTTTCATATGTCACAACAACGCGTGGCCGGGTCTGCTAGTTTACTATAGATTTATTATGTCAATTTTAATTCCAATTATATTTGTGGATATTTATATAAATAATATATGAATAGACAGACGAAAATATTTGTTTTATATGTAAACATAGGAAATACTTAACTGAAGGTCACCTCGTGGTTACTCTAATAGGTCATTCTCACTCGTGACTTTGAAAGAACCTTCAAATAAGAATCGATTTTTAATTAATTCATCGTTTATATCAAATTCTTAAGTTCATTTTGATATCTGAATTTGAGAATAACATTCAAGTTTTATTCATTGTTGCTATGCCAAGTTTTAGTTTGTAAAAATCGCCACAAATGCCAAAAGCAATACACAATATAACTGCCCGGAAATCGATATTATGGCCTCCGAAAATCGAATAATTTATTCAAGTTATCATTTAAAAGCGTCTTAATAATAGTAAGTACAAGCAATGACCTTACAGCATTCCACTAAGCGTTTTATTATAAATGTATGTAATATATTATTATTTAGAAAAATTGTGTGTGTTGTATGTGAAATGGAAAATTGAATGAAAATAATCAGGCGTATTATAAAATGCCTAGTTTTTTTTCTACAAAAATCCATGTTTTAGTGGAAGCAAATTACATTCAGGTAGACCAATGTCATATACATTTTATTTTAAAAAGTCGATTAAAAACCTGATATGAATTATTTACAAGTTAAATCTGACAATATTTTTTTTTATATTTACATAATATGTATAATAAAATATTTCCACGAGAATATGTTAGTAGAAAATGCTGAGCTTAATATTAAACCGAGAAAGCCCAATAACCTGCTATTTGGCTTTGTGGGTGACCCCCCTCAAATATTAAATGATTTTTATAATTATCAAACATATTCTCACAGAAACAAACAATATTTTTTTATTTTAAATGTATTAAAATATAAAAATTATGAATTCCTATTTATAAAATCTTACTACAATTTTATTTTTCTGAAATTGCTGAGTAATGATCATTATTATAGTTTTATGTTATTAATGAAATTATTTTTAGGGATTTAATATTATTTTGGGTGCACTTATGTTATAATTTCGATCTCATCATTATTGAAATCTAAGTGTGACTAATGAAAAATATGGGTCTAAAATATTTTATAAAATTATAAGACCCTATTTAAACGTCTCTCTCATGTTTTTTTAATGTATTTTAATGAATTTGTAGAGAGCAACATTACTTTTAAGTCTGCTTTTTGTTGAACATCTGAATAATTAATGTTATTTACATAAACTATATATTTTGTATGTTCAATTATAATCAGAAGCAAATATGAATCCATTGAAAATAGTTTCATTAATATAATCTAGTATATAATAATTTATTGTTAAATGTATTTTAGTATGTGTATGAAAACGGGGTTGTATTTAATGAACTGTTTTAATGAAAGAACTGATTAATGATAACTGTTGATTAAATAATGATTTATATTTTTATATGAAAATAAGTGAATAATGATAATAATAATGATATACAATAATGATGACTGTTCCTCTCGTTTTTGTAGAATATTAAAAAATGATTTTGGAAATTGTGTTTTTATTCTATTTTACTTTATTATATGTTCAAAACTTACATAAAGAAGAAACATGAGTATCATCATACAATTTATTTTGAAAATATTTATTTTAAATATGTAAACATTTTTTGTTCAGTTTCTAAGTACCACTTGTGGTTGTGTATATACTGTTGTAAAGAATTAATATTTACAAAGAAAACAATACATTTTATAATATAATCAACACTTGAATAAATATTTAAAAATTATAAGATACTAGCGACTCAAACCGCTCACTCACTCGCTTCGCTCGGGTGCGTCCCGAGGTTAATTTCCCATACAAACCGTCATCCCCATTTTCACCCTCTTAAGAGATGATTTCCGGGATAAAAAGTATCCTATGTCCTTTCCAGGGTCTCAAACTATCTCCTTACCAAATTTCATCTAAATCTGTTCAGTAGATCCAGAGATTACCCCCGACAACGTCACAAAATCACAATCTCACAAACTTTACCTCTTCATAATATTAGTATAGATAATATGAAATAAATTAAAAAGAGGCCCTATTATTATTTACTTTGTCATCTAAGCGTATTTTTCTCAATATGTACTTAAAATACTAGTGAGCTTTACTTTTACAAACCCAGTGGTCGAAATTCGAAAATAATTATAATATTAAAAAAAAATATTGATGCTCGTCAATAGCTACTGAACAAAAAAAATGGTTAATAAACAAAGGAGAAAAAAAAATACTGAACTTTTTTGTCTTTGTCTATTTAATATTTATATGTATAGATAAAATTCAAATTAAATAATTATCTTTTGGTGTTACTCCTGCAAATAGTGAATAGGTAAATCTTGCTAATTAGGGAATGTAATCTAAAACCATGACTTAAATTCATATATTATTTACTTTACTAAAAAAGGCCAATCCCAATATACCGGGACTTCCAATACATAGTCCTTAGACTCCCTACAGGTTACACAGATAACCATACTATACTAGTGTTGTCCCATCCCATGAGGGACTCGTCCAATCTCCATAAGGTTTCATATGAGAAATGCGTCCGCAAAAAAATTTAAGAGCTATAGCTCCAGAAACTGCCTCGAATCGCGCTGATTTATGTAGTTACCAGGATGAATTTACCTGTATGTCAGTAGCGTGAAGTTAGTGATAAGCAAATTTTGTGAACTTAACCATTCTAGTCTATATAGCGACCGTGACGCTCTCTGCGTGCCTACTATTATTGCACTTCAAATTTTTGGGATAACTAATTTTTTTTTACACACAGTGAGTCCTTGTCTATATTTTTCATATCCCATCCCATACAACGATATTGGACAGCGCTAAGTTGTGTTATTCTTCGGGTTATTTTTGTTTACATGATTGGATAATAGATGTCGTTAATACACAAACTGTCGGACTATTTTATTTTATTAATATGTTTAAATTAAAATATGATAAATATCGAAAAAAAAACTTTTAATTACGCCGGTGACTTTAACAGTTTTAAACAACTTATAAAAAAAGTAAAAGTGCCATCTATTAATGTGTACTAAAAACCTATTGCCTCGTTACAGATTTTTCAAAAATCAGAAATTTAAGTAAATTTGATTTATGAGAGCATTATTTCGTTTTCCTTTACTTAGATATTTAAAAAAAAAACAAGGATCTAAATTTTTGCTTTTGTTAATTTTATATAAAAACTTGAAAAAAAATTAATGCACATGGCGCCATCTATGGACGTCTATTTTAACTAATTTTTGTTCAAGTATAATGAGACCCCATGATTACACTCGGTGTCGATCCTAAAAATCCTGGAATCGAGTTTTTGGATCTCCAAAATTTTGATACAAACAAACTTATTAATTTTATCTCACTAATATTATAAATGTGAAAATTTTGATGGATGTTTGGATGTTTGTTGATCACGCCAGAACGGCTGAACGGATCTGGATGAAATTTGGCACAGAGATAGATTATAGTCTGGAATAGCACATAGGCTATGTTTTATCCCGGAAAAATTAACGATTCCCGTGGGTTAGGTTTGTTTTTGTTTTTCTAGAGACGAACCCGAGCTAAGCGAGGGTCAGTGGATATTTTGATTATACTCTCTATCAAAAGGAAAAAAGTAGATACATATACTACACTAGCATTGCCCGCGGCTCCGCCCGCGTTCAGATGACCAAAAACCAAATTCTTAGGTTTTACATATTAGTTAGTATACTCTTACAATGCAGTTTTTATATTTTTTCTCAGAAATGAGATATTTTTCCCGCGGTAAAAAGTATCCTATATGTTGACCCTGACAACCAGCTGTCACCATACCAAATTTCATCAAAATCAGACAGACAAAAATTCTAAAAACTATAGATTCGGCTTCTGTATCGATAATAATAACTATTTTAATAAGATTTTTCAAAAAATATTTAATGTACAGATTCGCCTTAGTTAGGTACAATTTTATTATATGTATAGATTATTTACTACATACACGGTACACCATATTCTTTATTAGAAGACCGCATTAGGGACAAGACCTTGAAGGTACATAGCCAAAAAAAAACAAGCGTCACGGTAAAATAAAATGGTTTATTAAAATATAATTCCACTGATTTTCAATAATTACAAATAAATATATACTTTTCTTTATAGCGTACAGAGGAAATGACTTATTATAAATATAGTTTAGACCAAAAAGATATCTAACTTAGCTTAAATAGTTACTTAAATTTAAAATACAAATATAAATATAAAATGAGATGCGGAGAGATTAGTAAAGATAATATTAGAAAGTCCACAAGTGACATACTCGTACATACAACTATCTCATTAAAACAGAGATGGAAAATAGATATCTCTTTGCATTTTTCAATATAATAACATATATGTATGTGCAAAAAGTAGTCAGCTGTGCTGTGTCGTTTTTCGTGCAATCAATTATAGGAATAAGCTTCAGCTTGGCTGAGATTGTTAAAACAATCATTAATGATTGAAATAGACTGAAAATGCCAAATGTAAAATAATTAATTTCAATATGTTTTGTATATATTTATGAAATTAATTTAAATATAATGTAACAAAATGTTTATTTACAGATTCTAATATAAAGAAACAGATATATGTAGGAAAAATATATTTTTTTTTTTACGTAGAGGGCAACGTGTTCTTTTGAAATGCCAAGGGTGATATAAGTAACTTTTAAACCGGGATTTAAAGAGGATAATATACTATTTTCCACTAGTAAAGTGGCTTACTAAAATATATTCTTTTATTACCTTAGGCACAGAAACAGAAAACAAATTAAAAAATTACAACGGCTTAAAGCTAAAATGTCATTTTAAATTATAGAAACCCTTGGCCCATGGAGTCGCATTCAAATAAATATAATTACCTATATAAAATTATATTTTAAACAAAAAAGGTACTTCAAAATCACATTTCATACTTAGGGCATTCATTGTTATGTTCTAGGAACTTAAAGTAACATTTTTATTACTATGGGCTTATAATTTATAAAACTAAATTTTTTCAAAAACTCTTTCACGTAAAAAAAGGTCAACTTCTCATATAATAATAATTAACATAATATTTTGATTTCCATCTGATAATAAATTATTTCAAGTTTAACAAATTATAGATAGCAACATAATTTACAATTTTTTTTATTAACTTTAACATAGATATACCTAATATTGTAATAAAAAAAATATTATAGCACTAGTTTTAATTATTGTGTTATCTGTGATAAAGCCTATATTGTCATACTTAATAACTAATGTAGAATAAATAATATATAATATATTGGATTTATGCGATCTGTCTGGAATTTTCTACCGCGTAAATGGTCGTAGGTTTATCCTTTGGTTTGACTTAACGTCACATGTCGACGCTACTTTTTGGAGAGATGTTAATTAGGAAATGTGTATTTATGTTTTCATATTTTAAAGCCACATAAACGTTTAAAAAATCAAATCTAGGATATAGGCATATTATAGTGATCCGCATACATATTAACACCTCCAGGTAAATTTCTAAGAAATTAATTAAATTTCTATTGTTAACTGTAACGCCGGCGTGTCCGCGCTCGTGGAGGGATTAAACGAAAGCGACTGAATGGGGAGCTCAAATCATAAGAATTGAACATGAAGGCCAACAATAATGTTTTAAAGAGTATAATAAATGAACGGATTTTATTATATTTACCAAAAATTAAACAAGCTAATTTTATGCTATCTCTCTTTGAAGGAATTAATGCTTAGAAAATACAAAAGAATATAGTATTATTTTTATTATTAACGGTTTTTTTTTCAAAACTTGTAAATTAATGACCTACGTCCTATATAAATAAAATTTTTCTTATCCTTTGAAGGAAGTATACCATCTGTATGACAAAATCGAGAATACTAGCATAAACAGCAAATCACGTTACTATTTTTGACTTTGACATTTTTTTAGTGGATCCGGTTTTTACAATTCCTTAGTCTCAGATCTAACAATTCCCATTTTTATGGATCAACTTATTAAGACATTTGCTTAACATTCTATTGAAAATGAAAAAGAAGTACATAATTTTGGGAAAATAAATGAATTGTTTTTTTTTTTTTACAGAAATAAGGATACAGTTGAGTTTCAGTAAAATGAAAAGCTACACTAACATTATTAATCGGAGCTAACAACTTATTTAATCAAAAGCCTTAGATATTTAGATACTTCCACGTTATATATTTAAAAAAGTTAGCAAACTCTCCGCTTACCTCTTATTTTTGGGCTGTGTTACCATTGCTTTAAATGAATAGAGAAATTTTTTTGTTCTATATGGTAAGGATAGTATAAAACGTGTAGATAATTTATTAATATTAATATAAATTCAACTTGACATAAATATCTATTTTAAACTAACATCTGTCTGTACGTTGTGTATTTCTAATCGACTGAATTTTATAATACAATATTTAAATGATAGTGTAATAATCAAGTTATATACGTTATTCAGTACTTAAAGTAGTGTTATTCTGTTAGAACTTTTAATATGTATCACGAAAGCTGAATCCTCGATTATACTTCACACAACTGTATGAAGTGAGTTTTTTGTTTGTCCATTTAATTAATAGTTTTTTGACAGCTCGACGACTGACAAGTTATAATGATGTCCTAAAGGACGTAATAATCGACATCGCTTATTTTATTTTGTAAAAAATATAATATAAAATCTATTTTCATATTTATTAATATGAAAATAAATATTATAATCGTAAAAATTATATATACGTCAACTGGCAACATCAACCGACGGTCCGTCCGGCCGCCGTTTTGACGTAGTCTGTCACTCGCAAGACGCAACAAACACCCGTGCTAGTCACATGCATTTACGATAAATTTTTGTTGTCTTCCTGATTAAATAACATATTACACCTTATTTACATATTAGCATTTATTTCTACCGATTATTTGTAATCTGTGGCACAATCGTAGTAATCGTTATGTGTGGCACATCACTAAGGGGGCGGTACCCGTCCATGAAGTACAATATTATTTGTATGAAATTTTATCTTACAAAATACGAAATTCCATGGGCGTGAGCTGTCGAAAAACTATTAATGAAATGGATATATTAAGTTCTTACAGAATAACACTACGGTATCAAGTTTGATTACAAGATTATTTTTGGACATTCTAAGAAAACAATAGACAAAATATATATTTTTAAAAGTTTCTTCAAATTTTTACTTTTGCCATATTGATAATGGGGATGTCATTTAAAAATGCCTAGAAAAAACCAAATTTATGCTGCACTAGCACCAGTTTGCAATTTGAATGAATGAATTTCAAAACTAATAATAATATGAAAATGAAGTTAAGATTTCTACATGAAAGTCTTATAAGTGATGCTTTTTAATTTCAAATCTTTTTTCTTGTGCATAAGCAGATTCTAAACTTATAATATGAAAAATATTTTAAAATAAAATGGTTACTTAGTGACTTAAAATTTTTCTTTTATGACCAATTCAAATATAAGTTTTAAAAGAAAATTAAATTCTTTTCGTTAAATTTAAACTTTAAGGGTCTAACTTTGAACTTTGAAGTAAAAGTTTGATGTTCCAGTAATAGCTGTCCCAGTATACCTACATAAAAATTAAAATACATAAAATTTCTTACCAAAACCGTTAAAGATATTTCAATATGTAATCTTGTAATAATAAATAAGGTACTTAGATATAAATTTGTTTCTATCACTAACATAATATCTGATAAGTTTTTTTTAAATTTTACATGGTATACTTTAGATAATCGATTATACTAAAACAATCGATGAATCGGTCGATCAGAAATCAACAATGTACGAGATATTTAAATATTCTATTATCTATATCTAAGAATTTACGAACTATTTATTAAAAAATCTCACTATTCGACCTCGAAATTTCGAGAAATATCCGTTAATTTTATATCTTAGTTGAGTTTTAGTTTAATTTTTATTCTTTATACGTATATTAGTTACCAATTAAATTAAAATCGATTTAAAATTTGGCTTTTTCAGTTTTTAAAGTTTTTGAATGAAACAAATATTTTATAATTAATATAGATAATAATGTGATAAATCTTTTTTAATTTAGTTGAAATCCAGTTATTCCACTGGAAAGGAAACTTAGGCACAGACAATTTTTTCTGCGTATTTAGGTTTTTTAATACCAAATTGATATTTTAGTTAAAATATGTTTATCTACATTATTTTAAGTATATTTTAGGTCAAAATTTTAGATGATTACTTATTATGACACATTTTTTTTATTCAAAAGAATATTTCTGGTCCAAGCATAGTTGCGGGATGCTACTGCACTAGTAGCTTTTTTACATAGTTTAGAGTATAGATATATCTTCCGAACTTGTAGATATGTTGGATTTCTTTTTCTGATATTCAATTATATTATTGTGTAAAAATATTATAAAACTGTATAAACAATTTTATATCGTGATAAAAATATGTTCCTTCTTAGCCTTCATTTATTTTAGTACTTTTCTCGTATTAGTATTTTATTTGACTATATATAAATCATAATTATAAACCGGAAGTATACTTGAAGTATTGTAAATCGCACTATCGAAATGTCAAAAAGAAACTTTTTACTATTCAGTGTTCATGTTCTCCATTTTAAAATCTTTCTCCTTGTCGTTATCATCTAACAAATCTTCAACGTCGTCTAAACTGGCTTGGCCAGTTTTAAACTCTCCAATGCCACCTTTAACAATGTCATTTCCGTTTGGACTTTTATTTTTATCTTCTTCCAAACTTTCATCTATAATTTCAAGACGTGATTTCGAGAAGAATCGATGTAAGGATTCTAATTTGTCTAAAGCTCGTTCGTTTCTTTCCGAGCTTGAACTTAGTGTCGTGTCCTCTGTCATACACGCAGAATCGATTCGTCTCGAATACTCGGATATTGAATCTGATATTTCGGTTGTGGATGTGGATTTATCTATTTTTACAACTCTAGGCTTAATTATCATACTAGGTGGTAAGTCGGGGATGTTCCGTAAGTCGACTAAACTGATCGATTTTAAGCTTGGGCTTAAATCGAATTCGCGGCTATATTCTTCTGTGGAAGGTCCAGAACTATCGTCAAATGAATAGTTCTGCACTCTTTCTTCTATGAATTTAATTAACTCTTCTGCTACTTCTCTTATTTGCATCATTCTGTCTTTTTCCATTGTTCTGGAAGATAATTCAGGTTCGTCTTCTTCAATTATGTCAGACAATTCAACACTATATGGCATTTGACCGTACTGTAATTGAGGAGGTTTTGTATACGCATTGAAATTTTCTAAGTCCTCTTGCTCACTCATTGTATCATCCTCAAAAATCATCTTCAATTCGCAAACGCGTAAAACTGCTTCTTCGAAAATCGATTCCAAATCTGTTTTAACGTAACTTAAATCGATTACTGTTTCTGATATTCGCCGCTTGTCCTCATCTCCTTTGTCGATTACTGTGTCTTGTGTCTGTGTTAGTGTCGAGTCTGATTTAGTTTTGCTAAAGTCACTAAGCGTTTCGAATTTACTAATAGTCATATCAGACTTAGATTTCTCTGATAACGATGGAGTTATTGATAAAGATTTAGATGCATCCTTCTCTTTCACAGTGTAATCTTCCATATATTTCAACAGCATTTCCACTAATGTTTCATTGCATTCATCTCCAGGGGTTTCATCTATGTAAGACAGATTTTTAACATTAACATTTGATTCTGACAAACTTATTCCCTTCGTATTGATTTCTATGATGGGCTTTTCGAATTTTTTATCTTCCGTCAAAAGAAACTCCATCAATGTTATTTTTTTCTCGTCCTTATCTTCTTGTTCCACACACCCGCTTGTTGCGAGGAATTCTAATAACGTTTCCATCTTTTTCTCTAAGTCCGTATTTAGAATTTTCGTTTGACTCGGTACGTATTTGTCTTCGGGTGTGTCTTCACTTTTGAAACAACTTCCGCCGCTGTTTTTTCTATCATCTTTCTGACTTTTGACAATAGTAAAAAAGAAATCTATAAGGTTGGCAATACGTCGCTCTGTTCCTTCTTCATCATCTGAGCTGAGATCAGACTCTTCTTTCACTAACGGGCATCTTTTTTCTTCCATTTTCTTAGAGAAAACTGTATCTTGGACGACTTGAAAAAGATCTTTGGCTAGTTTCGCGGGTGATTTAGTTTCTACTGGTTCGTAAGTGCCTGAAGTAGTAGTAGCTGAGCGCCGTCGTTCTCTGTCTATACGAAAGAAATCCCATAGAGAGCCGAGTTCAGACGAGAGTGATGCCCGATGGTTCGCCAGACTCGTTCCGAGACGGCGGAATACCTGAAAAAATATATATTTCTGATATTCACTTCGAAATATACATATATAATATTTATCAAGTAAAAAAAACTCAACGCAAGTCATATTTAATTTTCTTATTTCTGTTTCCTTATGTTTATAGCATTCAATTTTATTAACTTAATTTAATTTTTTTTCGGAAATTAATTTCAAGTAATAAACAAGTAAATAAAAAAAAATATACAAACCTGCCACACTCAGGATCGCCAAGCCCTTAGTTTCCGTAACGAGACTCTCTTGAAGCGAGCCATTTGCGCCGCTAGTGCTTCAGCACCGAGTGATCCACCTACCGTTTCTCCTTCTGAATGCACCTGAAAAAAACCAAATAATATATTAAAATAGATAAGACTTTCTTAGATTTACGCGAATATTTGACATTTTAAATAAAACTATGTTTTCAGATTTTTTCGCGCATTTATTTTGAGTTTTAGTTCTCGGTGTTTCGAATGCTTTACAGCAACTGTCCCGTGACCATCATTGCTATAAAGCATTCGACATGTCGGGAACCAAAACTCAAAATAAATCGGCGAAAAAATTAGAAAAGATAGATTTACTTAGTATACTGTACTTGTGTTTATGGGATCTAAGGATTTCTATACACACCTCTCTTGAACCTGACCGTCTTTGCCCGTGAGAATGTATATCTTTCTCAGAGTGCCCTTTAGCTCTTCCAATGCCTTTGCCCAATGGCGCCGTTGACACTCTCCTAGAAGTTAGAATTAATATTTTATTTTTTTAAATTTCAAACTGATTAATTTACCAACTTTTGGCGTATTGTTACGTCATTGATACAAAATTATTGCATATATTATGGATTATAAGGCAAATATAATAATTATAGGTAATTTTTTTTAAAGTACAGAACCAGCATTCAGTAGGTATAAAAATAAAAATATTATAAATCTGTTCAATTACACTATAAAATTATGAAGGTATATAAACCTTATTAAATATGAAAGAACAGTACTTTACAGATGAAAATAAAATTCAACTAAAACTAGGTACTTAATTCAATATTCACATATTTTGAGAATTTCCCAAAATAATACACACTTAATGTGTAAAAACCTTTTATGATACAAACATTAAAATAGCAAGATAGACACCGCTTTCAAAATTTCTTTTAATTTTAAAATACTCCACTTCTCTATTTCGACCATTAATTATTTTATTTATTTATTTTTTATTTATTTCAGGCAATATTTACATAAGAATCTTAAATATATAAGCAGAGGCTCATAGCATAATATATACCTTAAAACTAACATATATATATATATATATATATATATATATATATATATATATATATATATATATGTATATGTATGTATGTGTGTGTGTGTGTGTGTGTGTGTGTGTGTGTGTGTGTGTGTATAATTATTAATTATATATTAATATTTTAATTTCATTTAACTCAAATAGTACCTGCAGTGTGTTGGGTCACTATAAGCGGTCTGTACCGGTGTCTTTCCTTCGCATACGTTATCATTAGACATTATACCGCCGAGTGGGAAGCCGGTTGTGCCTGAAAAAATAAAAAAAACTCATAAATCGGAGAGAAGAGTTAAAAAGAAGAAGAAAAGAACGTAAAACAGCGATTCTAGAAGAACATTCTTAAATCAGAAATAGGCTATTTGTTAAAAGGATACTGTAAAGCATTTGAGACGTCAAAAATTAGAAATCAAAATAAACGCAGAAATATCCCAAAAAAATGTTTTATTTGAGCCAGTAAATTATATTTCGGTCTCGTGTGTACAAGGATAGGAGTTAATTGTTTTATCGGAAATTAACTGACATATAAGAGATTATGGTAGCAGATTACTTTCTAACTCGTTGCAACGAATAGTTCAAATATTTACAGCTGTTTCTAGGCATACCACATTTTCTCTCTCCCCTACTATTTATTTTGTACACGACGTGTTTGTTGCACACGACTATAGGAGCCAGAATACCCACCAGAATCTTAATGGAATGCCATAGATGAATAATTAATTAAGAACTTCACATGTCTTTCGAAAACTTGCCAGATTCTCTCAGATATGCAGGTTTCCTCACGATGTTTTCCTACACCGTAATACAAGTGGTAAATATGTCGGAAATAATTCACACATAATATCAGAAGCGCGAGACTGGGATTTGAACCTGCATCATTCAGTTTCCCAAGAAGCACGTTACCTCTGATAAACCACTGCCTCAAATTCATAATGATCTGCTTTATCAGAGTTATTTTGTTTATAATTCGTTGAATCTTACCGGTAATGGCACCTCTCGTCATACTCAATCCTCTCTGTATCCTGGCGATGCAGGCGCGGTGTCGCGGTAGAGGCACAGTACTGCCTTTCTCTTGTAATACGAATCTGCCTAATGTTTTCCAACTTGCCTGAAATAATAAATATAGAGTCAAAAGTAGAGAGTTTACAATATTTTTGTTTTATTCTATATCTATATTGTTTAGTTAGATTTTATAAAAACTAAAAAAACTGACATTTTAAATAAAACTATCTTTTCGGATTTTTTCGCGAATTTATTTTGATTTTTGGTTCCCAAAAATCAAACTCAAAAATCAAAATAAATTCGCGAAAAAATCCGAAAAGATAGTTTTATTTAAAATGTCAAGTATTCGCGTAAATCTAAGAAAGTATTATGTAAAAAAACTGAATTTTAGTAATGTAATTCGCAATAATTACCTGTGCAGCATATACTATTTCATCATCAGCTAGAGCTCGTTGCTGCGGACCGGCTCCAGCTCTACCACCCCATTCCAGTTCTTCCACCAGGACGAACCTTGTGAAAGTAAAATACAAATAATAATGTCAATAATATAAAGTAAAACGCTTTTTAACCAACTTTGGTCCTTCCAGCTGGATTAATAATCCGGCTCGAAGGACAAAAAATAATCAATAATACGTTACAGTAATAAGCTTACTATTTCTACCCGTTTTTCATTGGAAAGTTTTCGAAAACAGTTTATATTCAAAAGATTATGTTAAAGTATGATTGACTGCAGTAAATTTTCATATCATCTATGTAAATAAAAATGAATCACCGAAATGTATGTACGCGCATAACTTCCGATCAACTGCGCCGAATTGGATAATTCTTTTGTTTTGTGTTTGTTATTGTCAAGACAAGTTTCGTATAGAAGAAAAGTAAAAGATTTTTTTTTGATGATATTTAATATAAAAAGTGAGTGAAATAGTTTTTGTACCGGAAATCATCCCTTAAGGGTGTGAGAATGGGGATAAAAGTTTGTATGGGGAAGCAAGCTAGGGACGAACCCGAGCGAAGCGAGGGTATGTGGCTAGTTTTATATAAAATACTGTCTTACCTTTTGGGGTCATCATGACACCGTGCTTTTGTCAAAGCTTGATATATGACATAAGAAGCTGTAGCGCTTAAAGGTACCTGAAAGTAAGTCAAAGTTAATAAGTTTCATATATGAACTTAATAATAGGGTTCGATTCCTGCGAGAGGCAATTTTTTGTTAGTAATGCAAATCTGGTTCGGTTTAATCTTTTGAAGTTACTAAAAAAGATTTACTCACCTTTAAAATAGCATAAGGTATTTCATGGCATACATTATGTACGCATACTAGGAAGCTGTCGGGAGGTTTCCTCGGCTCTTCTTGAGTACTTGAGTCCTCATCAGAAGGAACTGAGTGATCTCGAGATTTGTCAGATGATGCTGATCTATTAGATTAAAAAAAATATATTATTTTGCTAATTATATTATATAATACTTTCTTAGATTTATGCGAACATTTGACATTTAAATAAAACTATTTTTGCGGCTTTGTTCGTGGAATTATTTAGATTTTTGGTTCCCGAAGTTTCGAATGCTTTACAGCGCACATGGTCACGGGAGAGACTGAGGTTATAGACGTCTCAGAGCTCATTTTATTGTAGTCGTTACAAACAGTGCCTACTCACAAAAGTACACAATGTTAAATAAAACTATCTTTTCGGATTATTTCGCGGATTTATTTTGATTTTTGGTTCCCACCAAACCTTTAAATTTTTTTTTTTAAATTGGTAGGGAACCAAAAATCAAAATAAATCCGCGAAATAATTCGAAAAGATAGTTTTATTTAATAATATCAAACATTCGCGTAAATCTAAGAAAGTATTAAGTACACAATGATTTAAACAAAAAAAAAAGTATGTAATTATGTGGGTACTCCAAAAAGAGAGTTTTATTTCAAGTAATATTAAGTACAGCCTTTGTTTTTTCAAATAGCTCCAACTACCAAGTTTCTATTTTAACATACTTCAATCAAGAAGAAACAGAATAAATAAATATATTTATTACTATAACCAAGTTTTACTAAATAATGCACATACAATAATTTACATGATATATCATATATGAGCGAAACAACTTACGTTTTTTTTTGTAAAATTCGTAAGATTCCAAGGAAATACAAGGATTACTTTACAAGATATAAACTAAATATTGATGTTAAATTACCTGATACTAGTTAGCCAGGCTCGACTGCTAGGATCATCCCCAACTCTCTTCAACAGTAACTTGGCCCCAGGTCTTGATGTGGCAGCCTTCAGGACCCTCTCATGAGGAGCCAGGACTCTTTGAGTTGGAGCTCGAGAGGGAACTTCTTCGACGAGCACGTAACTTCCTCTTGATGATCGACACACACCAGCTTTTGTTAGGCATTGAGCTATTGCCTGTAAATTATAGGCGACTGGCTTTAGTTATTAGATATTATTATATGTGCCTTTTTTAACCTGACGACTACGATTACGCCGTATAGTTTACAATTAATTTAATAGAGTATTCGTGTCTCTTTATTTCTTATTAATGAACAGGAAAGAATCTTGTTGTATTGTCAAAAACTGTTTTTAGGCGCCATTTTCCAATATGGCGGTGCGAACGGCAAAGGTATAAAACAACAAATTTTCAATACTACCGGGAAAAGTTTTCAGATAAAACTACCAAATGACTGTAGTTAAATTAGTCTATACAGTTAAATAAAATTGAAGAGTCTGTTAGTAATGTTAAAACAACAGCTTTTTACTGAATGTATATTATGAAATTAGGAACAGTATATAAAAATCTATTTTTAAAATTTTTGTCTGCCTGTCTGTCCGTCTGTCTGTTTATCGTTTGTTCCGGCTAATCTCCGAAACGGCTGGACTGATTTTGACGGAACATTCACTGGCAGATAGCTGATGTTATAGGGAGTAACGTAGGCTACTTTTATTTTAGAAAAAGAATTAGAGTTCAGTTCAAAAAAATTAAAACGTATCAAGGGACACACCTCTTATATAAAACTTACCTCTGTGGTAGTGGTGTCATGAGTGACTTTTAATATCGAATACGGTTCGTGTAAGACCACAGCATGAACTACGAGGAAGTGAATCTTCCTCCTCTGTGTAGGAGAACCTGGTTCCGGGTCTCCTCGACAACTTTCTCCTGCTAATTCCTCTGTGCAACGCGAGAATATTAGAAGAGACGCCATGTTCAGAGGTTGATTTGTTGGTGATCTAGAAGTAGAGATTGTGTTTAACACTTCGCCAATAGCTGTCCGCCAACCCGCACTTGGTCAGCGAGGTGGACTATGGCCTGATCCCCCTCGCATTGATGGAGGACCATGCCCAGCAGTGGGACGTTAAAAAGGGGTTAGATATACGAGTATTAACATTATTAGATAATAAAAAAATTCAAAAATATATATCCTATTAATATAGGGTAATTATGGGGTAAACGTTGAAAGAATAGCAAATAAGTTTTGGAATGACCCTCAAAGGTAGTAACGGGAAGATGACTGAAACATACAAAAAATATGAACTTTAAATACAGAATGAGATACGCTAAGATATATAAAGGATATTGTGTAAGCATCAGTTTCTATACTAACAACCACGGAAGTTCTCTTGCGGATACTTTTGAAATCTTCCATTAGAGGAAGTTAATTTGAAAATAGCATGTAATTTTATTTCTTTATTTTTCTTTATTTGTATTTACTTACCTCAATCTGACATGCCTATATCCAGGTCTAAGACATTGTAGCGGTATGACTCGTTGGGACAACATATAATTTGTATCTGCGTCGTATACTTCGAATCTTACGAACGCTAGTTCTGGAAAGTTGATCTGTAAGTATAATAAAGTATAAGAATTAAAGAAATCAAATGTTGATATCAATTGCTGGAGCCAAAATTGAAAAACTGATAGTATTTAGGGAAGCAACTCCTTAATGCCCTCTGTCCCATGGCAGATGGGCTATCTAAAACTTTAAACTTCTATCAGATTCTTAATTTAACGAATAGGTTACGGAAGTGCTTATTTCTAGAATTAGATCATGATTTATGTCCTTGAAGTGTATTGAAGTGTAATAAGGCAAATACACGAAACTTGGCCAATGAAGTCACAGTGCCAAGCACGTTTTAAACATAACACCTCGTCTTATTGCCCCTACTGGTGACAGGAGAGCTGGCGCAGTTTTCACTCAAAAAATTGGCATTACCCATTCTTGCCACTATTCCAAGCAAACATGACTTGTACAGTAATAATAATTAAATGTACATTTGTTTTGTATATACATATGATTAAAAATATTTGTATTTTTTTTATTGTTAAGCCACGATATCCAGGGCCGGATTCAAACTAACCGCCGCCCCTGGGTATAGTAAAAAATGCCGCCCAGAGATCGAAATTTTGCATAAAAGGGTAGTTTCGATAGGTTTTTTTTATTTTAATTATTTTTTTTGGAAATTGCAAAAAAAAAGAATTTTCGATAACGCGAAGAGAATTTTTTTCCCGCCCTCCGAATTTTTTCCGCCCTGGGCACTAGCCCCGAGTGCCCCTTGTATAAATCCAGCGCTGACGATACATATCTATTAAAACCATATTTATCGATCTTGCTCCTTAGTTATGCAAAATTTTCCGCTGATTTTCAAAATGAAGGCCATGGCCACATTTTTTGTATATTGAAATAATCATAAAGCTCAAATACACAGACAGTAATTGTTATTTTATTCATTAAAATGAATAATTCATTTTATATTCTATTTCATTATAATTGTTATTTATGTTATAGTAAAGAAGGAAATTAACCCTAACTAAAACATACCTTAAATGTGAATGTTTCATTCCATATAGGATTCAAAGCATTTCTGCGAGCCACCCTCGTTTTGATTTTCCTGCAGTCCGCTGGAACACCCAAAATTTCTACTTCCACATACGCATTATAGAAGGAGTACACGTTTTCGGCGACATATTGACCAGAGATGACGGCGAGGGTGAGGTGTGCCGCGTGTATACCATCGAATTCTTTATCCATGGGGTTGAAACTGGAAGAATGAAGGGTTATATTTTGGATGTATGTATGTAAGTATGTATGTATGTACGGTATTAACTGCCTCGGCGGTGTAGTGGCTAGCATGTACGGCTGCACACTCGGAGGTCCTAGGTTCGAGTCCCGGGTCGGGCCAAGTTTAGTTATTGAGTCTTTCTGTATAGTAAGCCTCAGTAACGCCCGGAGTTATGTCGAACAGTCGTCCCACCGGAGTGTGAGAGTGACAGGAACAGAGAGTGCACGTTGTGTCTGCGTATTTAAATTAACTTTATTCCTTATCTTTCCATTAGACTTATAAAAGTGCTTTTGATTTATCATTATTATTATTATTATATAGTATAAAACAAAGTCGCTTCCCGCTGTCTGTCTGTCCCTATGTATGCTTAGATCTTTAAAACTACGCGACGGATTTCGATGCGGTTTATTTAATAGATAGAATGATTCAAGAGGAAGGTTTATATGTATAATACATGAATATTATAGTACAGAAAAGCCGAGAAATTCAAAGATTTGTATTTCATACTAACCGTCAAAACTTACCTAGGGACGAACACGAACGAAGCGAGGGTGAGTCGCTAGTGAATTATAAGATACGATTCCTCAAGTACCATTTTCTGATACTAAAATTAATTTTAAAACTCACCGTCTATAAGCAATATGGTTAGGGTCCCACATAACACGTGGTTTGCGGACGTAACCCAAGCAGCCATTGCTCTCGTACATAGCGGCATTTACCGCCATCGCTGCGTCTTCAGTCTGGTAGTTGAGAGCGACGAGTTGTACACCACACGACCAGAAGGTCACAGGGTCGAAGTTCGATGAGTCTATTCTTAGGCTGGAAAGAGAGAGTTTTCTTTCCTCATCATCTCGCGTGGCGGATGGAGAAATTTTGGTGGTGTATTACTCTAATCTCCTTCCGTGTTAATATACTATATTTTAGATCTGTGTTGGCCTAGGTGGCAGGTGCGGATCCAAAGTTAAATTTTGGGGAACATTGCATGGTACATTAAATATTTTTTTGAAAATCTTATTGAAATAAACATTATTATCGATACAGAGGACGATTGTATAGTTTTTAGAATTTTTGTATGTCTGTCTGTTACCGCATCACAGAGAAACCGCTTAAGGGATTTTGATGAAATTTGGTATGGTGATAGCTAGTTATCTGGGTCAACATATAAGATGCTTTTTACCACGGGAAAATATCTCATTTCTGTGAAAAAAATGTAAGAGTAGGTATACTAGATAACCAGCTATCCCCCCCAGTGGTTTTTCCGTGATGCGGTAACAGACAGACAAAAATTCTAAAAACTATAGATTCGGCCTCTGTATCGATAATAATGACTATATCAATAAAATTTTCCAAAAAATATTTAATGTACAGATTCGACTTAGTTACAATTTTCATATATATGTATAGATCATTTAGGGAAAGAATATTATCATCATAATATTATACATACTTATATCATTTGTCAGACAATCACAACGGTTACCATGGCAAATGATGACATAATACATGATGGTTAACTTCATCATGTCGCTTTTTGGCTGTCGGTGTGCGCGCGCATCGTTAAAATTTTATTCTCATAATTTTTTCCAAACGTACCAAAAGAAGTATAACTTCAATAAACTAATTAGAGGTATTCGTACTTACCCGGCGGGATAAGTCCTCACGAGCTGAGTTTCAGTATGCGCGATGAGGGCTAGGGGGTGTTTTCGGCATATTTTCTTAGCTATCGCTTCATTTACGGACGAACATCTATAGCAGGGGTGGTGCGCGGCGGGCGTGTTGAGGCATCGAGCGCGAGAGTGTTGACTGGTTATCAGTAGTTGCTAGAAAGACAAAAAAAAAATTTAGGAGGATTGGACCTTTGAGTTAATATTTGTTATATAATTCTCAAATTTTTCAATTTATACTGGCAACTTTTCCAGTTTCTTTTTCTATAAACCATATTCTGACGTTCACGCATGCATATCTTAAGAAAAAGTACCTAGTTACGTTTTAACGGTTAGGATAGATTTCCAAGAGATGAGGAGATATTTTCCCGCAATAAAAAGTTCTATAAGTTGATCCGGATACCCAGCTATCATCGTAACAAATTTCATCCAAATCTGTCCAGTAGTTTCCTCGGGATGCGTTTCCGACAGACAAACACAGAGACAAAAATTCTAAAAACTAGTTTTTCGGTTTCTGTATCGATAATAATGACTATATCTATAGATTACTATATGTATAGATTATTAGATATATCTAAATTAAAATTGTGATAAAAAAATATATTAAACTCTAATTCTAATAATATTAGTGTAGAAAATAAAATGTAAATACCGTCCCAGCACTATCACTGCTTTCAGAAGACTCAAAGCTACACGCGGCTCCACTCGAGCTGTTGTCCTTCACATTACTGGGGTGCTTGATGGAGCTTCTCGGCGAGATAGGGTTGAGGCCACGAAACTTTATTGCCTGTAGAATTATAATGTTAAAACGTACGTTAAAAGACATAACACCTCGTCTTATCGCCTCTACTGGTGACAGGAGAGCTGGAGCATTTTTCACCCAAAGAATTGGCATTGCCATTCAGCGAGGAATGCGATGGATATAACATGTACCTTAATTAATTATTATTAGATCTGAAATTCTTTCTTATATATAAAATTAATTTAAATAACATAACTTTTCAATTATACTCATTAACTTAAAAAGCAAAACCTTATCTAAATACAAAATTTGATCCAAATCGTTAGAGCCGTTTTCGAGATACACAAAATAAATTTATATACATACTTACATATATATATATATATATATATATATATATATATATATACATAATATATATATATATATATATATATATATATATATATATATATATATATGTATATAAATTGCTCATTTAATATTATAAATTACTAGCATTGCCCGCGGTTCCGCCCGCGTTCAAATGACCAAAAACAAAATTCTTAGGTTTTACATATTAGTTTATTCTTACATTGCAGTTTTTGTATATTTTCTCAGAAATAAAAAATATTCCCGCTGTAAAAAGTATCCTATATGTCCTGTAATCAGCTATCACCATACCAAATTTCATCAAAATCCGTCCAGTAGTTTTCCGTGATGCGGTAACAGACAGACAGACAGACAGAGAAAAAATCTAAAAACTATAGATTCGGACTCTGTATCGATAATAATGTCTATTTCAATAAGATTTTACAAAAAATATTTAATGTACAGATTTGACTCAGTTAGAATTTTATTATATGTATAGATATATACCATTTAATTAAAAATTAGACTCACTTGTACATAAGTGACCATATCGCTAAGCTCCCTTGCAATTTGATTACTTCGTTTTCTATTCGTATGTTTCATGGCCCCAGTAGCTTCTTCTGCCTCACTCCTACGAAAACTCTGGTAGAGTGAGAAGGATGTGCGACCGACCTTCTCCTCCATTGAATTGAGAATTTTGTGTAGTTCTCTCTCTGAAAATTAGTATTTCCAGTGTTCTCAACGTGGATTTTCATTGATTTAATGATTACTAGTGAAAGTCGACCATATTTCATTAAATTGAAACTCAGACTGAAGACTTTTTAAATAAAACTATTTTTTCGGATTATTTCGCAGATTTATTTTGTTCCCGACGTTTCGAATGATTTACAGTAATCATTGTCACGGGAGAGACTGAGGTCATAGACGTCTCAAACACATACTTGTTACAGACAGTGCCTGCCCACTATTTTACAAAAATGATTTCAAAAATTCAAAAATGGCACTAAAGTATCTTACAATAATTGTTGTTTTTTATTCCTAAACGCTTTAAAATATTTAATAAGTATTATAATTAAATATAACAATATTATTTATTTAATTTTAGCTGTTATTATTATAAATATGACAATTTTTAAAAACTTTATTAATTACTAATATTATTTAGTGTTGCTATTATTATATAAAGTATAAAGAATATTTTTTTTTTAGTTAGTCTTATTTAAAATGTCAAATATTCGCGTAAATCTAATAAAGTATGATGGGTTTCACTTTCAAATATCTAATCATTGGTGTATAATGATTTACTTAGAAAAAACATTTTTTTTAATCGACAAAACGGTTAACTTTAGATAAGAAAGTCTAATTTTAATTACCGTCAATCTCGTCGTCTTCGTCGTAATCTTCGTCGGAGAAATACTCGGTGAGAGAGGAA
The DNA here is from genome assembly GCA_951806755.1 of Brenthis hecate. NCBI lineage: Eukaryota > Metazoa > Arthropoda > Insecta > Lepidoptera > Nymphalidae > Brenthis > Brenthis hecate. The sequence goes on along the minus strand of OX638250.1, from coordinate 540,213 downwards.
CCAGCGGATTGGTTCGACATGATCGAACTAGTTCGGTTGCTTGCGTCGGGAAGCGACGAACTCGTGTGACGAATACCATTGGATCTATATAGTTAAAATTAAAAATTAAAATATTTATGTTTTTGTTCATAGAATGTAGTAAAGATTTGGAATATTTAAGCCTTGTAAGTTAATAATTCTATCTAATACTTGCGGCTTATCCACGCTTCGCTTGAGTGCGACTTTTAATTTATTTGCGCGGAATCTTAATTCTTTTTCTAAGATTAAAGTAGCCTGTGTTACTCCTTATAACATCTGCTATCTGGCAGTGAAAGTCCTTTCAAAATCGGTGCAGCCGTTTCGGAGATTAGCCGGAACAAACAGGCAAAAATTTTAAAAAGTTGTTTTTATTATAAGTACCGTATATATATATTTTCATACGAATTTAGTAAAAAATTGTTATTTTGACATTACAAACAGACACTTCAATTTCGTAAATTTGTATAGATTAGTGTACTACTAATTGCTCTTTGTTTTCATTATTTTATGGAAGCTCCGAGCAGGGATGACATTTTCTGATTTAATTTACAGATATAAATAAAAGTAACTTATATTCTTAAAATGTTCATATAATATACTTAGCATATAACCTTTCTAGATAATTCCTTTATACTGGTGAAAGCCGCATGAAAATCCGTTCAACAGTTTCTAAGATTAACACGAACAAACATAAATGTTTGACATAGGGTGGACAATTTTTGTATTCCTGGATATCAAGACCGATTTTGATTTTCGACCCGATTATAAGTATTAAGCAGTTTACATTTTTGATATGCTGTCATCATATCAAATTTCATCAAAATCCGTCCAGCGATTTTCCTATGATACTGTCCCAGACAGAGAGACAGACAAAAATTGTAAAAACTATAGATTCGGCCTCTGTATCGATAATAATAAGATTTTCCGAAAAAAATATTTAATGCCTATAGATTCGACTCAGTTAAAATTTTATTTTAAGTATGTAATGATTTTTATTGCCCGAAGTTAACAGATACTGCGACTTGTCACCAGGAAATATGGCCACCATTCAAAGAAGATTTGATCAATTTATTCAGAAGATTTTCCAAGAAATCTTTAATTTATTACGTTCTTTTTCAGTATTTGTTACCCCCCATTAAAGGTACATTGACAGAAGTTACCCACCTGAAAGCCGTAACCAAGACCCCTCCATAACCCTGGGCTGAACTCGTCCCCGTCAACCCTATGGTAGGACTTGATTCCACCGGTAGCAATTTCTTATTTTTTATCAGGACCTAAAACAATAACAAATATCGATTTTTATTATTTCAATTTAAAATAATCGTAAATCTATATCTCCTTACAAAATGTATAAAATTATTGTTTACTTGTATTTTGCTTCATAAAAAAATTATTATGCTTGGACCTTACCATAGAAATATTAGTAATAATAAATATTTTTTGCAAAGCATCAAGTATTTTTGGCGAGTTTTCTATCATAATATATTTAAAATTCTTGAATTATTAAATCATTAATTACGCTAATACAATGAATATTAAACTGAAGTGGAGAAGGATTTAATAATCTGTGTGACACTATGTTCCACTCATCAGTATGTCTATGTATGAAGTAGTGAAGTTCTACTTATTTCTTCTGATGACAAAATTCTAGGTTTTAGTTTACAGCACAGCACGGTGTGTAATTTTTTGAGTCGGCTTACATGCAGGTACCAAAAATTTCCAATTTTTTATGCATTAAATTTCAACTTTCATCACTAGATCTGGCTAACAAAATCAACCAACTTTGTGACCGAAATTTCTATTATCACCGTGTAAATTGTTAGTTATGAAGTTACAAAAAATATATTAGACTAGCATTGCCCGCGGCTCCGCCCGTGCTCAGATGACCAAAAACCAAATTCTAAGGTTTTACATATTAGATACTCTTGCAATTTTGTAATGCAATGCTTTTCAATGCATTTTTTGTATTTTTTTTTTCAGGGATGAGATATTTTCCCGCAATAAAAAGTATCTTATATGTTGACCCGGATAACCAGCTATCACCATACCAAATTTCATCAAAATCCCTACAGTGGTTTTTCTGTGATGCGGTAACAGACAGACAAAAATTCTAAAAACTATAGATTCGGCTTCTGTATCGATAATAATGTCTATTTCAATAAGATTTTCCAAAAAATATTTAATGTACAGATTTGCCTTAGTTACAATTTTATTATATGTATAGATAGTATATTTTTAATGAATGACCTTATATTTTAGCTGTTCAGGGCTCGGCAGTCGTGGGTCATCCGTATAGTCCACTTCAAAGAGAAACGACGTCACCAGTTGCTCTCCAAACACTGCCTGGATGAAGACAGAGTTAGTAAAGCGTGTGCAATTATATTTTTATTTACTTCAATTTTAAGAATAATTTTGACATTGGCATCACTAAAATCTGTATAAAAAAATTGCAGCGGGTTCAAAATATTGTTTGGTGTATTTGCGCAAGCATATATTTAGAATGAAAGAATTTTTATGGACTTTTAATGTCATCTTAACTTAAAATTTAAAATATTTTAAGTCTATGGAAAAAACGGTTTGTAGAAAGACATGTAATCAAGGTTAATTGTAATTTTATTGAAAGTCGAATGGAAATAGTTTATATGCTGGATTAGAACATAGATAAGTTTATCAAAACACAACATCAGCAGTATCGCTAGTATTTTTTTTTTAATATAAATAATTATTATTCAAATGACTGACCTCAAACGTGCTTGCCATGACTTGTTGTTGAGGCAGACTGCAGTGGTTCTCTATGCTCAAGATGAGAGGATATGGCGATGCTACAAACGCACTCCTTGAAAAGAAAATATTTGTTATTATAAATTTAGATGCGGTTCATAGGCGTCCATTGGAGTTTTCTGTCATTAAATTGCCTCCAGTAATTTTCAGAGTTAAAGACATTTTCAGGCTGACAGTGCTCACGCAGATAGCTAGTCTCGGTAAAATTAGTCTCCGTGGCCAAAAGCGTATTATAAATTTTTTTTTAAGAGCAGGATTTGAAAATCATTCATAGTTCTCATATAATATAACCTAATCCGCAAAATTTTATCGAAAATATTATTAAAAATTCCGTAAATAATAATAATAATATTATTTCAACCCTCAAGGATCATATTTTGTTAGTAAAAACAGACTTTAACCTCATGTTAGTACACATTCAATCTTATCTAAGACAGAATCGATTTGTCAGTACGTGCACCATTTCGGAATAGTTCAAATACTGATAATTGAACCTGTCAGCAAATGCCCTCAGGATGCTATTGGAACTGGCCCGAACCCTGCGCGCCAGGGATATGCACCGTTTGCGCATGATAGTGTAGAAACAATCTACGAACATACCCGATGCGCTGCACCAACGAGGCAGATAAAGCACAGCATAATTTTAACTTATATAAAATAATTCGATAGCCAAAAATTTTCATCTCACAAACCTCGCAATAGTTTCGACCACTCGTCTAAATGGTATCTTTGTAGTGAAGGTATGTCCATGGTATATGACTGGATTACCGTCGTCTCCATCCCAACAGTCCAGTTCGACGCAACGGCACCCAGTCAATAGTACCTGTGGAAATAAATTAAGTTCAATAATAATTTATCTATAGTATTAATATAGCTTTGAATCGAAATTTTTCCAAGAAATTGAGGTTCTATTAACTTGTAGTGGAATAATAAGCAACTCGTAATAATAGAGTATGCGTATGGGAAGAAGCAGGCCATTCCCAACACAAGTATCCTCGGATCACTTACTGGGAAGACTCGAACATAAAGTTGTAAAGATGATTAAGAAATAAAACTTTTTTTTTACCATAATCCGTCCACGACCGCCGGCTTGTCAGTTAATAATAGATTTCTTAGAATTTTAATTAATTTCATAGAAATTTACCTGGAGGTGTTAAAAGAAAGTTAACTTTTTCAAGCCTTCGATTAAGCAATTTAAAAAAAATATATATTTAATTGTTGATTTTTTTTAAATTGCTCGATCAATTTCGATATTAAAATTTAAATGGGACCACCTGGGAAGTATACCCCTCTAAACAAAAAAAGAATTCTGAATCTGTTCAGGCGTCTTCGAATAATCGGTGAACATAGGTACATAAAAAAAAGATTCTCATGAATTGAGAACCTCCTCCTTTTTGGAAGTCGGTTAAAAATCATATATTGTTTTAGATACTACTTACTAAGCAGTATCTAATTGCTAACAAAAAAAAAAACTTTAAAAAGTGTAGTGCTGGGTAAATAAATATTTTAATTTGCTTGGTAGATTCAAAGATACAAATTGCATTTCATATTTATACGAGTACGTGATGTATAGACAAACGTACACCATATGTTTATTTAAGCGAATACTGTAAAATTAAAATTGTTACTATCGATGTAAGTACCTAGTTGGTTCATCAAAATAATAATGCTTATCAAATCAAAATGTGTTACTATCTAAATTAAATCAAAGTTTTAGTTTTAATAAGATTTTAGATTGTGTAGATAGATTATAAAATATATATTATAAAGATTCACAATAGTAATATACAACAGTAAGTAATTTTTCGAAAGTCCGTTTAGCCGTTCCGGCGTGATTAAACTAACAAACGTCCATCCCAACTTTGACATTTGTAATATATATTATTATTATTATTGTGGGGTTATAATACTAATTATTAAGATAATGTGTATAAAAAATAATGTAATATAATTATGGATCTTGTAATAATTATTTACGGTAAATGAATATGAGCATTTATTCTATTTATCATAGCTCAGTGAATTGTTAGTTTCGTTTCATTAAACATTTCTATATGGATAGACATGCAAAGCTTAGATGTGATCCCTTCATTAGACTGCTTGAACATCGACGCATGAGCGGAACTATTGATTTTAAAGATACGAAGAAAAAAAAAAACATTCTGGCTCATTCTATGGCGTGCATTTTACGCCAGCTTTGTATTAAAATTAATAAATAATATTTGTAACAACTAAAACCTCAAAACGTAATCATAGACAGTAGAATACTATAGACTACAGATAAACGTCACTTCGTTTGACGCTGTCAGTTTGTGTTTTGCATCAAAAGTGCATAGCATTTTTACGCCGGTTTTTTAAAATCTTTCAAAATTTCGTCCGACACAGAAGATAAAATGAAAGATACTCCTCCTGCTGCGGCTCCAACAGGCGATGTGGACACGAGGAATGTAGTAAAAAACAGAGAACTTCTTTATCGCATGATTATAAGGTAAATTCTTAAAACATACAGAAACCTATGTTTTGTTGATTATTTATTATATTTTTATGTAAAAACGTGTCTATTATACAATTTAACGTATATATTTTAGTTAAATTTCGATTGTTTATAATATATTTCTTGCTTATTTACATTAAATTCTCCTTTTAATAGAATGCAACGTTTCGAGGTTATTTTTGTTTACAATATCTATTATATATATAAATTGTTTATAAGTGAACTATTAACAGTTTTTGATTATTATAAATTTGACCCGTAATTTAAAAACTTATGCAATTATATTTAATATTATGGAATCGTTTGTAGTTAAATTGTTTTTTTTTTCTTTTTAGTCAACTTCACTATGATGGATTTCAACCTATAGCCGCAACATTATCTGCTACTGTGCATGCTGATCCACCATGTCCTCCGAGTGACAGGTATGTTATATTATAAAAAATGAAGTCTAATTTAATAAATTAATAACAAGAAATTCAACTATGATAAATTCCATTTTTATCTATATTAAAAATCTTCGAGATTATGAGATTCTAGATTTTTGAGAAAATTTATATGAAAATATCTAAGATTTAAACCAACCAATATTTTACTAATAAATTATTTTTAAATAATATTTTTTTTTTAAGAAGGAAAATATTGAATCTCATTAAAATGATATTAAATAAATTGTATTCAGCCCTTTTTAACATCTTCGGCTTGGGCCTCCCTTTAATGCCAGGGGGATCAGACTCCACCATGCTGGCCCAGTGAGGTTTGGTGGAGCTCACATGTCTTTGAAAACTTGTTAGGTTCTCTTAGATATCTATGTTTCCTTACAATGTTTTCCTTGACTATAACACAAGTGGTTATCATATTGGAAATGATTCCTACATGAAAATATCAGAGGTGCAATCTCCCGAATTTGAACCTGCTTTATTTGATTTCCCAAGAGCAATACCACTGGGCTACTACAGCCTTTAGAAACCACTAGACAGATTTGAAATAATATTTCTTTCGATTACAGATTACTCAACCTAATGATGGTTGGTCTTCAACATGAGCCAGACAGAAAAGACAGACTGGCGGCATCTAGCGGTGCGGAGCATTTACTCGGAACTACAGGATTCGGTATGTCATTGTTTAGATTTGTTTTTGTGATAATTCATAAATTAACTTTAAAAAGATAGTGTTGATTGTTTTAATAATATAGATAAACACAATTATAGTGTGTGTTTGTAATGTCAAAATAAAAGCTTTATACTAAATGCATACAAAATTATATACAATAATAATTATAAAAAAAACACAATTTTTAAATTTTTTGCCTGTCTGTATGTCTGTTTGTTCTGGCAAATCTTCCAAACGGCTGGACTGATTTTGTTGAGACTTTCACTGGAAGATACCTGATGTTATAAGGAGTGACTTAGGCTACTTTTATTTTTAAGAAAAAGAAATAGGGTTCTGCTTAAAAAAATTAATATATTTATATGGACTCATCCAAGCGAAGCGAGGGTAAGTCGCTAGTTTTAAAGAATTAAAAATTTTACATATAAAATTCTAATGTGTCTGTCTGGGTCTGTGTTCATTATTCTTATTCTCCTAAATTACTTGACTGATTTTGAATTTTTTCTTGTGTTCATATGATTGCCTCGTTTTTGCTATAGTTAGACTCGGTAGATGGCGATGTTGTCGAGATTCAGAATTATTTTTTAATTTTCAGATATAAAGAGATATAGATAAAAGTTAGTAGTATAATATAATTGCTAATTACTAATATTATTAAAGATTTGGAGTTTGAAATGGACGCGTCGTCCCTTGCTCCGGAACCTGCGACGTATGAGACGGCGTACGTGACGTCACACAAGATGGCGTGTCGCGCGGGCGCGTTCAGTGCGTGCGGACAGCTAGTGGCGACTGGTAGTGTCGATGCTAGTATAAAGGTTGTATATATTTTTCATATATTATTATTATTATTTATTTTAAGTCTGTATTTTTATGGTTCGTTGTACAATGAAATGTTTTTTTTTTATGTTTAATGTTTAAACTTACAGATCTAGTCATTTTTAAAGATTTTGGTATTTTGTGACTATTTTTTTATCCTATTTAATATTTTAAATATACAAATAAACTTTTATGGATTAAAATTGTATATTGATATCTCCTGTGATAATCGAACCAGCGATCTCTGTCCGAGTATGTAAAGTAAAACTAATAATGCAAATATTATAGATATTGGATGTAGAGCGTATGTTGGCAAAGTCAGCCCCCGAAGAAGTGGATCCGGGGAGAGAGCAGCAAGGACATCCTGTTATACGAACTTTGTAAGTGTATGAAATGTTTTTTTTTTCTATTTTTTTAAATTTTTTTCTTAAGAAACAGCTTGTTATGCAGCTGTTTAATGATTATTAAAATAACCATAAAACAAAGTAAAAAGTTGAGTCAGTGAGGTGAAATTTTTTTCTTTAAAAAATAAAACCACTATCTCTTTTTAAGGGACAATAAGGGATAGATAAAAAATATAACTTAAAATATTTTTTTTTTTCTCTATGTTAACCTGTCCTTATTTGCAACATTGCCATGATATTAGTGCTGACTACATTTATCCTTAAGACATAAGCCCCTAGGGGCTTACTGGAAATTCGTAGAAAAATTCTACTATTTGTATTACTATACAAATAAATAAAATTGAAGTGTCTGTTTGTAATGTCAAAATAACAGGTTTTAATAAATACATATGAAAGTATATAGGGTATTTATAAGCAAAACAATTTTTAAAATTTTTGTCTGCCTGCCTGTTTGTTCCGGCTAATCTCCGAAACGGCTGAATTGATTTTGACGGGACTTTCACTGGCAGATTTAATTATTTAGAGTAATTTAGCCTAAGTTTAACTTTTAATTTAGACAAAATTAAAGCCTATGAAATTGTGAACAAAATCCGCATAACCCGCACGCACGCACCCGACCAAAGCGAGGGTAGGTTTCTAGTATTATATAAAAAAAAAATAAAAAAGTAAATTATTTCAGATATGACCATACAGATGAAATAACAGCTTTAGATTTTCATCCCCGAGAGCAAATCTTGGTGTCAGCATCCCGGGACTGTTGCATCAAATTGTTTGACATAACGAAGGCTTCCGCTAAAAAAGCTTATAAGTCTATAACAGTATGTATATTATTTTAACATTTTTCAAATCTCTCTTGTTCATTGCTTTTCGGATGACAAATTCAAAAGCACGTTGTTTCAGTTAAAAAAGTACTTTATGTGGTGTGCGTAAGTTCTAATTTGTGTCTAGACAATTCGAAAATTCGATTTTTGAATTTTATTCTTTATTTTGACTTAACGTGACATGTCGACGCCACTTTTCGAAAATATATTTGTTAGGAAATGGTTACCTATGTTTTTATATATCAATGTTTTTATTTATCAACGTTTTATTTTTTCGTTTATTGTTTCCTAGGATGCAGAACAGGTTCTCTGCGTAGCTTTCCATCCTCTCGGAGATCACATCATAGCATCTACCACTCACCCCGTGATAAGGCTATACGATGTCACTACGAGTCAGTGTTTCGTCTGCCCCATACCGTCGCACCATCATAAGAAACAAGTTAATAGTATTAAGTAAGTGATATATATTTGATATCCTTTTTGTTCTTTGATTTTTTTGAGTATTTTATACTTATCTATATATAGGTATATAAATGATTGGGGCTGACTTTGAACTTTATACAAGAATGCATCAAGGGAATGAGTTAAAGCGTTAACATTAAAAATGCGTAAAATGTTTTGTCCGTCTCTTTATTTTCGCTCGAATTTTATAACTTTAAAATATGGAAGTATACTTTATCTATGTAATTATATAGGTAGATAAAATATGTCAAATAACTTTACAAACGAGCTTCAATAGGAAATTTTATATCTTTCTTAAACCGTAACAGATGATGTTATCGTTATTTTGACTATAACCTTTGATTTCCAACTTATTACCAAAATTGTTTCAAAATGTCACCATTTTAATATAATTTTGCCAGGTTTTCCCCGAACGGTAAATATTTTGCGAGTGGTAGTGCCGATGGTACGGTCAAGTTGTGGGACACAGTGTCTAACAGATGTTTCAACACATTTAACGCCCACGACGGGGCTGAGGTGTGTTCGGTGGCTTTTACCAGAAATAGCAAGGTATTTGTGGCTTTAAGTATATTTTTATTTACTTTTAGTTTTTCTCAATCTGAACTTATATATCTTATTAATTTTTTTTGAGTTCGTACTCAATGTTCATTGGGACCCGGTTAATAAGTTTATGCAGTTTTTGTTTGGTAATAAACAGGTTTACTTCTTAAAGAAATAATTTTATTAATCAATAGCGACTCAGCTTTGTTCCGCTCGGGTTCGTTCCTATGTAAGTTCTAACGTAGTACAGGTTTCTCAGGGATATTTTCTCGCAGTAAAAAGCGTCCTATATGCTGACCTGGATAACCAGCTATCTTTATACCAAATTTCATTAATATCTATCCAGTGGTTTTCTCGTGATATGTTCCCAGATAAACAGACAGATAGACAGACAAAAATTCTAAAAACTATAGATTCGGCCTCTTTTTCTATTTCAATAAGATTTTCCAAAAAATATGTAATGTACAGATTCGTCTCAGTTAGAATTTTATTATATGTATAGATTAAGAAGAATGACCTAAGTAATGATAAAAAAAATCATCCGTAAAATGTATTTTAATGTATATAGGCTCTTCGGAGGTACATATAAATGTTCTATTTTCAGTATCTCCTAACATCTGGTATGGATTCGTCGATTAAATTATGGGAATTGGCGAGCAGTCGGTGTCTTATACAATACACTGGAGCGGGGACTACAGGTTAGTTACATATCTATACAATGTATCCTCTTTTTTGAATAATAATAAGGTATTCGCTCACTTGGAAAACCGAGTGAAGCGGGTTCAAATCCCGGGTCTCGCACCTCTGATATTTTCATGTGCTAATCATTTCCAACATGATTACCCCTTGCGTTACGGTGAAGGAAAACATCGAGAACCTGCACGTCTATGAGAACCTAGCAAGATGTCGAAAGACATGTGAAGTCCGTCCGCACTCGACCAGCGTGGTGGACTATGGTCTATCCCCTTCGTATTGAAGAGAGGCCTACCCCCAATAGTGAGCAGTGGGACGTTAAAAAAGGCTGAATATTATGTGTGTTCTGCATTCGATATAAGAATCGGATGTATTTTGATTTTTGGTTCCCGACGTTTCGATTGCTTTACAGCAATCATGGTCACGGGAGAGTCTGTCTCACCCGATAGTTAGATAGTTTTGTTTAAATAATTATAATTTAAGATGTCCATGTAGAAATGTATTGTATTTTTAAACTATTTTTTATTTTTTTTTCATAAAACCAGGTAAGCAAGAGCATCATGCTCAAGCAGTGTTCAATCACACGGAGGACTATGTGATGTTCCCCGACGAAGCGACTACTTCACTTTGCACGTGGCATTCGAGAAGTGCGAGCCGTTGTCAGCTTATGTCCTTGGGGCATAATGGGGCTGTTAGGTAAATATGTGTAAATGTATATAAATTTGTGTAAATTTATATAAACGGGAATGCTATTAAGATTTTATACAAATTCGGAAACTTTTGAGCTATTATTAGTTTGTTATTGGGGCACAATGGGGCTGTTAGGTAAACAAATACATGTTTAATATATAAAAGAGAATATTGTTACAAATATGTTTGTTATTCAGTCAACTGTCGGATTTTGATAAAACTTAGACTAAATAAAATATTTTGATGTCAGAAAATCGCATATGAGCGTTCCCGTGGTATGATTATTGGCGTGAAATGGTTAAATATGATGATGAAGTTAGATGACGACGAAGAATATATCGCTAGGATAAAATAACAATATACCCAGATGCGTATATGTATGTGTAAACTAGTAACTTATTCACTCTTCGCTCGGTTTCCGTTTTATTTTTTCGCGAGGAACCCTAATTCGTTGTTAAAAATAAAAGTAGCCTAAGTTACTCCTTATAAAATTAACTATCTGCCAGTGAAAGTCCCGTCAAAATCGGTCCAGCCGTTTTGGAGATAAGCCGGACCAAACAGACAGACAAACAAAAAATTTAAAAATTGAGTTTTTCTAATAAGAGTACCTACCGTATATACTTTCATATGCATTTAGTAAAAAGCTGTTATTATGATATTACAAACAGACAATTCAATTTTATTTATTTGTATAGAGTTACCATGAATTCATGTAAATTTTTACATGTATATAAATTCAGTCTATATTTCTAGTTAATTCATAAATTAAGTTTTTTGTTTTCAATAATATACACATATTTTTTTTTATTTTTTCAGGTACATAGTGCATTCGGGTACTGCCCCAGCATTTTTGACGTGTAGCGATGACTATAGAGCAAGGTTTTGGTACAGACGTAATACTCATTAAATGTATGACTCATACATACATAAGAATGGGATTTTTATGAATTTGTCAGTTGTATTACTATTTTTTTTTTGGAAAAAAATGACTTGAAACTTGATTCAATTAATAGATTTTGACTTGAATTATAAGAGTTTGGCCGCGTTTGCATTATTATATAGCTTTTTAAGTCAATAAATACCCTTTAAATAATAGAATTGTTGTTTTATTTTAATTATTGTGGTTGTAAAAATAGACTAAGAGTACATTTTTGGTAGCAATCCCCTTGGGTTATGTTTGTTAATATGTTTTGCTACAAAAAAATGTCTATGTGTATTTATGTACGTACGTAACAAGTTATACTTCTTTGGCGTAACAGAACAAAAATAGCTAAAGATTTCATCCCGTATGTCAAAATGCTCTGTTTGTAAAAGGAATGCAGCTAACTCCCATCATGTCGCTTTTTGGCTGTCGGTATGCGCGCGCTTAAAAATTTTACTCTCATATTTTTTTCCAAACGTGTCAAAAGAAGTGTAACTTAAAAACAATAAAATTTAATTACATAAACTATGATTTTAATTTATTACAAAAACTAAGATATATTTTATAAAAAATTCATTACACCGACCAATCTCTTTCGTGTCTTCTCCATGCTACGTGACATTTTCGAACTAATCTGTGCTCAAATAGCATGCTTTGAAGTCATTTACAAAAAATTGAATTGAATCGAATTCATTGCTTGTAAAAAATCACTTACCTGGCTATATAATTCCACAGAAGACTCCCCTTTCAGTTGGTGACCAGTCAAATACGTATTATGACTGCTTGCGATGTAGTACTGGCTTAAAGACCCCGTCATCTCTCGGGAAAGCTCCTTTGGGAGGTCCTCTTCATCTGGATGGGTGGCCTTTCTGATGATAAAATAGTTTTATTATATATATATATATATATATATATATATATATATATATATATATATATATATATATATATATATATATATATTATATATATATATATATATATATATAATAAAATTGTAACTATGTCGAATCTGTACATTAAATGTTTTTTGGTAAATATTGAAATAGACATTGTTGTCGATACAGAGGCCGAATCTATAGTTTTTAGAATTTTTGTCTGTCTGTCTGTCTGTCTGTCTGTCTGTTACCGCATCACGGAAAAAGTCACTGGAGGGATTTTGATGTATGATGATAGTTGGTTATCCGGGTCAACATATAGGATACTTTTTATTTCGGCAAAATGTCTTATTTCTGAGAAAAACTACAAAACCTGCAATGTAAGAGTATACTAATATATAAAACCTAAGAATTTAGTTTTTGGTCATCTGAACGCAGGCGGAGCCGCGGGCAATGCTAGTTAGAAATAAAATCTAAAAACACTGTCTTAACAACTGTGAAGGACTCGCCAAAACGCGTTTAATGAACCTAAGCACGAAGGTTTTAACAGTAGCAATTGAAGAGTTCCACTCTACCTGGCTCCATGATTAGAACAGCTTGAAGATTTCAAGTTAATATATTTAATATTTCATTTATATTTTACATACTAACAAAGTTTTCAATCGACGATATTTTCAAGATTTTGTTACATAATTTTAAACCAAGAACTGCCATATTGGTATAGCATTTACGGCTACAGATCAGGAGGTCTTGGATTCGAGTTCCGGGTCGGGACCTGGAGTTGAGATGTTGGCAGTGTTTCACCCCCATATAGACCATCAGCGCCTGATTTCTCTTACTGATCATGTCAAATTGTCACCCTATCGGAGTATGAGAGTGACAGGAATAGAGAGTGCACGTTGTGTCTGCGCGTACACTTGTGCACTATAATATCTCCTGCGCTGGCTAGTCTCAGTGAGATTGGTTACCGTGATCGAAATTGGTCTGGAGGACACACCATTTCAAGAACTGAAACGGTATTAAAGAATATATTGTATTATTTAACAACTCACCCTAGAAAGTTTGAAGCTCTTCGCTGTTCTGGAACGAAGGCGTAATTATCTTTATCGGTGAGAAATCTTACAAAGCCTTCGAAGGAGAGACAGTTCTCAGCTCTCAGCATTGGGTCGGGCTCGTGCCTCTGAAAAAGATTTTTTTATATGTAATTTATTCAAATCACAATATTATTATAATTACAAAAAAAACATGTTTGTGTGTTTGTTACTACTCCATGCTAAATAGCTGGACGGATTTAGATGAAATAGGAAATAAAAAAAAAACAAATAAGCTATGAACTGGAGTAACATATAGGTTGATGTTAGTAATAAAATTTGCCAAAAGGAGGCGCTGCTGTATATGATATTATATTCGTAAATCTATACATATACTAAAATTCAGAGTCGAATCTGTGTACTTTAAACATTTTTTGGAAAATCTTACTGAAATAGTCATTATTATCGATAGAGTCCGAATCTATAGTTTTTAGAATTTTATCTGTCTGTCTGTCTGCATGAGAACGCAACATGAGAAAACCATTGGACAGATTTTGATGAAATTCGGTATGATGATAGCTGGTTATCCGGGTCAACATATAGGATACTTTTTACCGCGAGAAAATATCTCATCTCTGAGAAATCTATTTAAACGTTAAAACAAGTTATCAACTAATATACCTGTATAATATCTTTTAATTGTTGTTCAGTCTTAGGCTCGTTTTGTCTCGTTTCACAGAATTTGCCAAGCGTGGGCATAGAAAGCACTCTGCCGCTGACATCTGGACAAGCTCCTATAAAGATAATATTTCATATATACTCATATTTAAACTAGTTGCCAACTTAGCCCTTCTTTCTTCTAATTTAGTTAAGTAAAAAACAGTTTTGGGCGGAAAAATATTACGATGAACTCGAGACTAGCAGAAAGAAAAAGAAATAGAGGAATAATGAAAACGATAGCCAGCAGGAGAAGAGAAGATCAGAGGTAACGTCAGTAAGAGTAAGTAATGTCCTCTCGACAGATTTCGGCCAATCTCATTGAGACACTAGCCAACTGTGCAGGAGATATTATAGTGCAGTGCGTGTGAGGGAGAGCGCAGACACAACGTGCACTCTCTATTCCTGTCACTCTCATACTCCGGTGGGACGACTACTCCAACACGGAGAGAGTTAAGGCACAGGACCGACGGATTTACGTGCTCTCTTTCACGGAGCTGAAACACCGCTAACTTTTCTCGTCTGTTACTGAAAATTTCTTGATAGAAATACTCAATAACCAACTTTGGCTCGACCCAGGACTCGAACCCGGGACCTCCGGATCTGTGATCGTACATGTTAACCACTAAACTAGCGAGGCAGTTAAGAGCAAGAGAGCAAGTAAGGAATATTTAAGGGAGTTTTGTCTGACAAACGCCATTATAATTAGGAAATGGGAAGATGATACTCGAATTTATTCTAAGTTTCTTCAAAACGCACCTGGTAATGCAGCGGCTGCTAGAATGTCGAATGCCTTCTTCCTTCCAGCTTTATCACTTGGTGGTTCTAGATCTAAAGACCCATTCCTTGTCAATAAACCTACAAAATAATATTTTTGTAAACAATTGCAAAATCAGATTGAGGGTACGAGTTTGAATTTCGATATTGATTTAAAAAGGATTTGACAACGTCAAAACAAAATTTATAGTGTAATCAAAATTTATTTTAAAATATATCGGAAAATAACATTCAAAATTAATGTAATAGTATAAAAAATTATTTAAAAGACAACAAAATTGAAAGTGCATAATAATTACAAGACTTCCGCGACACCATTCAGACAAAGAGAGACGATAGCATTCCCAAGGAGGGTTGACGTCAGGCAGGCGTGAGGCGGCCGGTCGGAAAACTTTTGCCAAATCCTATCAGCAGTACAGAAGATGTACTGCGCCGACCCCGAGTGATTGGGAAATGGCCAGGGAGAAGAAGAAGAAGATTTAAAAAGGATATGACCATCACTTTGCTTTTTTTTTTATCTTAATTTCTAACCTCCGATAAAAACAGGGTAGTTATAAGTTATATCTGTCTATTTGTGTATCTGCTTGTGGCATCGTACCCCCTAAACGGAGAAACAGATTTTAATTTACTTTTTTTTTGTTTGAAAGATCATTTTCAAACAAAACAACGGTTTCAATCAAACAACTTGTCCTTATAGCTATAAATCAAGAAAATCCATTCAATCGTTTGCAGGTTTTCAGTACTTTTTGGACCCTAAAAGAATACGAGCAATTTCTACGAACTGAAATTTGTATCCCGTTCATTTAATGACATTGCAAAGATCACCTGGAATCTGTAAGATATATCCTGTTTAGTGTCATTGAAATGGCCTTAATGAATTGGTTAGTACCCATGTTAGGGGTTTTTAGATTTTTTTATATGATGTCTTGTATTTTCAATATTTCAATTCGCGTTTCTTTTTAAATAAATACTAGTTTGTTTGATAGTTTTGTTCTATAAACTGTGGTAATGCAGAATATTTATTTATGTAGTTAAATATCATCACTTTTGCCTATGAGTTTCAATCTCGTGAATATTTCTCAGCAAAAATAACATTAAAACTGTTCTTAGCATAGATCACAGATTCGATTTTTAGACGGTCTGTGTGTTCGTCTTATTTTTTTGAAGCCAAAAGGGCATAATTCAAACAGGGACGGACCGTTGCGTATATTGGATATAAAAATAAATAATTAATGATCATAAATACCTGTACGAAAAATTGTTTTACTTCTAAAAAGCTCGGGGGAACTTCGACTCTTCTCAGCACCGAACAGGGGGTTCCGTGTTCGGGGAACGGCGAGTTGCTCGAAAACATCCCTCAATTCTGATCTCATTACAAGACTATAATAGAAATAGACATGTTACTTCACAGGAAAATCCTGTGACCCTTTTTCAAGAAAATTGAAATCTTATTTGTCTAAGCCGCTGAATCAATTTTGATGAATTTCGGTATAAAAATGGATGGGATCTTGGAGAAGGATATAGGCTACTTTTTGTCACAAAAATGAAAAAAATGAATAATAATGCTAGATATATATACTAGCATTGCCCGCGGCTCCGCCCGCGTTCAGATGACCAAAAACCAAATTCTTAGGTTTTACATATTAGTATACTCTTACAATGCTGTTTTTGTATGTTTTCTCAGAAATGAGATATTTTCCCGCGATAAAAAGTATCCCGTATGTTGACCCGGATAGGCAGCTATCATCATACCAAATTTCATCAAAATCTGTCCAGTGGTTTTCTCGTGATGCGGTAACAGACAGACAGACAGACAAAAAATTCTAAAAACTATAGATTCGGCCTCTGTATCGATAATAATGTCTATTTCAATAAGATTTTCCAAAAAATATTTAATGTACAAATTCGACTTAGTTACAATTTTATTATATGTCCATTGTACATACACATATATAGTCTTAGTAATAAAACTAAAATTAAAAATCCAAAAAACAAAAAAAAGTTTTTAGAATGTCAAATATTCGAGTAAATTAAAGGAAGTATCCATTAAAATATCCATTATATTTAGAGTAATTTGATGTTGTAATAAGATTTGCGTACTAATAGTCTATACATATAAACAAACAAATGAAACGTTTTATTTTTTACTAGCGACTCACCCTCGCTTCTATCTGGTTTGCCCCTAGCTTGATTCCCCATACAAATTTTCATCCCCATTTTCACCTCTTTAAAGGATGATTACCGGGATAAAAAGTATTTTACGTCCTTCCCAGGGTCTCAAACTATCTTTTACCAAATTTCATCTAAATCGGTTCAGTAGATCCAGAGATTATCCCCTACAACGTCACAAACTCACAATTCACAAACTTTACCTCTTTATAACATTAGTATAGATGAAATAAACATATGTAACTAAATAACATATGTTACTCACCTAAAGCTTCGAAATAAGGCAACGAAGTCCATGAAGTCTAACTGTGTGTCGTATCCTACTGAGCCTGTTCTAAGATGCTTCAGATTTTCCCAAAATCTTTCACTGGTTTCTAATCTTCTTAAACTGCAATCAAAACCATAGAAATCTTAAATACACAACAAGATAAATTTAAAATAGCTGTCATTTAAAATATTTCAATACTAATATTATAGACAGTAGCCCAGTAGCGGGTTCAACTCCCGGGGTTTGTATCTCTGATATTTTCATGTGGGAATAATTTCCAACACGATTACCACTTGTCTTATGCTGAAGAAAAATATTGTGAACAAACTCTGCATGTTAGAGAGAACTTAGCGAGTTTTTAAAAGACAGGTTCAGTCCGCTCCGAACTTGGCCAGCGGTGGAACTTGGTGGACAATGGCCTGATCCCTCTCGTAGTGAATGGAGGCCCACCCCCAGCAGTGGGACGTTAAAAAGGGCTGAATACTAATATTATAAATGTGAAAATAATTTTATCTGTATGTTTGTAACATTTTTATGATTAAACTGAACAGATTTCGATGACGTTTAGTAAGTGCATAGATCATGGAGACGGATATAGACTACTTTGTATCCGCTTTCCTTTACCATACGGACAAAGCCACAGAAGTAATTAGTTTTTATGTACAGATAATATACATTTCAGGTAGTTCAGGTTTTAATACTAGCTCATTGAGTTCATATAAACATTGTTTAGCAAAAAACTCTTTTCATTTTTCCCAAACTTACTAATTTTTACATACAACTTTTTCCAAATCTTTTCCTTAAAAACCTTATTCGGACTACGAATATATTAATTTAAGGATGTTTTTTAACCCCCGACGCAAAAACAGGGGTGTAATAAGTTTGACGTCGATGTCTGTCGTCTGTGTGTGTGTCTGTTTGTGGCATCGTAGCTCTCAAACGTATAGACCGATTTCGATGCGGTTCTTTTTATTTGAAAGCCAGTTTCCTTGCGGTGGTTCTTAGCTATGTTTGGTTAATATCGGTCCAGCAGTGTAAGAGTATCAGCTCTTCTCCAAAATGATGTAAGGCATTTTGGCGTATGATTACTCGATTAAGTGCTTCACGCGTGCCAGTGTAATCGTTAAATGATAATTAACTTTTTTTTAAATTTTTAATTTATAACTATTATTACATACAATTTATAATTATTATTACATGTACAGATATAGACAACTCACCTACTGCGGTTAGGTGAGGCGGTCAGCACACTGGTGGCAGCGGTCAGGCTGCTGTGTCTGGGGGCGCTGTGCGTGTGGGAGTGCTGGCTGGAGGCCGCTGAGTAAGAGCTGAAAGTACAAATGCTTTTAGACTTCAGACTAACAGGATAAGTGATGGCAAATACGAAGTTTGGACTCGAAGAAAAATAACTGACTAATTTGATAGCGAGAAACGTGGTGTGAATAGCATTGTTAGACCATAAAAATAATTTCAAAATATGTATTTTATTAAGGAATAATAGGTACAAAACAGTGTCTCTGCTATAGAAAGCCATGATATGAATATTCTAAAAATAAAAAAATATATATTATATATACGCTTAACCCTAAAAAAAAAAAGTTCAAAACGTAAAAATAATTAAAAGTTGTAAAACCTAGCAACTCTAATTAGTAATATGGATTTTATTATTTATTAAATTTCCAAAATTTTAAGGTTCTTCAGTGCCTTTTCTCGTTTATTCATCACTATTTATTAATCTTTGTTGATTTTAGTAAAGTCAAAAACTAGTTATTTGAAACATTGGCAACGAAAAACGTAAAATAAAATCACGAACAATAAAAAATAAATTTCCATAGCTTGATTCCCCATACAAACTTTCATCCCTATTTTCACCCCCTTAAGGGATGATTTCCGGGATAAAACATTCTATGTACTTTCCAGGGTCTCAAACTATCTTCATACAAAATTTCATCTAAATCGGTTCAGTAGATCCAGAGTTTACCCCCTACAACGTCACAAACTCACAAACTTTACCTCTTTATAATATTAGTATACAAGAATGAATTACCTATGTCTTGGAGACCCATGAACAGCATCATCATCACTTCTAGTCCCAGAAGTATGAGAACTAAAGCTTTTTGGAGAGCTTTTTAACTCAGACGTTGACTTATTTTTCTTGAATTTCATAGCAGAACCTTTCATCGAGTCTGAATGTTCAGAATATTTTACCGGAGTCGAGTGAGAGGAACTACCGCTGACTGAATCTCGGCCACCAAATACCTGAATAAATAACAGCATATAATTAAATAAAAAATGGTCAAGTTCAAGTATGAATCGCATACCATAATGATGAATTTTCTAGGTTTTTTAACGACTTTCCGATGAAGCTTTTTGTAAACTTATAGCAAACTAGCATTGCCCGCGGCTCCGCCCGCGTTCAGATGACCAAAAACCAAATTCTTAGATCTTACATATTAGTATACTCTTATATTGCAGTTTTTGTATGTTTTGTCTGAAATGAGATATTTTCCCGCGGTAAAAAGTATCTTATATGTTGACCCGGATAACCAGCTATCATTATATCAAATTTCATCAAAATCTGTCCAGTAGTTTTCTCGTGATGCCGTAACAGACAGGCAGACAGAAAAAAAATCTAAAAACTATAGATTCGGACTCTGTATCATAATGATGTCGATTTCAATTAGATTTTCCAAAAAAAATTTAATGTACAGATTCGACTTAGTTAGAATTTTATTATATGTATAGATTGTATCTTTTTTGGAGTACATTATGTTTAAAATCATCGTGAGAAGTGAGCCATTTTAAAATTAGGCGCTTTGCTGTTCCTAAATCAACTGTTGGGATAGGGTTATCAAATTATTTCTATTTACTTGAAAGATCTTCCCCCTTAAAATTTTATTAATAACTAGCATTGCCCGCGGCTCCGCTCTCGTTCAGATGATCAAAAACCAAATTCTTAAGTTTTACATATTAGTATACTCTTACATTGCAGTTTTTGTATTTTTTGTCTGAAATGAGACATTTTCCCGCGGTAAAAACTATCCTATATGTTGACCCGGATGACCAACTATCACCATACCAAATTTCATCAAAATCCCTCCAGTGATTATTCTGTGATGCGGTAACAGATAGACAGACTGAAAAAATTCTAAAAACTATAGATTCGGCCTCTGTATCGATAATAATGTCTATTTCAATAAGATTTTCCAAAAAAAATTAATATACAGATTCGGTTTAGTTACAATTTTATTATATGTATAGACAAGTGAAGGTTCCTTAACATAAATCATTACGATATTTTTTAACATACATAACTTATAAAAGGAACAAAATATATATGTATCTATCGACAACATGTTATCGACTGCAAAAATATCCTTGAGACCGAAAATATCTCCATATCAAAACTACTCAACGTATCCTCTTCAAAATAATTTTCGATAGTATTGTCGAAGAATTTTTTTTCAAAATTTTCCACCCCAATATTTAAAAGCTGGAAGTGAGGGAAGCTTTTGGGGGTAAGAATACGAAATTGTATAACAAGGTTCAAAAATATGATTGTGACATATGGACAGACGTACAAACCTGTGCCTACCTTTTAAGTACGTTAAAATATTACAATATTTGCCAGAAAAAATTTACTTATAGCCAAAACATTTTCGGTACAAACCCGTATAGCATCAGAGACCAATGGTTCACAGCAGCAGCCATCCTCATAATAGAGTGCCGTATATTTATTCTTCAACCACGCCAGACTCCTATCTGCCAGCTTGGTTTGACTTATTAGGGCCTTGATTACTGAATGAAGACCTACTGCCCATACCCTGGAATGTCAATATACAGATGAGCTAACAGTTAGCTTTAAAACTTGCGAAAAGTTTGTATGTATGTTTGTTAAATCCTTCATCCTAAAACGGCTGTATGGATTTCGATGTAATTCAGTACATAAATAGATTATGACTTGGAGTGAAGCTATTGTTAGTAATAAAATTTGTCAAAAGATGGCGCTGGCTGTATTGTATTATAAATTAAAGTTAGGGAAAATCGCTATTAATCTCCGCTTATGCCAGTCGATGTTTCAAAAATTTAAATATTATATTTTATCCCACGGAATTCAGTGAAGAGTTTTTAAAACATAGAACAAAGCGTCGAAATATGACGAGATATCAAAAAAAAAAACATTAGTTTTTATCAATTTTTCTCAATCATTACATTTTTCTCCTTAAATGATAGAATAAAATACTTACCGAAAAGAATATGGTGGTAAAACAAAATGGACAGTCCGATTGTCACTCAAGGTTTTTCCATACACAAGGGATATTACATGTGGTCGTTGCGAGCAGGTTTCTAAGCCATGTTTTCTTGCGCACGCGCATAACTCTGCTATGTCCCGAGGTTCTAACAACTTGCCGTTGAGACGCATATCTTTGACGCACTGTAGGTCGATGAAACTGTAAAAGTGAGTTTCTGTATTTATTAACCGACTTCCAAAAGGGAGGAGGTTCTCAATTCGTCGGATTTTTTTTATGTATGTTCACCGATTACTCGAAGACGCCTGAACCGATTTGGATTTTTTTTTGTTTCAAAGAGGGTGCCTTCCCAGGTGGTCCCATATAAATTTTTATCAAAATCGGACGAGCGGTTTTAAAAAAAATCAACAATAAATATTTGGCACCGACTTCAAAAATATCTGATTAGGTATCTATTCTAAATGAAAACCTCTGTTTAGTTATTTTTTATATTTTAGTGCCTGGAAGTCGGTTTTTTTTAAGTTTTTATATGAGAAATAAAAAAGGCAATTGGATAAATTTTTATGGTATCATGACACATTGCGGCCTTATGAAACTTATATAAGCAGGTCTTTCTTGAATTTCTCAAACCTTGGAAAAAATATTATTTCTGGCAGATGTATAAAAATAGATTATTATTAGAGATTCCTTATATATTGAAAATTGGTGATTTTTTATTTTTTGGTATATTCTTAAAGGTAGATAGATACCGCTGCCACAATATCAAGACCAAGTCACTATCATATTTACCAATCTCCTTTAACTACAATTCTTACCAAACGATTTGGATGAAATAAAATGGTTATAATATATTTTAACTTACCCATCTTCCCCAACAACGCCGGCTTCATTTTCATGAACTAAATTCCCAGAATATTTTAAAGGTATAACTTCTTCTGGATTGTACGATAAGCTTATTTCTGGTTGCTGTACATTTTCTGATGGGGTTTCACCTTTAAAATTGTAAAAGTGAGTTTCATTATGTACAAAGCTTAAGTTCATAGAGACGGAATGCTGTTTTCCTAATTATTAGTCACTAGCGACTCACCCTCGCTTCGCTCGGGTTCGTCCCTAGCTTGCTTCCCAATAAAAAATTACATCCCTATTTTCACCCTCTTAAGGGATGATTTTCGGAATAAACATATTCGGGAATCCTATGTCCTTCCCAGGGTCTCAACATATCTTCTTACCAAATTTCATCTAAATCGGTTCAGTAGATCCAGAGATTACCCCCTACAACGTCACAAACTCACAAACTGTACCTCTTTATAATATTAGTACAAATTTTCGACGATAGTAGGATATTTACAATTCAACATTCAAATAAAAATTCCATTTTTCTTAGCGAAATAATTGCTTGAATTTAAAAAAAATATATATTTTCATATCATTAAATCTTAGGAGGAAAAAATTTCGCGAATAAATAATAAACTATACGATTTCAATTATATTAACAGCTCGAGGTGAATTTCTAAGAAATTAATTAAAATTATTAAGAAATCTATTGTTAACTGTAACGCCGGCGTGTCCGCGCTCGTGGAGGGATAAATCAAAAACAAATAAGTTAAAGCAAACAAATCTATCATAGTTTATCAAATTTACGAACACTCATTTATCATTTGCAAGAGTTGTCCAGATTTGAGTACAAACTAAATGGCTGAAATATGAATTTGAAGCCATTAAATATTTAAGCCCTCCAGACTTTCCGACTAAATTCATATCAGCTAATTTATATCAGACTAGCAGAGCCCGCAGCTTCGCTCGCGTTTAAAGTGCAAAAAGCACTCTTTTTTTCCCTTCCCTTTATAATAATGTATGGAAGTCTGCCCGAATTGTTGACATTTATGATTACTGCTCCACTCCCTTGGGTAGTAGGATGATGATATATAGCCGATAGTGTTCCTCAATAAACGGGCTATTTAATGCAAAAAGAATTTTTCAAACCGGATTAGTACTTTCTGAGATTAGCGCGTCCAAACAGACAAAGAAACAAACAAACGAACAAACCTCTTAATATTAGTATAGATCAGATACAAGGTAAAGGAAATTCTATGTCAAATCTAAAAAAAGGTCTAGATGGTCAAACATGTCCATGGTTCCGATAATTATTATTATTATGTAATAAGTATAGTAAAAATTATTTTATTCTTCTTTTTCTATTTAAGTTAGAAACCATGAGGCTCAGACAGACTGACATTTCACAATCGCTTATTAGGACAAATTGTAAAAATTGTATTGCAATGGCGAATTAAAATAACATAAAATCATAATAAAAATCTGTATATCTGTGTAATCTGTATAAATATTATAAATGTGAAAGTTTGTGAGTATGTATGGATGTTTGTTACTCTTTCACGCCAGAACGGCTGAACGGATCTGGAATTTGGGACAGAGATAGATTATAGTCTGGAATAACACATAGGCTACTTTTTATCCCGGATAAATATACGGTTCCCGAGGGATAGATTTGTTTTTGTTTTTCTAGAGGGTGAGCCGCTAGTATTTTTATATTTATTTTTAAATCTATACGTAAATGTATTAGTAAAATTAAAACGTGCTACGGATTTTAGGCATTAGTGATTTTTTTACTATAAAAATACTCGAAGAAGATTACGCTTTCAATTTTTAAATCATATTTCGCACTGTCCAATATCGAAAAAACCATACCATGCTGTGAATGTGGACGGTGTGCGGTTCTACTCCAAGTAAGCAAAGCACACGATCGCTCGAGTCTTAGATGGGCAAATGCTCCACTCCATTCAGCTTCACCTACTACACATGCTGTACCGTGATGCATTATCTGAGAAAGATATCATCTAAATTATTGCGTAATAAATAAATAGATAAGTTGATTGATAACATTGATGCAGGCAGCTTTTTAATTGAATATGAACTTAGCCAATTATATGCCTTGAAGGCTGGACTTGGTGATTGAAAGTAGACAGTCGAAAACTCTTTTGTCATATTTATGATTTCAAAATATGATAAATTACCTGTAAAATATGCCTGTCCATTCTTTCTCCATTTTGTGGGGCTAAAGGAAACATGGTAACACCATGGTCATGTGGTAAAGGTTGTACAGGACAATATCCACCACCTTCCAGTTCATATAACGCTTCATTTTCAAAGTCTGATCCCGACGTCTTTTGTGCAGGTTGCACAAAGACAGGTTGTTCGCAAGATGCTATGGCTGTTCTGAAACGATATGAGGTTTATAAGTCCTCAAAAAATATGGGATAGCTTAAAGAAGCTTTAGCTGTAATTTAATATTAAAATCATTTTTTGACGACACGTTTGGCTCAGTTTGTAGTGACCCTACTTACTGTGCCAGCGGTTGCGGGTTCGAGTCCCGCTGGAGGCATTCATTCGTGTGATGAGCACGAATGTTTGTACTTCAGTCATGGGTGTTTATATTTATAATATGTATGTATTTAAAGTTATATATATGTAGTGTATCAACTATCTGGTATCCATAACACAAGCCTCGTAGCTTACCATGGAACTAGATGGTGTTGTGTGATAATGTCCCAACATATTCATTTTTTTTTTTAGAATCATGAACACTAGGTAATGAAATATGTAATTAAAGGGGTATATCCAAAACTGTCACCACCTTAAGTAATCGGCGAATAAAGGAGACGTGGTCCTCGCGAGGCTGTACCGGTGCTGGTGAAAACTGGCAATATGGTCCATGACTGCTTGGGTTCTGTATACTTTCTCTAAATTCACTAGACCCTCAGGCCCTACTCTTCGAAACTGCTCACCTTCTTCATCAAATGATGCTATATACTGTTAAAAAAATATAAGCTATTGAGAGTATTGGATAGATTACTTAAACTAGATCTATTCATATTGTTAACTAGCATTGATTGCATCAGATGACCAAAAATCAAATTCTTAGGTTTTACATATTAGATTACTCTTACATTGCATTTTGTATTTTTTCTCAGAAATGAGACATTTTCCCGCGGTAAAAAGATATCCTATATGTTGACCGAGATAACCAGCTATCACCATACCAAATTTCATCAAAATCCCTTCAGAGGTTTTTCTGTGATGCGGTAGCAGACAGACAGAAACTCTAAAAACTATAGATTCGGCCTCTATCCATAATACATATTTTTTTGTACTTGAGGTTTTAAATCATTTAGTTTATAATATGTATTGATGATGATGATGATGTTCTCCTAGCCGATTTCAGCTACGGCGGCCAATCTCATTGAGATTAGCCAACTGCGCAGGAGATATTATAGTGCACAAGTGTACGCGCAGACACAAGTGCACTCTCTATTCCTACCACTCTCATACTCCGGTGGGACGACCACTCGACACGACCGGTGAGAGTTAAGGCGCAGGACCGACGGCTTTACGTGCTCTCCGAGGCACGGGGGTGAAACACCGCCAACTTCCCAACTCCGGGCTGTTACTGAGACTTACTTTACAGAAAGACTCAATAACTGAACTTGGCCCCACCCGGGACTCGAACCCAGGACCTCCAGGTGTGCAGCCGTACATGCTAGCCACTACACCACTGAGGCAGTCATATGTATTATCAAACTGGTGATATTATAAGCAGTTCCGTTTTTACCAAAAGGGCACACGGAGAAAGTGCCCAGGGCCCCCAGCATGATGGGGGCCTCGAAAACAGAACATATTAGTTTACATAGAAAAAAAAAACAACCTCACTTTGTTGTGTATTACAGTGTATAATGCAATGCACTTTAATATACTCCGTTAGGATCTTTTTTAACCGACTTCCAAAAAGGAGGAGGTTCTCAATTCGTCGAAATCTTTTTTTATTTATTTTTTTAATAACATTCACGTTTTTTTACCTTCTAAAAGGACTCTAAGTTATTGTGTGCTCAAGACCTTGGATGACTAAAACAGCGCATATTATGGGTTTGATAGTAAAGACTTACCACTTGTCGGTTAGGTTCACTGTAACGTGGATCTCTTTTACAACTATCTCGAAGAGGGCTGGTCGTCGTACTTTGGTCCACTCGTTTGGTACTTTC
Source organism: Brenthis hecate (assembly GCA_951806755.1). Classification (NCBI taxonomy): domain Eukaryota; kingdom Metazoa; phylum Arthropoda; class Insecta; order Lepidoptera; family Nymphalidae; genus Brenthis; species Brenthis hecate. The sequence continues at coordinate 513,321 of OX638250.1, read as the reverse complement.
CTTTCTCGCATCCCTTTTTATTGATGTTCTGTATAATAACAAATTAAATGTTAGGGTAAGTAGAGGTCATTAATCCAATATCTTTAAACGAGCAATTCTTGTATATATATAAATTTATATATAATCTGAATCTCGGAAATGGCTTCAACGATTTTCATGAAATTTAGTATGTAGGGGGTTTCGGGGGCGATAAATCGATCTAGATTAGTCTTATGTCAGAGAAAACGCGTGTTTTGGAGTTTTCATCCAGTTTTCTTTTGCATTATTCCACGCTAAATATAGTCGGTAATTTGCACGCTCGGGCATAAGCATCGTGGTCAAGCGACTAAGGTGCAAGATCAACAATCACAGGTGTCCAGGTTCGAATCTCGGTCGCATAGAAAGTTTTTGCTTTTGTTTTTTTTTTTTAATATTTATTCAAGTTTTTAGTTTTTTTTTTAAATAGAAAATTGTATTTTATCCAAAAACTCCGAGCGAAGCTCGGTAGCCCAGGTACTATAATAAATCTGCAATCCTTATTAAGAAACAAATATAACACTAAAAAAATAGATCCCCACAAATACTGTCCTAAATATTATTATACACATCTATATCGACATCTGCGGATTAACAGAGAATGATATAAAAAACTAGCGAATCACCCTCGCTTCGCTCGGGTTCGTCCCTAGGTACGTTTTAATTATTTTGGGCGGAACTCTAATTCTTTTTCTAAAATAAAAGTAGCCTATGTTACTCCCTACATACATCAGCATACATCAGCTATCTTCCAGTGAAAGTTCTGTCAAAATCAGTTCAGCCGTTTCAGAGAATATCCGGAACAAACAGACAGACAAAAATTTTAAAAATTGTGTTTTTCTTATAAGTACCGTATATAATCTCATATTATGCATTTAGTAAAAAGCTGTTATCTTGACATTACAAACAGATACTTCAATTTTATTTATCTGTATAGATAAATATAATCAGCAAATACGTGGTAATTTTTCGCGGTTTTTATTATTTATTTTTTAAACATAACTCGTGCAAACAGCGCAAACGTGACCCGTGATCATGCTTGCTTGTAAATCTGCTCGTAAAGCGTCCGAAATGAATGGTAGAAAAAATTCAAAAAATTAAAATACAACCACGAAAAAATTAAAAAAAAAAATTAATTTATTTAGTTTTTTTTTTATTTTATTGGTAAAAGGACTTGTACCTGTCTTCTTTAACAGAATCTCGCTTGAAATCTCGTCGGTGTGTAGGCGTGGCAGCAACCGAATGGCTTGTCAAAGATGGTGTTGCTGCTAGAATTTCTCTGCAACACAAAAAAAAAACTAATTATTTACCATTTCGTATACTGAATCTTCCACCCTCAGGTTACCTGAAAGTTTTATTCCAGAAAACCTTAGGATTGTTGGTTTTAGTTATTTTGTTTCTAGCGATAAGGCCGCCTGCTGTAAATATGTTGGGACATGAACACACAGCACCAGCTAGTTCCATGGTAAGCTACGAGGCCTGTGTTATGGATACCAGATAGTTGATACACTACACATATATAACTTTAAATACATACATATTATAAATATAAACACATATGACAAGAGTTCAAACATTTGTGCTCATCACACAAATGGACGCCCCCAAGCGGGAATCGAACCCGCTACCGCTGGCACAGCAATTAGGGTCACTACAAACTGAGTCAAATGTGTCGTTGAATCTATCCGTGTGTCTCTTTTTTAATGTATATTTTACTTTATGTTTTGTATATCTTGTGTGTTGTGCAAAAAATTTTATCTATCTGTCTTTCTATTTAGATGAACTATTGACATAAAGGTTGCCAGTTTTATTTAAAAACGTGGATACTTCAGTTTGGAATGGTTAACATTTCTGTTATAAAATTCTAGAGTTACACTTGCTTCGCACTAGTGCGTGCCTTTTATAATTATAACATTACTAGCAGAACCCGCGGCTTCGCTCGCGCTTAGATTACAAACTTCTCTAAAACGGTAGGTTTCATACAAACTTTCATCCCCTATTTTACCCCCTTATAGAATGAATTTAGAAAAATGCTAAAACACATATTTATTTAATTTTATTGAAGAGCATTAATACCAAGTTTCAAGTAATTCTGATTATAAATATTTTTTTGGTTTGTATTATAACGTGTTATCCCGTGGAAATGAGATTATCTCCAGCGGTATAAAGTAGTCTATGTCGCACTCCAGCCCTCCAACTATCTCCACACATAAAATCATGTCAATCCGTCACTCGGTTTTGACGTGAAAGAAGGACAAACAGACGAACAAACACGCTTGCACATTTATAATATTTAAGTATGAATATACAGTTAGCACCAACTTTTGGCAAAATTTATCGCTAATAGTTTATGTATTACGATTTAAGAATTTATTTCTTAAAAAAAAAACTAATACAATTCACTTAAGTATCTGAGAAAACAAGATTAAGGTACCATTTTTTGAACTAAACATTCAAACCAAGTCAAGCGCTTGGAGCATGAAGTAGTATATATATATATATATATATATATATATATATATATATATAATATATATATATATATATATATATCTATATATATATATACTAGCATTGCCCGCGGCTTCGCCCGTGTTCAGATGACCAAAATCCAAATCCTTAGCCTTTACAGATTAGTATACTGTTACAATGCAGTTTTTGGATTTTTTCTCAAAAATGAGAAACTTTCCCGCGGTAAAAAGTATCCTATGTTGACCCGGATAACCAGCTATCACCATACCAAATTTCATCAAAATCCCTCTAGTGGTTTTTCTGTGATGCGGTGACAGAGAGACAGACAGACAGACAAAAATTCTAAAAAAAATAGATTCGGCCTCTGTATCGATAATAATGTCTATTTCAATAAGATTTTCCAAAAAATATTTAATGTACAGATTCAGCTTAGTTATAATTTTATTATATGTATATATATATATATATATATATATATATATATATATGTATATATATATATTTAAGTTATTAATGTATGTAAATTCAAAAGAGTCCAGCTGTAAAGCCATTTTTACAAGCAGCTTATTATAAGAAGACATCTTGGCTAATTAACTTCCCTTTTGACTTTGGGGGAGGGGCTTAATTAACACCTCATACCGCTGTGAGTAAACTTGTAATTAAAAAATAACACATACAGATGCATCCACTCAACCGAGGCTGTACGGATGATTAAAAATGTAATAGAGCTGTTAAAACCACTCTTTTAAGAACAATAATAATCTTATAGTAATTTTTAACCGACTTCCAAAAACGAGGAGGTGCTGAATTCGTCGGAATCTTTTTTTATGTATGTTCACCGATTACTCGAAGATGCCTGAATCGAATTGGGATTTAGTTTTTTTGTTTTAAAAGGTATACTTCCCAGGTGGTCTCATATAAATTTTATCGAAATCAGTCGAGCAGTTTTTTAAAAAAAACACCAAAAATTATTTAAAAAAAAATTGTTTAATCCAATATGTTATTGAAAAACTTTCTTTTTACAAATTACCTGATTATTATGTCTACACTAAAAATGGAAAAATAAAACTAAAAAAAAGGACTTCTAGGCACTAAAATGTAAAAAATAACTAAACGGGGGTTCTCATTTAGAATAGGTACCAAATCAGATATTTCCGAAGTCGGTGCCAGCCGTTGCAAAGCAAATCTAATATATTTCGATACGTAAAATATATATTTACCTATTAGATATTCATATCTTAAAATATTGTCGGTTGTTTTTTACTTTTATTTATTTTTTTACTTTTAACTTTTATTTATACTAGAATAATTAATATCTTATTTCTTTATGATTATAAATATAATAATGGCAACACTAAATATACATTACTAATTAATATATATTTTTTCTAAAAAAATTGTGATAATCATAATAATAACAGCTCAAATTAAATAAATAATATTCCATATTCAATTATAAAACTAATTAAAAATTATAAAAATGTTAAAAATTAAAAAAAAAATAATGTAAGGTACTTTGGTGCCATTTTTTAATTTTTTAATTCATTTTGTTATTTGTGGGTAGGCTGTATGTAACAACTATATAATACCTTAGAGACATCTAACACCTCAGTCTCTCCCGTGACCATGTGCGCTGTAAAGCATTCGAAACGTCGGTAACCAAAAAAATCTAAATAAATCCGCGAAAAAAATCGAAAAGATAGTTTTATTTTCTATCTATGAAAAATCTATGAAAGTATTAAAAAATCACAATTTTTATTTAATCTTTTGAACTTAGATTGAACCCAAATAAACAAAATAACAAGTGAAACCCATAAAAATTGTTAGAAAAAAAATTTGTTGAATCAAACGTATTAGCTCCTCCATATATTTCTCATATGTTTGAAGCTGACTATAAAGCACTTATGGCTTTGCACTAAAATATTCTTCTAATGCAGATATTTTTAATGCATCTTTGAAATAATTGCAGTAATTTGCATTTCATTGCAATGAAATATTGCATGCAGGTGAATGTAATAAAACTGTAACGAGGCCATTGTATCAAAATGAATTAAAAAAAATTGAAAAATGGCACCAAAGTAGGTACCTTACAATTTTTTTTTTAATTTTAAACATTTTTATAATTTTAATTAGTTTTATAATTGAATATGGAATATTATTTATTTAATTTTAGCTGTTAATATTATAATTATTACAATTTCTTAGAATAAATTTTAATAACTAATTTATATTTAGTGTTGCCATTATTATATTTATAACTAATGATTAAAAAAATGGGAAAAAGCATTCGACACGTCGGGAACCAAAAATTAAAAGTTTACAAAACTTTAAAAATCGATTCGGTGACTTCGGCAAAGTAAATGAAGGCATTCGAAAGCTACTGGACCATCGTACTCAAGCAATCACAATAGGGAATTGGAACTAGTCTTAAGAATAAGGTCTGATCTTGGCCTAGATTTAAAAGCTGTTTAATGTGCATGCAAAATTTAACCTTACATTCAATAGTTTAATGTCTATTTTCATTTAAGTTTGTAGTCTAAAACAGTTGATGGAATTTGGACTCTATTGCGAAGGAAACAAAGTTAATTTTTACTTTTTTTATAGATCAAATCAAAATTTTTACTTTCTTCATATGTTAAACAGTAGCCATGGCTCAAACCATATCGTTAAAGTGTTAGGTTTCTAAATATTCTTTAAAGATTCCGAAACACACGGTAAGTCACGTTCAATTTTAGTAGAAATGAGGCCAGCATCCGTATAATATCATTTGTCGATGTATATGCAAATACTAATTGAAAATTATTCCAAAAAGTTAGAAATGCTAATTTTCTACGGTGTCTGATGGTCCTTGTTTTGTAGGTATAATATATATATATATATATATATATATATATATATATATACCTAATCACTTTTTGTACTTAATACTTTCTTAGATTTACGCGAATGTTTGACATTTTAAATAAAACTAAATATCTTATAAATTATAATAAATTAAAAATTATAAATTATAATAAATTATTTATTTATAATTTATTATAATTTATAATTAAAATTATAAAAATGTTTAAAGTTAAAAAATATTGTAATGTAATTGGTGCAATTTCATTTTGTTAATTGTGGGTAGGCTGTCTGTAACAACTATACCTTCGAGACATGTAACACCTCAGTCTCTCCCGTGATCATGGATGCTGTAAAGCATTCGCAACGTCAGGAACCAAAAATCAAAATAAATCCGCGAAATAATCCGAAAAGATAGTTTTATTTAAAACTTTTTGTACTTACTATATATACCGACTATAATCATTTTATGAGTAATCTTTGTCCTCATCATTGTTAGCGGTGGAATTATTTTGTGGAGTTATTTTAAAACTAGCGACTCACCCTACCTTCGCTCGGGTTTGTCCCTAGCTTGATTCCCAATACAAACTTTCATCCCCATTTTAACACCCTCAAGGGATGATTTATTATAAAAAAGTATCCTATGCCCTTCCCAGGGCCTCAAACTATTTTCTTACCAAATTTCATCTAAATCGGTTCTAAATCGGTTAAACTTCACAAACTCAAAATTTCACAAATTTTACCTCTATAGTATTATCAGTTTAATAGTATTAAGTAGTATATTTGTATTAGTACAGATTTATATTGGACACTGGATTTCTTTAAAGTATAACTTATTCGTTAAAATATCATGAACATCGAATTATTTACGAAGATATAAAGTTAATAAAAAATCGGGCAAGTTTGTGAGTGAATCGCGTTTCTAGGGTTCCGCAGCAGAATTGTGTAGTGGTTCACGTGGGACGTGACACCCACATACAAAATTTTAGCAATGTAGCTCTAATAGTCTTTGAGTAAAATGGCTTTAATATACGGACAGACTGACGTCAGACATGACGCAAATATAAGGGTTTCGTTTTTAATTTTTGGTTACGGAATCCTATAGATATAAGAATCTTTTGTTTTGAAGTCGGTTAAAAAAGTGGCTTTTAAGTTAAGCTTTTCCACCAACAATACATCTACACTAATATTATAAATGAGAAAGTTTGAGAGGATGTATGGATGTCTGGATGTTTGTTACTCTTACCAGCAAAAACTACTGTTTTAAAGAAACTACAATAATATAGCTCATACATAAGAATAATACATCGTTTATTTTTTATCCCGGAAAAATGTACGGTTTCCGTGGGATAGATTTGTTTTTGTTTTTCTAGAGACGAACGCGAGCGAAGCGAGGGTGAGTCGCTAGTGAGATATAAATACTTCGACGACATGTTTGGCTCAGTTTGTAATGACCCTACTTGCTGTACCAGCAGTCGCGGGTTCGAGTCCCGCTGGGGGCATTCATTTTTGTGATGAGCACGAATGTTTGTACTCCAGTCACGGGTGTTTATATTTATAATATGTATGTATTTAAAGTTATATATGTGTAGTGTATCAACTATCTGGTATCCATAACACAAGCCTCGTAGCTTACCATGGAACTAGATGGCGCTGTCTTAATGTCCCAACATATTTAAAGAAAAATACTTGTGATGAAAAATAATCAATTATTTTTATTCAGTATTAAATTACCACCATTTTTATCTTAGAAGTAGCTCTTTAAAACTGAAATGGAACTTGTAATAATAACTATTGTACTTATAAACTTTTTTCAATTGTCATTGAGAAGTTCATTGTTGAATGAATCCACCTTAATGCGAGAGAAATCAGGCTATAGTCGACCACGTGGGCCAAATGATACAAATTCAAATTAAAAAATATTTTATTACAAATTTCTACTGAACGTCATGAGTCTACTACCAGTTCGGAAAGAAGAAGCCTCAGACCTGAGAAGAACTGGCGAAAGAAACTCAGCGGGACCAATATTAACTTGTTATCTTTTTTTAAAGTTAAATTATAATTTACAATATTTCTATCAAGTTGAAGTAGCCTGGAGGCGATCATTTCATTCCCAAGGTGTGCCATCTTCTATAAAATCATTTATAGTATAATGACATTCAATACGGGATTTCAAACGTCCTGTAACAGCTGGCTAAATCCTCTTAGACTTATGGGTTGCCTCACGATGTGTTTCTCATGAAATGAATGGAAGAGCGAGAACCAGGATTTGAAATCGCTTCACTTGCCACTCAAAATACTGTCTGTCATTACTATATATCTAGCAAATTGTCGATATATTCCGTGTAAGCATCCATTCTAATGTCACAGACAAACAAACAAAATTTCATTTTTGAAGCATTTTTTAACGTCCATTAAAAATATATGTTTCGAGAATGTGGGACAAGGCACTGATCTTGGCCTAGATTTGAGAGTGTCTTGAAACCACGTGTAGATATACGCTTACTTTGAACTGTAAGGTCTCGGTTGTAATGACACAGTTTTTATGGGTGTGGAGAATTAAAAGATTCCTAGTAAAATATTTTTATTTTTTCCTGGTGCATATAACCAAAAAAAATAATAGAATTTGCTTTAAAAGTGATATACTGGAATTCACAGTAGCATTTGGTACTTTTTGACCCTTTTTGGCTTATAATATTTATAAGTATATCGAGTTGCTGTAACAAGCCCAAATCATTACAAGAAGTTTTTTTTACATATCTGCAGTCATTCTTCAACTACAAGCAGATGTGTTAAAAAGAAAATTGGCGTGATCGAGATGATCCTTCAGTAAGAATGCTTCCTCCTTATAATAAATCGTCCAGGCTTCGTCTATCATGCCGCTTAGATGTTTGCGATTACTCATGATGAGGAGTTTTGCTGCAAGTAACGAGGAGGGAGTAGCAAGGATTTAGAATTGAATAATATTTATTAATTATTGAAAGTGAAGAATATCGGTTCAGAAAACAATGTCCTCGTGAATTGCTGCGTAACTTTGCTTATTGGGTCGGAACTCGGTGGATATAATTACCATTTCGAGTGAACTGAAGAGATATCAGGCGCAGAAAACTGCTTTTACGTACTTACACAGTATCGCGAAGATATTTTTTTTTTTACTTTGCACTAAGACTTTCGTCTTAGAAATTTTATCAGCTTTTGAAAATGAAATCAGGACGCGATAATATTAAACCGAAATAATCTATAAAGATAAATAAAATTGAAGTGTCTGTTTGTAATGTCAAAATAACAGCTTTTTACTGAATGTATATGATAGGCCCATATTTACTAATAAGAATAAAACAACTTTAAATGTTTGTCTGTCTGTTTGTTCCGGCTAATTTCCGAAACGGATGAACCGATTTTGACGGTACTTTCACTGGCAGATAGCTGATGTTATAGCAGTAACGTAGGCTACTTTTATTTTAGAATAAATATCGGGGTTCTGCGCAAAAAATGAAAACTCATGAAATAGTGAACAAAATCCGCACCGCAAGTCGCTTGTATATATATATATTAGCTTGATTCCCTATACAAACTTTTATCCCCATTTTCACCCCTTTGAGGAATGATTTCCGGTTTAAAAAGTATTCTATGCCCTTCCCAGGGTCTCAAACTATCTTCTTACCAAATTTCATCTAATTCGGTTCAGTAGATCCAGAGATACCTACCCCCTACAACGACACTAACACACAAACTTTACCTCTTTATAATATTAGTATAGATGAGGAAGTTCAAAATTCCGAGACTCAAAATTAGGTAGCCCTAGATATCGAACTGTTCATCTCTTTTGGTTTTACACAATCTTCTTTCTCCTCTCATTCTCTTCTTATGTGGTGATGCTTCTAATGTTTAAGAAATACACAAAGACTCACACATAGAGTGTACTTTTCAGACTTCCAATTATTTGGGCATATTGTTCTACTTTTTTTTTCAGAACTTTACGCAAATTTAATCGAGCCTTTTTGCTACTATTTATTCGTTAACCTGGCAATTTATTTCAACTTGAGTGATGTTTTAAATCGCGCAACCGAGTTATTATCTCCAACATATTTTACCCGCATCGCGTTTATCTTCATGAAACCGCTACATATTTTGTTAAATCCATTTCTCTTTATAGAATACTAGCGACTCACCCTCGCTCCGCTCGGGTTCGTCCCTAATGTGGATCACCCTTATCACTTAGGGGTATGGAAAATAGATAGTAGCCGATTCTCAGACCTACTGAATACGCATATAAAACTTGATAAAAATCGGTAAAGCCGTTTCGGAGGAGTACGGTAACTAACATTGTGACATGGAAATTTTATATATTAGAATTGCGGTGAGTTAAAGAAAATATTTTAATTTTTTTAATAATAATAAAAACTGTAAAGAGGTCGCAGTTTGAATAGTTGGCAGAAAAATTTTGGTTGAAGATTTTTGAGAATTATTGCTAGTCTTTGTGGGTGAGTGATATGGCTGAATCGAATTGTATAGAACTTTTTAAAGCATACTTTCAAGAAAATAGTCAGAATTTAAGACGTATGCAATTGTAATGATTCTAAGCTGTAAGGAGGCAGTGTTAGCCCAGTGGTAATGCGCTTGGTTGGGAAACCGAGTGAAGCGGGTCCAAATCCGGGTCTCACACCTCTGATATTTTTATGTGTCAATTATTCCCTACAAGATTACCACTTGCCTTACGGCGAAGGAAAATATCGTGAGAAAACCTGCACGTCTAAGAGGACTTGACAAGGTTTCGAAATACGAAGTCCGCCAACCCACACTTGGATAGCGTGGTGGACTATGATCACACCCCCCTTGTAGTGAAGGGATTCCCAGCAGTGGGTCTTTAAAAACGAATACATACGAATCTGTAATGGTCATAAATTTTCAATTTAATAAGATCTTATTAGATAGATAAATCAAATTATTTTATAGTCATAACATAATTATAAATTAAAAATTAAAAAAAACCCCGTACGCAAATTAATTCTCATTTAACGATTACACTAGCACTTAATCGAGTAATTATACGCCAAAATGCCTTACATCATTTTGGAAAAGAGCTGATACTCTTACACTGCTGGACCGATATTAACCAAACATAGCTAAGAACGACCGCAAGGAAACTGGCTTTTAAATGAAAAAAAAAAACCGCATCGAAATCTGTCCATCCGTTTGATAGCTACGATGCCACAGAAAGACACAGACACACACAGACAGACAGACATCGACGTCAAACTTATAACGACCCCTTTTTTGCGTCGGGAGTTAAAAATAGCTTTAACATTAGATTATGTTACTAGCATTGCCCGCGGCTCCGCCCGAGTTCAGATGACCAAAAACCAAATTCTTAGGTTTTACATATTAGTATACTCTTACATTGCAGTTTTTGTATTATTTCTCAGAAATGAGATATTTTCCCGCGGTAAAAAGTATCCTATATGTTGACCCGGATAACCAGCTATCATCATACCAAATTTCATCAAAATCTATCCAGTGGTTTTCTCGTGATGCGGTAACAGACAGACAGACTGACAAAAATTCTAAAAACTATAGATTCGGCCACTGTATCGATAATAATGTCTATTTCAATAAGATTTTCCAAAAAATATTTAATGTACAGATTCGACTTAGTTAGAATTTTATTATATGTATAGATAATATGTTGTGAAGCCCCTCAAAGAAATAAATATAATTTACATAATATGCATAAATAAACCAGTTCCTCAAAGGGAGAGGAAAGCAAACAGACTGCTCGAGCACATCGAGTACTGTATTTAGTTAGATGGCTTGATGTTTTTTAAATTATTTTAATTGTGTTGAATTATAAAATTACATTTATTACTAGCATTGCCCGCGGCTCCGCCCGCGTTCTGATGACCAAAAACCAAATAAATATAGCTCTATTGTTATTTTTTTCAAAATAAGCTATTTTTAATAGTTTTTGCCTTATTTAGTAAGTTACATTGCTAAAATATAATATCATCGTGGTTTTGTTCTAACCAGTTTTTGTATTTTTTCTCAGATATAAGATATTTTCCCGCGGTAAAAAGTATCATAGGATACTTCTTCAACATATAGATGTTAACCCGGATAACCAGCTATTACCATACCAAATTTGTAATGCAGTAACAGACAGATAGACAAAAATTCTAAAAACTATAGATTCGGCCTCTGTATCGATAATAATGTGTATTTCAATAAGATTTTCCAAAAAATATTTAATGTACAGATTCGGCTTAGTTACAATTTTATTATACGTATAGATAAAAGGTAGGCATTCTGGTAATGGTACTGGTGTTTTTAATTTTATCGGCTTCAAAAAGGCTTCAATTCGGTCGTACAAATTTTGTGTATTGCAATATCAGCGTACCTCGTAAGCTAATTACAATGATTAGTTTTTGTTCGGTGGTCGAAACTCGACCATGATCATTATTGAAATAGAAAAAATACCTATATGAAAATGTAAAAAATAACTAAACGGAGGTTTTCATTTAGAATAGATAAATAATCAGATATTTTCGAAGTCGGTGCCAGCCGATGCAAAGCAAATCTAATATATTTCGATACGTAAAATACATATTTATCTATTAGATATTCATATCTTAAAATATTGTCCGCTGGCACCGACTTGGAAATTATCTGATTAGGTATCTATTCTAAATGAAAACCTCCGTTTAGTTATTTTTTACATTTTAGTGCCTGGAAGACGGTTTTTTCTTAAGTTTTTATTTTTCCATTTTTAGTGTAGACGTAATAAGCAGGTAATTTGTAAGAAGAAATTTTTTTAATAACATATTCGATTAAACAATTTACTTAAAAAATATATTTATTGTTGATTTTGTAAAAACCGCTCGAGGGATTTCGATAAAATTTATATGGGACCACCTGGGAAGTATACCCTTTGAAACAAAAAAAAATACATATCGGTTCAGGCGTCTTCGAGTAATCGGTGAACATACATAAAAAAAAAAGAAAAAAAAGATTCCGACGAATTGAGAACCTCCTCCTGTTTTTGGGAAGTCGGTTAAAAAGAATTTACCTACACACACACACACACACACATATAATCTTATATATTTAAACGAGCTATTCTTGTATATATATATATATATATATATATATATATATAGATATATATATATATCAATATATAATCTGAATCTCGAAAACGGCTCCAACGATTTTCATGAAATTTAGTATACAAAGAGTTTCGGGGGTGATAAATCGATCTAGATTAGTCTTATGTCTGGAAAAACGCGTGTTTTCGAATTTTCATGCGGTTTTCTTTTGCATTTTCACAATTTTTGCATTGTCAGTTGTCACTTCTGGTGGGTGGGAGGCGCCACTGTGCAACTGTCAATATCGTGTCCGTATTCACATCAAGTTTAAAATATTTAAGTGGAAATAATCTAAAGAAAAAAATTCTAAATTTTAATTAATTTAATAATAATTTTAAGAAATTTTAATCGATAAAATCTATGGGCAATATGTAAACATCACCAAGCCTAGATGTGTTGAAGAACAAATGAGCTTTTATAAATTCACCTACCAAACAAATACAAAAGTGGACAACATAACATATAGATTACTATCAGTGCAAAAACCATCTTTTCTGTGTGTGATTGACAATAAAACAAAATAATTTGTAAAGTGGAAGCGTAAAATATTAAAAAACAAGTTTATAACCTCAAAAACTAATACTCTGTATAAAATTGCAATTCAACTAGGTATAATTGGTGCTCTTTTTCAATCAGCTTTTCTACTTCCGACTTCACACTTAAGATGGAGGAGATAAAAAAAGTTGCTAATAAAACATGCAACAAGAAATAAGACAGCAGAAAATAGAAATGTTAGAAATGAAAGAAGACATTAAAAATACAATCAACAATAATATACTTAAATGAGAAATTTAAACACTTAGAAATAAAAATTTGAAGTTCTTGAGAAAAAAATCCAGGAACAAAATACCTCAATAAATAATTTAGAAAGACATATTAGGCGCAAGAACTTGGTTATGTTGGAGTAGAAAAAGGTAAAAAATCCTATCATGAACTAGAGGAAAAAATAAAGTCTTAAACAAACGCAAGGAGTTACAAGCCCAACTGAAGATAAAGAAAAGACCTTGGCAAAACAGCTTTCATTAAATATGACAAACTAATTATTGTAGATAATAATAAGAACACTTTCTCGCCAATACTCAAATAAAAGAAGTCTGCTTGTATTTTCAGAAACGCCTTACCTCAATTATAAACAAAAACTAACAAATAAACAACATACAAAGAAAAACCAAACCTGCTAATATTAAAGACTTTATATTACAACAACCAAAATTAACTTTCAACCACACAAATGATAACCAGGAACAACTAAAAACAACACAGCAATATACAGTATATTAACCACAGTAGGAACCTCCTCATCTTTATCCCTCAGTACGGCCGGTCACTGTGGGGGAGTTCAACCGTAACCGTCCAAAGAAAAAACAGACATACAATGAAAACAAGGTATACATATCTCACCAGAAAAACTTCTAGAATTAAAGCAGCATTTCCTACAACAAATCAAAAGAACACAAAGATAAAATTATAAACTTTATAGGCATATCAGAAACAAATTATATATTGGAAACAAAATTTGAAAAAAAAAACCCTTTGCAATCATACAAGCATAATCTCCAACGGAGAGCTCTATGCAGGACTACTTTGGAGAAGGCTTTTAACCGAGAGGGGTCTATACATGAAAAAGACATTTACTAAATAAATACATTTAATTATGAAATTAAATACCTAATTTATAACTATTGTCAGAATTAATGTATGGAAAGAAATTTATTTATATTTATTATTGTGAAATGTTTAGTATTTACTCAATTGAATTATTTAATTTATTGTGATTGTTTATTTATTTATTAATGATAATTTATATATATATACAATATCATTTCAAATAATATTAAAGATTTTTAAAATAATTTAATTCCAGATTACAAAATTATTAGTTAAAAATTATAAGTTAATAAAATAGTCCCTAACCAAAAATTGAAGTTAAATTAAATATAATAAAATAAGTTTATAAATATGATCTGTTAAAATACAATGCTAAAAATTGTTAATTAAGTAAGAGTAATTATCATTTAAAATTATAAGTAAGCATGTATACAATAAATAAAGCTTTATTATTATTATGATTTCTTTTTGCATTATTCCACGCAAAATATTTATATTCGATAATTTCGCACGCTCAGTCATAAGCATTATGGTCAAGCGGCCAATGCGCAAGTTTGACAACCACAAGTGTCTGGGTTCGTATCCCGGTCCGGACACAAAGTTTTTAATTTTGTTTTTTTTTTGGTATTATTCAAATTCTTAGTTTGTTTTTTTTAAATGTTTTTTTGTTTAAAAACTCCGAGCGAAGCTCGGTCACCCAGGTACTATATATATATATATAATATATATATATATATATATATATATATATATATATATATATATATATATATATATATATATTAAAAACCCGACTAAGTGCGAGTCGGACTCGCGCACGAAGGGTTCACGAAGGGTTAGAAAAAACGTTTGTTGTATGGGAGGCCCCCCTTAAATATTTGTTTTATTTTAATTGAATAATTTATTTTTAAAGTGAATATATAACTAAATATTTTGTGAATATTTCTAGCATCTACCTGTTGCCGTTATCAATATCGAGCAAACACGAGCAAAAAATCCACGTTTGTTGTATGTGAGGCCCCCTTAAATATTTGTTTTATTTTAATTTAATTATTTATTTTTAAAGTGAATATATAACTAAATATTCTGTGAATAATTCAAACGTCTACATGTTGCTGTTATCAATATCGAGCAAAAACGACAAAAAAAATCACGTTTCTTGTATGCCCCCTTAAATATTTATTTTATTTTGTTTTTTAGTATTTTTTGTTATAGCGTCAACAGAAATACATAATATGTGAGAATGTCAACTGTCTAACTATCACGGTTTATGAGATATAGCTTGGTAACAGACAGACAGACAGACAGCGGAGTCTTAGTAATAGGGCCCCGTTTTACTCTTTGGGTACGGAACCCTAAAAACTAGTTTCAAAAATTATTATTGGTACCTCTAAATCTCGTCAATAGATAGTAAAAAAAAAAAAGAAAATCGGTCGACAAACAGAGCAGAAAGAAGTGTTAAACTGTTTTGTCTTTGTCTATTTAGTTTTTTATATGAGAATACCTATCCTCAAGGATGCTTTCATATAAATTTCAAGAAAAATGGTTCCTAAGGATGCAATTACATTTAAAGTGATTTTGATTTTGGTGTACCTTTTAAAATAAAAAAAATGTATATTGTGAATCATTCGATTGTAAGATACTAAAAAGCAGAATTTGTAAAAATTGCTAAAGTTATTCGAAAGTAAAAAAATTACAGCGACTGGTTCACAGGAAAAGCGAGGAAAACCATGACCCTATCTTTTACCATCTTATTATTAAAGAAAATAATAATTTAACCCTTTCGTTATACCGCTGCTAGGCACAAGTGTACCCCAATGTACAGCCCAGGAATTGTAGAAAATATGAAAACAACACTAGGGAATGTGCGAAAAAGTTATGATCTATTGTAAATCGAGGAAACTTACCTGAGTTCTCGTAAAAAAGCTCCAAAGAACGGTATCAATCTGCATTCCGGCATCGCCAAAGCTCGTCCCAATGCCCTTTCATATTCTGCAGAAAGAAGTGCCGCAGAGAGAAAGTCTAGTGCCGGTAGCGGTTCTTCTGATATACTCAGCCAGAAAGTTTTTAGTTTGTGTGACCTGAGGACAAATTTGTGATTTTACTAGTTCATATTCTTAGCATTGATATTATACAAAAACTCACAAACACGTCTCGAAATTGAACTGCGTTTTTTCAAATTTCTTTTTAACCGACTTCCCAAAAACAGGAAAAGGTTCTCAATTCGTCGGAATTTTTTTTTTCTTTTTTTTTTTATGTATGTTCACCGATTACTCGAAGACGTCTGAACCGATTTGGATTTTTTTTGTTTCAAAGAGCCTACAATATTTTAAGATATGAATATCTAATAGGTAAATGTATATTTTACGTATCGAAATATATTAGATTTGCTTTGCATCGGCTGGCACCGACTTCGAAAATATCTGATTAGGTATCTATTCTAAATGAAAACCTCCGTTTGGTTATTTTTTACATTTTAGTGCTTTTGAGTCGGGTTTTTTTATGTCGATTGCTTTTCGGAGATCAAAATTGAAACGTACTTTGTTTTGTTTAAAAAAGTACTTTATGTGGTGTGCGTAAGTTCGAATTTGTGTTTACTCAATTAGGAGTTTCGATTTTTTAATTTTATTCTTCGGTTTGACTTAATGTTACATGTTGACGCCACTTTTTGAATAGATATTTGTTAGGAAATGTGTATCTATATTTTTTTATATCGACTAGCATTGCCCGCGGCTCCGCCCGTGTTCAGATATACGAAAACCAAATTCTTAGGTTTTACATATTAGTATACTCTTACATTGCAGTTTTTGTATTTTTTGTCAGAAATGAGAGATTTTCCAGCGTTAAAAAGTATCTTATATGTTGACCCGGATAACCAGGTATCACCATTCCAAATTTCATCAAAATTCCTCCAGTGGTTTTTCTGTGATGCTATCACAGACTGACAGACAGACAGATAGAAAGACAGACAGACAAAAATTCTAAAAACTATAGATTCCGCCTCTGTATCTATAATACAGTCTATTTCAATAAGATTTCCCAAAAATTATTTAATGTACAGATTCGGCTTAGTTACAATTTTATTACGTATAGATATAGATAAAGACATGCAAATATAATTTAATATACAAGGAATAATTAAAACTAAAACATTTTCTTAATTTGTTCTATTAACTTCTGTAACGAACCTGTAAAGTAATCAATCCAATAATAACGATGAATGAAAGCATTTTGTGAATATTTAGTACGCGTAGTGTGTAAATTAAATAAAAACTTAAACTTAAACAAGATAAGGCTTACAATTGAGAAATTGTATTAGTTCTCATATACACAGTTGTTATAAAATTCCATTTGCTTGATATTCTAATACACTTTAAAGTATAGCTTTCTTATCTTATCTCGATAACCGCATTCAGAGCACTGTAACATTCACAAAGTATATGTGAATTTTCAACTGAACGTCGATAGGAAAATATAGAAAATCGAGTGAAGCTGTTGATAAAAATTTAGCTTCAGTAGATTTTTGGTTTTTTTTTTACCAAAATTCTTAGGATATAACCTCGGAATGAAAGGTTTAAATATTGCCATTTTATTGTACACTAGCATTGCCCGCGGCCTCGCTCGCGTTCAGGTGATTAAAAACCAAAGAAATGTATAGATTGTTGGCTCAAAAATCTTATGGAATTTCGTCTCCGCATCACAAGTAATGAGATGTCACAGGCCACAGATTTTTTTTTGAAAATATTATTTTTCGTTTCCAAAATGATATTTGAAGTGATAACAAAAGTCAGCTTAAGATTCTCTACAAATCTATGCCAAATTTAAATTATTTAAAGAGTAACAAACGTCCATTGTTCTATCCATCTATCCATTCACCTTCACAAATTTTCACAATTAATAAGACATGTACGCCACTGGATTATTTTTTCGAGCCAACATATCAAATTCACAAACAAAAAGTACTTACACGAGTTTCGAATTACAACGCATCAATTATTACTGGTGCCACAAAGAATTTCAACGTCGTTTCCATTTACATGAGCATCTATCAAACATTGCTTACAATTTAAATAAAATTTTTATTTGTTTCAAAAAAATGCTAAAAACCGAGTCAGGGGGATGTGAGATTTTTTTTGTTTCTCTGTCTGTTTGTCTGTTTGTACGGGCTAATCTCCGAAACTGTTGGACCGATTTAAATGAAATTTTGCATGGTGGTACCTACCTTATACCCCCGGTCAATATTTTACATACTTTTCATCCCGGAAAATTAAAGAGTTCCCGTGGGATACTTAAAAAACTATAGTAACTTATACAGCTTAGTTAGACAACAACTTATGCACCTAATTTAGTAAAATTTGGCATGCTGATACCTTATAATATTACCGGTCAAACAACAGGTTTCTTTTTAGCCCGAAAAAATGAACGGTTCCCGTGAAATAGATCTGTTTGTGCTTTTCTAAATTTTCTAGAAAATAAGTGAGGACTATGGTCTGATTTCTCTCGCAATCTTCAATGCCTATCATCAGCAGTGGGACGTTGAAAACTGACGACACGTTTGGCTCAGTTTGTAGTGACCCTACTTGCTGTGCCAGCGGTCGCGGGTTCGAGTCCCGCTGGGGGAATTCATTTGTGTGATGAGCACGAATGTTTGTACTCCAGTCATGGGTTTTAATAATTATAATATGTATGTATTTAAAGTTATATGTATGTAGTGTATCAACTATCTGGTATCCATAACACAAGCCTCGTAGCTTACCATGGAACTAGATGGTGCTGTGTATTAATGTCCCAATATTAAAAAAAAAGCTGACTGAGAAAGATGATTAGCTGTTAAGGCCGGTTTAGACTAAGATACTATACATGGTACACTCAATATACACCGAGTGTCGCTGTGTGAACGCAAGTGAGAAATCCTTTTGAAATAATCTTTATTATCGATACAGAGAACAAAGGACGAATCTATAGTTTTTAGAATTTTTGCCTGTTTGTCTGTCTGTTTGTCTGTCTGGGAACACTTCACGAGAAAACCACTGGTAAGATTTTGATGAAATTTGGTATGATGATAGCTGATTATCCGGGTCAATATATATAGGATACTGTTTACTGCAGGAAAATATCTCATCTCTGAGATATCTATACTAAACGTTTAAACGTACGTAAGGACAGACCCGAGAGGAGCGAGGGTGAGTCGCAAGTTATACATATATAATTACCAAAGCTTTTAACAATTTTCAATTCGAAAGCCATTTTGTTTCAGGTTATCGAAACGTGCACAGAATATATATGATCTCTTTATTAAGGGTCATAAATAAAACGGAGTTATATTAAAGTTTGCGAAGATAAAATATATCAAGGAATAGATAGGGAGGGGAGAAAATAATTTTAGAAATACCGACAAGAATGGTTAAATTTGATCTAGCAAGACCAAAACAAAAAGGTCGCAATCAACGTTGTTAGAAAATTACATCTCCAAATATCAAATAATAAAAAAAAACCTTTCAATTAAAAATAATCATCCACTGATACCAAATGTTTAAAAAATATTCTACCTTTTTCCGGTTACGTTTTCAAATTTAGACTTGGAAGAATTTATAATTTCGTTTTTTATAGAAAAACGAGCTAACAATCTACCTGATGGTAAGTGGCTATCGTCGATCATAGACATCTATACATATAATAAAATTGTAACTAAGTCGAATCTGTACGTTAAATATTTTTTGGAAAATCTAATTGAAAAAGACATTATTATCGATACAGAGTCCGAATCTATTAGTTTTTAGAATTTTTGTCTGTCTACCTGTCTGTCTGTCTGTTAGCGTATCACGAGAAAACCACTGGACAGATTTTGATGAAATTTGGTATGATAATAGCTGGTTATTCGGGTCAACATATAGGATAGTTTTTACCGCGGGAAAATATCTCATTTCTGAGAAAAAATACAAAAACTGCAATGTAAGAGTATACTAATATGTAAAACCTAAGAATTTGATTTTTGCTCATTTGAACGCAGGCGATGCTAGTCTAAAATATAAGAGGAGCTGTGAATATGTTACCGGCCTTTAGGGAACCTGAAGACACGTCTTTAAGAGATCTAAATCCCTAGGTTTTTAGTGACAGCAATTATAATGTAATTTCATCAAAATCCATTGACGATATAGATATTTGTCACAATTTTGCTAAAACAGTTAACATTGTTCGAAGTAACACACTAACTAAATTAAATTATTTAAGATTTAAACTAGATACCGCTATTGAGCTCATGTGTTTATTTGAATAGAGGTGCCTAAACAACCGTTATAAATTAGTCACCTTGTTTGTTTGTACATGTTTACCTTCGAAACCGCTAAATTATTTTAACAAGACTTCCACTGACAGATGGGATTACGTCTATGTATTCAGAATTTTTTATTGTCCCACTGCTGGGCACGGGTCTCCTTCAATACGAGGGGGACCAGGGCAAAGTCCACCACGCTGGCCAAGTGTGGGTTGGCAGACATTACATGTCTTTCGAACACTTGCTAGGTTTTCTCAGACATGCAGGTTTGCTCACGATGTTCTCCTTCACCGTAAGGCAAGTGGTAATCATGTTAGAAATGATTCGCACATGAAAATATAAGAAGTGCGAGACCCGGGTTTTAAACCCGCTTCAGTCTGTTTCCCAAGCAAACTTGTTACCACTGGGCTACACATAGTTACATGAGTTAATTTTTATCCGGGAAAAGAAAAAGCATTTAACTTTTATGACTTTTTGTGGGCTTAATCAAAACGGATCCTTATTTATTATATAGTAAACAAAGTAAAGGTTGTTACGTTTCAACATTTAGCTCAGAGATGAGACATTTTCCCGCAGTAAAATCCCGGATTACCAGCTATCATCATACGAAATTTCATCAAAATCTGTCCAGTGGTTTTCTCCTGATGCATTCCCAGATAGACAGACAAAAATTTTAAAAGCTTTAGATTCGGCCCCTGTATCGATAATAATGTCTATTACAATAAGATTTTCCAATAAATATTTAATGTACAGATTCGGCTTAGTTACAATTTTATTATATGTATAGATTTACCAAAGTAGTAACCTCTAACGTAGTATATCAGTCAGGTAATTCACTGCACCATATGCTCTTATTAAGATATAATGGAATCTAACGTTTACCTACTATACCTGTACTTTCTAGAGAGCTAGTAATTTAGATTGTTCCATCCCAAATATAGGTCAGCATGTAAATTGTTAACATACTGCCAGAGAACCTCAAAATTACAAAGCTGGCCATATTGAAATCTTGTGGTTGGAAGAGAATATTGTGAATCCATACTTCGTCTTACGTTTTTAATATGCTTTTTAACCTTCACTGGTATAAATTTCATTAAGATAGTAAGAAAATCTATATCTATAGTCCATACATATAATAAAATTGTAAATAAGTCGAATCTGTACATTAGATATTTTTTGGAATATTTTCCAGAGCATCTATATAATATAAAAATGAATCGCTGAATGTGTTGGTATGCGCAATTCTCGAGAGCAGCTGAACCGATTTCGCTAATTCTTTTTTTAGATTATTCCTTGAAATACGAGGATGGTTCTTACGGAAAGAAATTTTTTTAAAAATGCCTGAAAAAGTCTAAAAACAACACTTTTCTATACTCCCATATAAAAGATTCGTAATAATACTTAAAAGTCAATTTGAACTTTAATACCATAACATAAAGTTTAAGTGTTAGTGGAGAGGTTCCGGGTAGGCAAAACAATTGAGTGACGTTAGTATCATATAAATATTAATGTCAAGATTTGTCAATTATTAACAATAAAAGAAATTATATGGCTAACGCTGGCTGATAACTATTTATATCTATTTGAAACGTACCTAGCGACGAACCCGAGCGAAGCGAGGGTGAGCCGCTAGTTTTCCATAAATACCTATTTGCCCAATATGTCAAAACACTAAAAAGGTAGTCTGAATCAAATGATTATGTAGGGTACATATAGAAATATTATTTTACCCTTCAAAATTTGGGTATATGAATATACACACACATATATATATATATATATATATATATATATATATATATACATACTATTTACCAGTCCATGTTTCTTTTTTTTCTAATTTACTTATACCTAATTTTTACCTAACAGCTTGATGTAATGATATAATTAATCAACGTTACTCTAAGATTCATTTTAAGCAATCGCAGTCGAATGATTCATGTTTTTGATATGCAACATCTATTAGCGCGTCTTGGCAATAAAACCGACTATGATGATGATGATGATGTTCTCCTGACCGATTCCGGCCACGGCGGCCAATCTCATTGAGACTAGCCAACTGCGCAGGAGATATTATAGTTCACAAGTGTACGCGCAGACACAACGTGCACTCTCTGTTCCTGTCACTCTCATACTCCGGTGGTACGACTGCTCCACACTACCAGTAAGAGTTAAGGCGCAGGACCGACGGCTTTACGTGCTCTCCGAAGCACGGGGGTGAAACACCGCCAACTTCCCAACTCCGGGCTGTTGTATTCAGCCCTTTTTAACGTCCCACTGCTGGGCACGGGCCTCCTCCGGGCTGTTATTGAGGCTTAATATACAGAAAGACTCAATAACTAAACTTGGCCCGACCCGGGACTCAAACCCAGGACCTCCGGGTGTGCAGCCGTACATGCTAGCCACTACACCACCGAGGCAGATAACAAAACCGACTAGTGGTATGACGGTAAACGGCGGTGACGCTGTCATGCTATCATGGCCCTTCTATGCCACCGCTCTGGACTCCCTTGTGTGTGCGCGCGTGTATACTATACAGTATGACACACTCCATTGTAAAATAGTCCCTATTAAAAATACTTACATATTTTCTATTTTATTTATGAATAATATACAAATACTTGCAGTACCCGCGGCTTCGCTCGCGCTAAAACTATAAAAAATATCTAAAAAGGTAGTTTCATACAAACTGTTATCCTCTATTTTACCCTTTTATAAGATGAATTTCGAAAAATGCTAAAGCACGTATTTATTTAATTTTATTGAAGAGCATTAATACCAAGTTTCAAGTAATTATGATCAAAAAATTTTTTTTTGTATTGTTGTATAAAATGTTTTCCAATGGGAATTAGGTAAACTCCCACGGTAAAAAGTAGCCTATGTCACTCTCCAGCCCTCCAACTATCTCCACACAAAAAATCACGCCAATCCGTCACTCCGTTTCGACGTGAAAGAAGGACAAACAAGCAAACACACTTTCACATTTATAATATTAGTATGGATTATGTAATTATTATTATATTTAAAATAATAAGAATAATTAATTGTTATTAACGAAACTCTATTTTTTTATATATTTTACTTCATATTTCATTATTAGGTTGCTATTAGTTATGATGCCTGTCATCCCGTGACGGTCAACTTTTTAACCGACTTCCATAAAGGAGGAGGTTATCACTTCGTCGAAATTTTTTTTTTTATGTATGTTCATCGATTACTCGGAGACGCCTGAATCGATTTGGATTTTTTTTTGTTTCAAATGGTATAATTCTTAGGTGGTCCATGTTCTTATCGAAATCAGTCGAGCGGTTTTTAAAAAAAATCAACTACATTTTTTTTAAATACATTGTTTAATCGAATATGTTATTAAAAAACTTTTTTCTAACAAATTACCTGCTTATTACGTCTACACTAAAAATGGACAAATAAAAACTTAAAAAAAAAACGACTTCCAGGCACTAAAATGTAAAAAATAACTAAACGGGGGTTTTAATTTAGAATAGATACCTAATCAAACATTTTCGAAGTCGGTGCCAGCTGATAATATTTTAAGATATGAATATCTAATAGGTAAATATGTATCGAAATATATTAGATTTGCTTTGCATCGGCTGGCACCGACTTCGGAAATATCTGATTAGGTATCTATTCTAAATGAAAACTTCCGTTTAGTTATTTTTTACATTTTAGTGCCTAGAGGTCGGTTTTTTCAAGATTTTATTTATAACTAGCATTGCCCGCGGCTCTGCCCGCGTTCAGACGATGAACAACCAAATCCTTAGGTTTTACATATTAGTATACTCTTACATTACAGTTTTTGTATATTTTTCTCAGAAATGAGATATTTTCCCGCGGTAAAAAATATCCTATATGTTCACCCGGATAACCAGCTATCATCATACCAAATTTCATCAAAATCTGTCCAGTGGTTTTCTCGTGATGCGGTATCAGGCAGACACACAGACAGACAGACAGACAGACAGAAAGACAGACAGACAAAAATTCAAAAACTTTCGGTTCGGACTCTGTATTGGTAATTGGTCGGTATTCCACTTTCACAATTTAAGCTTATTTCTAAATAGATTACAGTACATACGATGTGAGAGTGGATACGTAATAATTTTCTGTTCAAACTAATACAACGTATAGTTTTAAAGATATTAAAGGAAATGGACGAAGTTGCGCTTTGAACTTCTTCTTACCCATTTTATTGAAAATATGGAGCTAGAAATGTTACAGAAAATGCGGAACTTATGTATATTATATGCTAACATTCTTGCCACTATTCCACGCGGACATGACTTACAGTAATAACTAAGTATACATTTAATAATAATAATATTAAAAATCTTATTGAAATAGGGTTTTTTTCATTATCGATACAGAGGCCGAATCTATAGTTTTTAGAATTTTTGTCTGTCTGTCTGTTACCGCATCACAAAAGACCACTGGAGGGATTTTGATGAAATTTGGTATGGTGATAGCTGGTTATCCGGGTCAACATATAGGATACTTTTTACCACGGGAAAATATCTCATTTCTGAGAAAAAATACAATAACTGCATTGTAAGAGGTATACTAATATGTAAAACCTAAGAATTTGGTTTTGGTCATCTGAACACGAGCGGAGCCGCGGGCAATGCTAGTTGTAAATAAATCTATACAAACATATGTACACATCAACTTAAGTTTTTCAGCTATTTTTCTTTAGGAGCTTCAAATTTGTACTGGTTTTTCACTTCAATTTATTCCATTGACGACACGTTTGGCTCACTTTGTACTGACCCTACTTGCTATGCCAGCGGTCGCGGGTTCGAGTCCCGCTGGGGGCATTCATTTGTGTGATGAGCACGAATGTTTGTACTCCAGTCATTGGTGTTTATTTATAATATGTATGTATTTAAAGTTATATATGTGTAGTGTATCAACTATCTGGTATCCATAACACAAACCTCGTAGCTTACCATGGAACTAGATGGTGCTGTGTGTTAATGTCCGAACATATTTATATTTGTCCCTACATATTGATATATGAAGGAACAGCGTAATACTTTCTTTTCATCGGCATTTGTTGTATAATAAAGAAGTCCCATTGAAATCCGTTTGACTATTTTCGGAAATCGAATCCTGACCTTCAGATTATACTAGCACTACAACAGACCGTCGAAACATACAAATTGTTTTGTATCAAATATCAGAACCTTTGTTTATTATAAAATGGGTCCAAAGGCAATCGCCCTGTAATACGATGCCAAGTCGATACTTCTATGTCGTATAGGGTTGCCAAAACTAGATAGTATTTGAGTTAGTACTTACTATTCTCTAGTGTGCAGTGGTTATTTCCAAGTAACATGCTCGCTTGGGAAACCGAGTGAAGCGGGTTCAAATCCCGGGTCTCGCATCTCTGATATTTTCATGTGCGAATCATTTCCAACATGGTTACCACTTATGGTGAAGGAAAACATCGTGAGGAACATCGCATATCTGAGAGAACATAGTAAGTTTTCGAAAGACATGTGAAGCTGTCATCCCGCACTTGGCCAGAATGGTGGACTATTACCTGATCCCCGTCGTATTGAAGGGAGGCCCATCCCTAGCAGTGGGATGTTAAAAAGGGATGAATACAAGTATCTTGTAGTAGGTCTCGGGACAGCGTTGTTGCTCAAATGACCGAGTATAATCTTACTGTACAGGGTCTGGGTTTGAATTCCGAGTCAGGTCAATGAGTTATTTATTGAGTTTTAACACTTTTAAAGTGGGGGCTTACTGTCTAAATGTAGATTGACAGAATTCACACATTTTCTAAAAACTAGTTTGTGTTAGAATTAAGAGTTGTAGGTCTTCTAGTAATTTTCATCACAGTATTTGTAAGTAAAAATGAAATTCTCAAAAAATCTCAACAGACTTAGTGTAGTTCATAGTAACTTATCCTTTAGTCAAAGTTGTGTTTGCAAAGTGAATTTTTCATTCCAAAGATACTTTCAATAATTTTAATTTGTCATAGATAGGTACTCGTATTTCCGTATAATATATTTTTTTCTAAGATTAAGAATGTAAATAATTTTAAATGACTTTTTTGTCATAATTTGATATTGATGTATGCTAGTATGTTAACTTACTAGCGACTAACCCACGCTTTGCTTCGGGTTCGTCCCTAGACAAAAACAAATCTATCCCACGGGAACTGTACATTTATCCATATTAAAAAGTAGCTTATGTATTATTCCAGACTATAATCTATCTCTGTGCCAAATTTCATCCAGATCCGTTCAGCCGTTCTGGTGTAATTGAGTAACAAACATCCACACTCACAAACATTCACATTTATAATATTAGCATGGATTCGGATAGTCGATTCAAAATTAACTTTGAGTTCGAGATGGTAAAGTACCCAATAACGACTGCTCTATCTTTACTAAGCAGAGTGCGGTTTTATAAAGTTAAAGTAAACGTTTGACAAGACTTCATAGAGTTCTTTTACTGAAGGTAGAACTTTTTCGTTTTTGAAGAGCAAAAATATAACCAAGTTAAGCTTAACTAGCGGCTCACCCACGCTTCGCTCGGGTTCGCCTCATCACACGAGCACACACAGATCTATCCCACGGGAACCGTTCATTTTTCCGGGATGAAAAGTAACTTGTTGTTAGACCGGCAATATAAGGTATCAGCATGCCAAATTTTACTAAATTAGGTGCATAAGTTGTTGTGTACTAAGCTGTATGAGTTACTATAGTTTTCTAACTTTCCCACGGGATCTCTTTAATTTTCCGGAATAAAAAGTATCTAGATGTTCCCCGGGGATATAAGGTACCACCATGCAAAATTTCATTTAAATCGGTCCAATAGATTCGGAGATTAGCCCGTACAAACAGACAAACAGACAGAGAAACAAAAAAATTGAAATAATCTAGATTTGTTATGTTTGTCTTCTTACATCCCCCTGACTCGGTTTTTTGTATTTTTTTTCTATGTACAGACGTTCGACCTCTACAGTTTTATTATAGTATAGACTACGAGTATATTTCATGACTGAGATGAGATTTTTATACATATTTCATTAAAAAAATGGGGCTTCCATAACTCTGTTAATTTGGAGAATATTCAAATGGCTTAGTTTTATTTGTGAAAGTTGTAGTTTAACAAATTTTATTTGAAAATATGTTGTCGCTCGTATGCATTTTGAATTACATTATTAAAATTGTTCTTTGTAATCTACATATTTTATATCGACTCACTTTGGATTTTTCGAAGAATAGATTTTTTTTTTACATATTTATGTTGGTATACTAGCGACTCACCCGGGTTCGTCCCTAGCTTGATTCCCCATGCTAACTTTTATCCCCATTTTCACATCCTTAAGGGATGGTTTCCGGGATAAAATCTATCTTATGTCCTTTCCAGAGTCTCAAACTATGTTCTTACCAAATTTCATCTAAATCGGTTCAGTAGATCCAGAGTTTACCCCCTACAACGTCACAAACTCACAAACTTTACCTCTTTATAATATTAGTATAGATTAACACACAGCTGTCCGAGTGTAGTGAGGGTGAGTCGCTAGTATAATCTAAAAAATCCAATGGCTTCATATAACTTACGTGTTCTTAGCAAATGTTCCTTGTACAAAGTTTCTGAACAAGAATTTTTCTTAATACAAGTTAGTATTTGTTTTCATAACTTTAGATTTATTTTACTACAAGTTATACGTTTTTAGGGTTCCGGAACGGAATTTATTTAGTAATATATTAGTTATTTATTAGATTTACGCGAATATTTGACATCAATACATATAATAAAATTGTAACTAAGTCGAATCTGTACATTAAATATTTTTTGGAAAATCTTATTGAAATGAACATTATTATCGATACAGAGGCCGAATCTATAGTTTTTAGAATTTTTGTCTGTCTGTTTGTTACCGCATCACAGAAAAATCACTGGAGGGATTTTGATGTATGGTGATAACTGGTTATCCGGGTCAACATATAGGATACTTTTTATTGCGGGAAAATATCTCAATTTTGAGAAAAAATACAAAAACTGCAATGTAAGAGTATACTAATATGTCTCGAGGGTGAAGCCAACTCCTACCGGGCGCGTCCCCAGGTGGCGGATAGGGGAATGCCACCCGCTTAGGGCGGCGGGTGGTACCGGACAAATCCGGCGCGGACCAAATGGCTTGGGTGGGGCCGCTCGTCTAGGCCTCGAGCCGAAGACGTTGCGGCCACCGGTGGTGGGAACGCTTGGTCCCACCACCGGTGGCAGGGTAGCAGGTAAAAAAATATTTTACGACCTATTCTCATACCTACCAAATATACCAAAAAAAATCATCAAAATCGGTCGAGCCGTTTCGGAGGAGTGCGACCACAAACACCGTGACACGAGATTTTTATATATGAGAAGATTATACTGTCTGGATGAAAAAACTGAGGTTAGATGAATATATTTTATGTCGCAGGCATATTGTGTGATTCGTCTTTTGACAAACGGCGCCGTCTGTTTGCTTGCGCTTGCGGGCTTGTACAATGCTAAAGGCAAATAGTAAAATGCTTTTGAATTTAATTAATTTTACAGAAATGTGTCATCATGATTTACAGGATAGAATAAGACCCTTACTAATCACAATTCTGTACTTACAATACAATATTTTAAATATCAAGGTCACATAATATCTACCTACAAATTATATATTAATACGGCTATCTTTATATATATATATATTCTATATATATATATATATATATGAGGAAACATTCATTTTACAGTAGATGGCGAAAAGATGATAATGAACGAAAAAATATTTTACATACTAGCGACTCACCCTCGCTTCGCTCGTCTTCGTCCCTAGGTTGATTCCCCATACAAACTTTCATCCCCATTTTCACCCCCTTAAGGGATAATTTCCGGGATAAAAAGCATCCTATGTCCTTCCCAGGGTCTCAAACTATCTTCCTATTAAATTTCATCTAAATCGGTTAAGTAGTTTCGGAACTTATTTGGTAGGTACAAACAAACAAATAAAAAAATCTTTCCCCTTTATAATATTATTATAGTATAGATTAGTTAGATATTAGACTAGTATTTAAGTCGGTGAAAATTATCTAATGTCATTCTCAGCATCCTCTCGATGTGTGTTCACGTTGTTCTGGCGGAGGGTACATTAGCGTTCGGCAATCCAGCCGGGCGTGAAGCCAACAGACGCACTGGGAGCGACCCACCTCCTTGGACGGTGTACCATGCGGGTACTTTTCTGATAGCAGAGTGGATGCGGGAGCAACCCCTTCGTTGCTCTAGTCTGCCTTATCTCTTTTACATCAAGTCAGGGGTGGTTTTGTTGGATTTTAGAGGGTACTACTGGATTATCTAGCCAGTGAGTTCTATATAACCACCTGTATGTATGCAGGTAATATGTTAAATGCATTTCCCAACGTTAAAAGTACGCAAGTGGTTGATATTAAAGAGTTTATGTGTAAATTAACAAATTAACAAACTTTCATGTTTACAATATAAATGGGATATTTCTAATATAAAAAATAATTTCTTATCATTTCCTTTATATTTAAAAATTAAATCTTCTTGGCTACGTTCTTTTGGTCCTCTTCTTTTGTTGTTATTTAGTACCACCAGCAAGTAGTTTCCGCCGGCCTACAGTCTTAACAGCTGAAGGCCGAAAGAAACCCCTGATGATAGCACATAGTTCGTTTTTCTTCTGGATCCTTCTTTTCTTCTATCCGAATAAGTTTAATTCTTGATTGATATTAAAAAAAAACTTAACATATTATATAGTATACTAACATTGCCCGTATAAGTTAAACCGGTATAAGTTTGAAGCTCGTAAAGAAAAAGCTGAAAAACTTGTGTACATATTATGTTTGTATAGATTTATTTACAGCTAGCACTGCCCGCGGCTCCGCCCGCGTTCAGATGACCAAAAACCACATTCTTAGGTTTTGCATATTAGTATACCCTTACATTGTAGTTTTTGTATTTTTCCTCAGAAATGAGATACTCTCCCGCGGTAAAAAGTATCCTATATGTTGTCCCGGATAACCAACTATCACCATACCAAATTTCATCAAAATCCCTCCAGTGATTTTTCTGTGATGGGGTAACAGACAGACAGACAAAAATTCTAAAAACTATAGATTCTGCCTCTGTATCGATAATGATGTTTATTTCAATAAGACTTTCCAAAAAATATTTAATGTACAGATTCGGCTTAGTTACAATTTTATTATACTCGTATGTATAGATATGTTCATAGTAAAATTATAAAGGAAAAGTGAAGAACATTAAATATTATTATCTTGGAAATTTGTTGAATGTTTGAACTGTAATAGAAGTATAGAATGTTTGCAGTTTAATAAAAAATATTAATGTATTCTGTTTGTTCATTTATGTATTACTTACCGGAGAACGGCCACGTATATGCAGGGTGGTTTCTTATATTAAAGTTCACACAGTGCTCGAAATTCGACCATAATCATTATTGAAAATTTGAGGAAAATATATATGAGTAGAATATACCTATCTATATGATAAGCTTTCAATTTTTTTGGTACGTGGTACGAAGTTCCAAAAGTCGACAGGTCGGTGTGTGTTCACCTTTTCGTTGTTCGGAGGAGAAAACACACTGGGAGGTGGTCCACTCCGGTGGGCGGTGTACCAAGTGGATTGATCCCGGTACTTCTCGGACAGCAGAGTGGATCTAGGGATCAAACCTATGGTTGGGTGTTCTGCTTCAACAAACCTGCCGTCGGGGCATCGTGGTTGAGTGCATAAGCGATCCTGCGCCCCATTAAGACGGAGGAAGTCTTGGGTTTTATTGGGTAGTACTGGCTTTTCTAACCAGCCAGTCATAACCACCTGTTTACATATAATACATGTGGTATGCGTAAATACATTTCGTAACATTAAAAAAAGGAGTTGATAGGTAGAAATCGTAACATAACGAAATAGCGTTACGAGAGATTCTGTTCCGTCCGGCATACAAACGTTGACAAACACTGGCCGCTACACTTGTTTTCTATTCTTAGTACAGTTTGGCTTATTATTAACTAGCGGCTCACCCTCGCTTCGCTCGGGTTCGCTTCTGGAAAAACACTAATAGAGATGTATTAGTTCCCACATGATCCATTCATTTTTCTCGGATGAAAAGTAACCTGTTACTTGACCGGCAATATAAGGTATCAGAATGTCAAAATTCACTAAATTACTCGTAGGTGCATATGTTGTATAAGTTATTATAGTTTTTTAACTATCCCACGGGAACTATTTAATTTTCCGGGATAAAAAGTATCTAAGATGTTGCCCGGGGATATAAGGTACCACCATGCAAAATTTCATTTAAATCGGTCCAATAGATTCGGAGATTAGCCCGTACAAACAGACAAACAGACAGAGAAACCAAAAATTTGAAAAAAATCTGGATTTGTTCTATTTGTCTTCTTACATCCCCCTGAGTCGTTTTTTAGCATTTTTTTGCTATGTACAGACATTCCATCTCTACTGTTTTATTATAGTATAGATACTCGTGTTTAAAATGTCAAATATTCGCATAAATCTAAGAAAGTCTTTTAAATCTTCTAAAATTCCAATAAACACAGAACTCTAGCAAACGAGTTCTACTCGCACTTGACCATACATTGGCAATATTAAGCAGTAGATTAAACCCATAAAACTAGCTTAAAGCTCACTGCATATAAAACTGAGGATACTTGAGCTCATAAATTGTGAGTAAACAAAAAAAATACAATAAACAGTGTGGACGTTAAATATTGTAAAGTTGCAAGTAAAATCTTTGCAAATAAATATATCCAGTACTAGCGACTCACCCTCACTCCACTCGCGTTCGTCCCTATTTACGTTTTAACGTTTAGTATAGATTTCTCAGAGATGAGATATTTTCCCGCAGTAAAAAGTATCCTATATGTTGACCCGGATAACCAGCTATCATCATACCAAATATCATCAAAATCTGTCTTGTGGTTTTCTCGTGATGCGTTCCCAGACAGACAGACAGACAGACAGACAGATGAAAATTCTGAAAACTACAAATTTGGCCCTTGTATCGATAATAAACTATTTCTAAAGATTACAAAAAATATTTTATGTACAGATTCGACGCAGTTAGAATTTTATTATATGTATAGATGAGTGCTGTCTAAATGGGTTTAATCAGAAAAATTAGTTATTTTACGCCAGTGATGCAGATATTAAAATATTGGATTCCCAAATGGTCCTTTCGATCTTTTGGTCACCAAATGATATTCTCTGTAAATAATAACTTGATCGAGTGTCAAGATTGCATTTTAAAATGTTTTGATTTGTTTATGAAAATTTATTATTAGTTTAGAATTTATTTTACAGTTTTAATATTTTTTTATTATTTTTAACCGACTTCCGAAAAGGAGGAGGTTCTCAATTCGTCGGCATCTTTTTTTTTATGTATGTTCACCGATTACTCGAAGACGCCTGAACCGATTTGGAAATTTTTTTTTGTTTGAAAGTGTATACTTCCCAGGTGGTCTCATATTTTTATCGAAATCTGTCGAGCGGTTTTTCAAAAAACCAACAATAATTTTTTTTTAATTAATTGTTTGATCGAATATGTTAATAAAAAACTTTCTGCTTTCAGACACAGCCGACAATATTTTAAGATATGAATATCTAATAGGTAAATATGTATTTAACGTATTAAATATATTAGATTTCCTATGCGTCGGTTGGCACCGACTTCGAAAATATCTGATTAGGTATCTATTCTAAATGAAAACCTCGTTTAGTTATTTTTTACAATTTAGTGCCTGGAAGTCGGTTTTTATTTTTTTTTAAGTTTTTTACTTTACAATTAAAAAAATATGAATCCGTTGACAATTGGCGTTGTCGCGCATAATATTCAAATGTATGCAAATGTCATTCTCAATCAATGTTTCATTTTTGAATTACGTAATTATTTTTCTATTGTTATAGGTTACCCTGTAGACCGATCATTCATTTATAGTTTTCATTCCACAATAAAGTTGCCAAAATTCAAAATTACCGCTCAATCTCATTCGTGTCTTCCTCACAAAACGCGACACTGGCAGAATGGATTGCGTCTGTTAACGCAACTATAAGCCATTATAAAAAAAAAAAAAGATGTCCGTATAAATTTAAAAAGCTATTTGCATTAAAATATTTAATTTTAAGAATGTGGAAAGATTTTAGCATCCTGTAAAATTATATTTATGGACATACACTATTTTCTTGAACAGATTGGCGTAAAAAGATTAAAATTAATTTATAGCTCTATCTACTATCGACAACACATTTGGTTCAGTTTATAGTGACCCTACTTACTGTGCCAGCGGTCGCGGGTTCTAGTTCCGCTGGGGGCATTGATTGTGTGATGAGTACGAATGTGTGTACTCCAGTCAGTGTGTTTGTATTTATAATATGTATATGTTTGAAGTTATATGTGTGTAGTGTATCTACTATCTGGTATCCACAACACAAGCCTCGTAGCTTACCATGGAACTAGATGGTGCTGTGTGTTAATGTCCCAACATATTTATTTATTAACTTACTTTAAGCCCGCTACAATTTCCATAGCGCCGTTGAAATTGCCAATATTCCAGCAAGTAAGAGCAACTCGGAGGATGCAGGAGAGCGTCACCTTTCGATCTTCAAGAGATGGAGGGGTCAACACTAGCTCAGTCACCCACGCTGACACCTAATAACAAAATTAATATAATTAAATCACCCGTCTTTGTATGTTGTTATGCCCGATAGTTTATTCGAAGACATCAAGCGCCTTTGTACAACCTCTGTGGTGTTCGTCTACGCAGGTGTCAGGCAGGCAGCAAAAGTATGACGATGAATACAAGTAACTAGCTATGCCCGCGGTTCCGGCCACGTTGAGATGACCTAAAACCAAATTCTTAGGTCTTATATAATATTAGTATACTTTTACATTGCAGTTTTTGTATTTTTTCTCAGAAATGAGATATTTTTCCGCGGTAAAAAGTATTCTATATGTCGACCCGGATAACCAGCTATCATCGTACCAAATTTCATCAAAATCCCTCTAGTGGTTTTTCCGTGATGCGGTAACAGACAGACAGACAGAAAGACAGACAAAAATTCTAAAAACTATAGATACGACCTGTGTATCGATAATAATGTCTACTATTGTTGTTTTTCCAAAAAATATCTAATGTACAGATTCGGCTTAGTTACAATTTTATTATATGTATAGATTGACGTTTGGGCGGGACGTGTGATTTTCTGTTGTTTCTATCAATTTTATTAATTACTGTCAATTTATAACAGGAAAAGTGTTTCATTGTTTTACAATATGTTAAAAAATTGCTACATATAGCTTTCCAATCCTTCTAAACTTGTATAATACTAATATAAAGATTCAACCGTTGGTATTCCTTAGAACATGTCAATCTGGCAGTACCAGAAAAATACATACAGTGATCTAGACTGCGCAAGAGTCGATTTTTAGATTTCTTTTGCAAATAGAAGAATGTTTAAGATTGCGTGATTTCCATACTATATGACACTCACTCTAGATGTTAACCTAAGTTTAAGATGAAGAAGATGAAGCAGCTGTTCTTCAACTTATCATACTAAAATTGTATTCAGCCCCTTTTAACGTCCCACTGCTGGGCACAGGCCTCACTTCAGTACGAGGGGGTTCAGGCCATAGTCCACCACGCTGACCAAGTGTGGGTTGGCGGACATCACATGTCTTTCGAAAACTTGCTATGTTCTCTCAGACATGCAGGTTTCCTCACGATGTTTTCCTTCACCGTAAGGCAAGTGGTAATCATGTTAGAAATGATTCGCACATGAAAATATCAGAGGTGCGAGACCCGGGATTTGTACCCGCTTCACTCGGTGTCCCAAGCGAGCGCGTTACCACTGAGCTACTGAGCTACACTACCTGTCATACTAAAATACCCGTACATTTTAAGAGCACGTGATTTAAAATGTCTTATACAGCACGAAACTAATCTGCCCAAGTGGAAAATTCATATCGATTCTTTTTAATAGATAGTTTTATTTAAAAACAAGTGTCCTTGATATAATTAGTTAACGATTAAGACGCTTTATTCCGGAAATAGTAATTTAAAATGAGAAATCTAGGTATAGTAATAAAAACTTTTTAACAAAAAAATAAAAACCGACTTCCAGGCACTAAAATGTAAAAAATAACTAAACGCGGCTTTTCATTACGAATAGACACCTCATTCAGAATAGACATTTTCGAACGAACATCTAAATGTCAAGTTGACAGCACGCTTCGTTCCTCTTTGAGGTTACCATATCTATATTCTATACAGATAAATAAAATTTAAGTGTCTGTTTGTAATTTCAAAATATAAGCGATTTACTAAATGCATATGAAATTATATATAGTACTATAATTATAAGAAAAACACATTTTTTAAAATTTTTGTCTGTCTGTTTGTTCCGGATAATCTATGAAACGGCTGGATTGATTTTGACGGAATTTTCACTGGAAGATAGCTGATGTTATAGGGAGTAACATAGGCTACTTTTATTTTAGAAAAAGAATTAGGGTTCCGCTCAAAAAATTAAAAAGATTTGGATATACCTAATGAAGAAAATCTTCATTTCTATTATTACAATATTTTTTTTAATGTTATAGTATAATGTTATAAATATATAGAGCAGTGATGTTATGTTAGACAGCAATGTTGTGGCGTGTCTGTTTTATAAGCAATTATACGTTTTCATAGTTAAAAAATCGGCTTTCTTTCCTGTTCTCCTCAATGCGACTTTGATCATTCTTTCTCTGGTCTCTTCTATACAATTATAATAAAATTGTAACTAAGTCGAATCTGTACATGAATTATTTTTTGGAAAATCTAATTGAAATAGACATTATTATCGATACAGAGGCCGAATCTATAGTTTTTAGAATTTTTGTCTGTCTGTTTGTCTGTTACCGCATCACGAGAAAACCACTGGACAGATTTTGATGAAATTTGGTATGATGATAGCTGGTTATACGGGTCAGTTGTTATTGATTACTTTACAATCAAAGTACTCTTTGAATCGAATATCCGAATAAGTTTGATACTAGCATCCATCAACATTAAATTATGACAGGAAAAGTCATTTAAATTTATTCAGATTATAGAGCTTAGAAATATGTCATATGGAAATGTCAACTTTATATGAATTGAAATTTCAACAAATGAAAGTAATCATCGGAATGTAAAACTCACTTGGCAGAGACGACTTTGACTTAAAGTACCTTTAGTTATGATTATGAATCTTACCCTGAATCTGACAGCACTTTTAAAGTTATAAATGAAACTAGCGATTTGATTCCCCATACAAACTTTCATTCCCATTTTCACCCCCTTAATGGACGATTTACGAGATAAAAAGTATTCTATGTCCTTTCCAGGGTCTCAAACTATCTTCTTACCAAATTTCATCTAAATCGGTTCAGTAGATCCAGAGATTAGACCCTATATCGTCACAAACTCACAATCTCACAAACTCAAAAACAAAACTCACAAACTCACAAACTTTACCACTTGATAATAATAGTAGTATAGATTAAATCAAATAAACCTTCTTAATCCTTATCGCCACGATTTTTTATGTCGTGACTCCAGAAAATATTCTTTGTCACGAAACGGCTCCGAACCCGCGATCTTCTCTTACGGAGGAAGACTTGGAAGCTCTCATTAAACTTGTTATTTGATACCAGCTTTAAAGAATATTTACATATTTTCCTTCAAGCTCTATAAAGGTTTAACTTCAAGTTTCTTGAATATGCTAATTGGCAATTTGCACAGAATATAAGAATGGCTTTTACCGAGTTTTTTTATATTGCATTAAAAAAAAAAATAGTAAAGTAGTTGACTCTTCCTTATCTTCTTTTCCCTTCTTCCCTACAATATTTTAAACGGTCGCTGGATAGATTATTGTTTATTAAGTTTTTTGATGAAGACGTATCTCATGGTTTTCTTGAAAACGAAATGGCTATTTATATTTTAAAATCCTAAAATTCTAGACTTTTCTAACTGCATGCTGTACATTTTAGTTCAATTACATTTAGATCGTATTCTGATATCCTCTCGAAAGATTTATAACACGTTCTTAAATGCAGTATGCTCAGAAACACATATTCTTATATTTTCTCTCATAAATCTTTGGTCTGCTTATTGCTTTTACTAATATTTCTGTTTAGCTTACCTATTAAAGTGGGCCTCCCTTCAATACGAGGGGGATCAGGAAATGGTCCACCACGCTGGCCAAGTGCAGCTTGGCGGACTTTTGATCATTTTTCGAAAACTTGTTAGGTTCTCTCAGACATGCAGATTTCCACACGACATTTTCCTTCACCGTAAAGCGTTAGGCAGTGATAGTTCAGTGGTAATGCGCTTGCTTTTGAAACTAAGTGTAGCGGGTTCAAATCCCGAGTCTTGTACCTCTGATATTTCAAGTGCAAATCATTTCTAACATAATCACCACTTGTTTTACGGTGAAGGAAAACGTCATGAGCTTACCTAATAGCTATCCACTTATTATAATTTACACTAGCATTGCCCGCGGCTCTGCCCACGTTCAGATGACCAAAAACCCAATTCTTAAGTTTTGCATATTAGTATACTCTTATACTTTTACATTACAGTTTTTGTATTTTTTCTCAAAAATGAGACATTTTTCCGCGGTAAAACGTATCCTATTGTTGAGTTGACACGGATAACCAGCTATAACCATATCAAATTTCATCAAAATCCCTCCAGTGGTTTTTCTGTGATGCGGTAACAGACAGACAGACAGACAGACAGACAAACAGACAGATAGACAAAATTTCTAAGAACTATAGATTCGGTCTCTGTATCGATAATAATGTTTATTTCAATAAAATTTTCCAAAAAATATTTAATGTACAGATTCGGCTTAGTTACAATTTTATTATATGTATAGATTACTCTCAAATTACAGTAATAATAACTCAGTGTATTTAATTTGACAAATGATCAAAAGTCAGAAGGCTTCACAGCCTGAGGCAATCTAAACTTTCGCGAAAACTATTCAAGTTTTACGGTGAGTGGAGTTTATTAACTACCTTTTGCCTCTGGCTTACCTCATTTACTTTATGCATACTAATGCATCTAATATTTCCACACGCTGAACGGTGTAAATAAATCAATATTTCAACATATATCTTATACTAGCATTGCCCGTGGCCCCACCCGCGTTCAGAGGACCAAAGACCAAATTTTTAGGTTTTACAGATTAGTATATTTTTACATTGGAGTTATTGCATTTTTTCTCAGAAATGAGACATTTTCCCGCGGTAAAAAGTATCCTATATGTTGACCCGGATAACCAGCTATCATCATACCAAATTTCATCAAAATCCCTCCATTAGTATTTGTTTTATTTCAATCGGTTCATAAATGAAAAAGTTATGTCAATTTAAGCAATCATCTACTTAGATGAGTCACTAGTTATCAAACCAAAATTAAAGTCGATCTACTGTACATGCATCTATACAGATAAAAAGTGTCTGTTTGTAATTTCAAAATAACAGCTTTTTACTAAATGCACATGGAATTATATACGGTATTTATAAGAAAAACATAATTTTTAACATTTTTGTTTGCCTGTTTGTTCAGGCTAATCTCCGAAACGGCTGGGCCGATTTTGACAGGACTTTCACTAGCAGATAGTTGATGTTATAAGAAGTAACTTAGGCTACTTTTATTTCAGTAATAGAATTAGGATTCCGCTCAAAAAAAAATTAAAATATACCTAGGACGAACCCGAGCGAAGGTGAGTCACTAGTACCTATATATAGAATTATTTAAATATTTTATAGGTCGACACAATAAAAAAATGGCCTTTGGCATTGCTAATTATTGGACATTTCTGCCACGAATTGTTATGTCGTGAGCTTTTCTGACCAAACTCTAGGATAAATGATAAAACACAAGTTTATTTTAGTGAAGAAACTATCGGAAACACTAACGAAAGTTACAAAGTACATACGTCCAAAAATCTTTATTCGACGCATCCATAGAAACGAGGAACCAATTCGACGACACGTTTGGCTCAGTTTGTAGTGACCATACTTGCTGTGCCTGCAGTTGTGGGTTCGAGTCCCGCTGGGGGCATTCATTTGTGTGATGAGCATGAATGTTTGTACTTCAGTCACGGGTGTTTACATTTATAATATATATGTATTTAAAGTTATATATGTGTAGTGTATCAACTATCTGGTATCCATAACACAGGCCTCGTAGCTTACCATGGAACTAGATGGTGCTGAGTGTTAATGTCCCAACATATTTATTATTAGAAGTTCGATATAGTGCTGGAGAAATGAAAGCGGTCGTATAATCTATTAGCGACTCACCCTTGCTTCCCTCGGGTTTATCCCTAGTTTGATTCTCAATACAAATTTTTATCCCCATTTCCACCCCTTTGAGTGATGAATTCCGAGATAAACAGTATCCTATGTCCTTTCCAGGGTCTTAAACTATCTTCTTACTAAATTTCATCTAAATCGGTTCAGTAAATCCAGAGATTACCCCCTACAACGTCACAAACTCACAAACTTTACCTCTTTATAATATTATTAGAGATACGTATAAGGAAACGCAAAACACGTTTCGTATTTTTCGAATGAAAATCACATATTTGCCTTGATATATCAAAAATGATGAGATTACGTTGTCGTGAAAAGTTATAATTTTAGGGTTGGTTATTTAATTAAACTTGATTGTAATTTTTTTTCTTTTTATTTATTTAGTTTATAAAGGCATTGGTAGTACAAAAACTGCAATGTAAGAGTATACTAATATATAAAAAGAATAAAGATGTAAATTATTTATGTGGTTATTTAGGTTTATGGATCTTATCTTCCAAATATCTTAAAAATACAGATTATAGAAAATTACATTTTAATATATATTCTCTTTTTCTAATAAAAAGATGTCTAGATGTATAGATGTGTGGATGTTTGTCACTCTATCACGCAAAAACTACTGAACGAATTTTAATGAAACTTTACAATAATATAGCTCATACATCAGAACAACGCATAGGCTACTTTTCATCTCCGAAAAATGTACAGTTACCATAGGATAGATAGGTTTTAGTTTTTCTAGAGTTTCAATATAATTATAAACAAACTTTTAAACGAAAACCAACCTTATTTTACTATATCATATTTTAGTTTCGGATCTAATAGACATATGATATAGGTTTATATATGACTAGCGTTCAGGTGACCTGAAAATCAAATTCTTAGGTTTTATATATTAGTATACTCTTACATTGCAGTTTTTGTATTTTTTCTCAAAAATGAGATATTTTCCCGCGGTAAAAAGTATCCTATACGTTGACCCGGATAACCAGCTATCATCATACTAAATTTCAGCAAAATCCCTCCAGTGGTTTTTCTGTTATGCGGTATCAAACAGACAGACAGACAATAATTCTAAAAACTATACATTCAGCCTCTGTATCGATAATAATGTCTATTTCAATAAGATTTTCCAAAAAATATTTAATGTACAGATTCGGCTTGGTTACAATTTTATTATATGTATAGACAAATATAATATGTGGTATCGGGTTACGTCATAGTATCAGCGATAGCTGTTTTAAAATCTAACATTTATTCAAATTTTATAACCTCCAAAGTGAATCTTGATATTGTTTGATTAAAATTCCTCATTACCTTTTGTAGATTACATTATTCACGGCACTAGAAAAGGGCCTGCTATAATACCAAAACCTTTAAAGTAGGACGACCATATATTTTGAATTTGAGGGACAATTTTTTTTTATGGGTAAAATAAAAAAAAAAATCGTTTCGTATTCAGCCCTTTTTAACGTCCCACTGCTGGGCGTGGGCCTCCCTTCAATATGAGGGGGATCAGGCCATAGTCCACCACGCTGGCCAAGTGCGGGTTGGCGGACTCAGGCATGCATTTTTCCTCACGATGTTTTCCTTCACCGTAAGACAAGTGGTAATAGTGGTAATTTCATTTCATTTTAATATTACTATTATAAATGCGAAAGTTTGTATTTGTGTTTGTTTGAAAGGGCTGGGTAGATTTTGATGTAATTTAGTACACAGATGGACTATGAAACCTAAGGACGCACCCAAATGACACGAGGCTATGTTGATAATATTTCATAATAACCAAACCTATTAATTTGTGTGAAATTGGCAAACGATCTTCATTTTATATCGGTAATGGGAAATTCTATGGGGCTCATAACTTATAATCGTAAGGTCTAAGTATTTGAGTGCTGCACGTGACTTTACACAGATAAAAACCATTCTTAGGTACCGTAGAGTAGCTGTTCATTTTTAGATATAAATAGTTTTGTTATATTATGTTAATTAGTTTTAGTCCAGTAGTCCAATTCTATTATTATTATTTATTTAGAGGAAAACATAATTATGAATAGAATTTTTCTTACAAAAAAAAAACGGTTTCCAAATTTTGTTTTTGATAAAACTAAAGCTTGTCAGCAGACGACATGTTTGGCTCAGTTTGTGGTGACCCTACTTTCTGTGCCAGCGGTCACAGGTTCGAATCTTGCTGGGGGCATTCATTTGTGTGATGAGCACGAATGTTTGTACTCCAGTTATGGGTTTATATTTATAATATGTATGTATTTAAAGTTATATATGTGTAGTGTATCAACTATCTGGTATCAATAACACAAGCCTCGTAGCTTACCATGGAACTAGATGGTGCTGTGTTAATATCCAACAACATATTAAATAATTTAATTGGTCAATAGCTAAGCAAAAGCTAAAGAAAATCAATTGACAGAGAATATGAATTATTGATCAATCGATTGGTTGACGAAGAGAGTGAATTGTTTTGTCCTTGCATATTTATATATAAGTATTATATGTATATATATATATATATATATATATATATATATATATATATATATATATATATATATATATATTATAGGTATTATATATGTATAGTATTATATATTTTTATATGTAATATATGTACATATGTATGTATGTATGTATGTATGTATAAGTGATTATTATTACCTTTATTTCCAGTATATATTTAGTATATTTTTTTGCACCATATTGCCCGCTGACATCTTCTTCCACAACCAGGGGTTGACTGGAAGAGATCTCTTTTAGAGATAAGTCCACCTTTGTGAACTATTTTTACTTTGTTATTTTTTTTTCTGTATCATATTTTAAGTGCAATAAAGAATATAATATATAAGTAAATTTAAACATAAATATACAAACTATGAATCATTATTTACTGTCTGAAATAAATGTTTTTTCTATTATTACACTAGCACTGCCCGCAGCTCCGCTCGCGTTCAGGTGACCAAAAATCAAATTCTTAGGCTTTATATATTAGTATACTCTTACATTGCAGTGTTTGTATTTTTTCTCAGAAATGAGATATTTTCCCGCGATAAAAAGTATCCTATACGTTGACCCGGATAATCAGCTATCATCATACCAAATTTCATCAGAATCGATCCAGTGGCTTACTTCTGATGCGGTAACAGACAGACAGACAGATAAACAGACGGGCAAAATATCTAAAAACTATAAATTCGGACTCTGTATCCATAATAATGTCTATTTCAATAAGATTTTCCAAAAAATATTTAATGTACAGATTTGACTTAGTTACAAT
Source organism: Brenthis hecate (assembly GCA_951806755.1). Lineage (NCBI taxonomy): Eukaryota > Metazoa > Arthropoda > Insecta > Lepidoptera > Nymphalidae > Brenthis > Brenthis hecate. Next base: position 470,269 of record OX638250.1, on the reverse strand, counting down.
TTTATTATATGTATTATTATATTATACTAGTTTCGCTTCGCTCGGGCTCGTCTCTAGGTACGTTTTAACTGTTAGTATGGAATAGATAAATTATATATTAAATTACTGCTTACTTAGGTAGTAGTCTGATAATGTACACATAGCGTAGAGTCTTTTTTCTTATCGTATTCAGTGACAAACGAGCAGACAGCCCACCTGATGGGAAGCGGTACCTGTCGCCCATAACACCTACGGTTCATGCACTTAGGTTTTATGTAACAGAAATGCAGGACCGAAGGTGCGTTGTCACTCTGAGGACTGAGATGATATGCCTCTTGTCTGTAATTGCGCTGGCTACGTTATCCTTCAAACCGGAACACAACAATGTAATCATTGTTGCTTGGCGGAAGAAATAGATAAGGGGGTGGTACCCATCTAGTCGGACTCCTCAGGCTTGATATAGTCCTACAACCGGAAAAACTTATAAAAAAGTCTTCCTCAATAAATGAGCTATCTAAAACAAAAATAATTTTTTAAATCGGATCAGTAGTTCCTGAGATTAGCGTGTTCAAACAAACAAACAAACAAACAAACAAACACTGCCTCGTTATGGTATTAGTATAGATTATTAAGGTTTGTTTTTCCTAAAATATCTAAAACCGTGGTGTTTCTATCCACCGATAGCGCTCTTTGTAATCGGATCATGTAGGGTATGTAAATATGGGTCGTAGGACACCGTTTACATTACGTCGGAACGATGAAATGTAAAGAGAATTCTAGCTTATATTACAAATGTCTATTAGAAATAATACAGACGTTTCTTTGAATTTAAATAGAAAGGAATGAATAGTATTAAAAAAGAAAAACTCTATGAAAATAAAAAACATTTTTGTATTCAGCCATTTTTAACGTCCCACTGCTGGGGGTGCGCCTCCCTTCAATACGAGCGGGATCAGGCCATAGTCCACCACGCTGGCCAAGTGCGGGTTGGCGGACTTCACATGTCTTTTGAAAACTTGCTAAGTTCTCTAAGACATGCAGGTTTCCTCACGATGTTTTCCTTCACCGTAAGACAAGTGGTAATCATGTGGGAAATGATTCGCACATGAAATTATCAGAGGTGCGAGACCCGGGATTTGAACTCGCTTCACTCGGTTTCCCAAGCGAGCGCGTTACCACTGGGCTACCACTGCCTCTAAAAACATTTTATATCTAAGTAATTTATACAATTGTTTTAAAAGTGCTAGTAAAAGTTAATTTCGATAAAGTACCTACTTTCATTTACTTCAAATAATGGAGGAGTTACACTGAATGTAGGTTTTAATATTTATATCTATAATAATTGAAAATGGCATCCATACTAATATTATGAATGCGAAAGTGTGTTTGTTTGTCCTTCTTTCACGTCGAAACGAAGTGCCGGATTGGCGTGACTTTTTGTGTGGAGATAGTTGGAGGGCTGGAGAGTGATATAGGCTACTTTTTACCGCGGGAGATTATCTCATTCCCACGGGATAACACGTTATACAATCCAAAAAAATATTTATGATCAGAATTACTTCAAACTTTGTATTCATGCTTTTCAATTAAATAAATACGTGTTGTAGCATTTTTCAAAATTCATCCCATAAGGGGGTAAAATAGGGGATGAAAGTATGTATGAAACCTACTTTTTTCGAGTTTTTTTAATAGTTTTAGCGCGAGTGAAGCCGCGGGTTCTGCTAGTGCTCTATACATTAGATAGTTATCAATGTACATATGACAATTAACGACCAGAAGAGTTAATCGTAATATGCTGTGGGTGAGAAAATGACAAGATTTTGAGCTTGCTAGAAAATATTAGAATTTTCAAACACTAAATGTTTTTTGTATATCTACTACAGAAAAAGAGACAGTGTGTCGAGAATTTAGTTTGATTTCGGGGCTAAGAGAGCATTAAAAAGAAATATGAAAAATTGAGAAAAAGCGGAGTAAAACCACAGTGCAAAGTTAACTAGTGGTAGAAAATAGTGCTCAAAAACCGACTTAAGCCAAAACAGTGTATATACTGTAACACTGCGTGTGTTCGAGATCAGCTTAAAATGATTCGTAAACTAAAAGTAATAAAACATATATAATTCAACAAACACTCATGAATTTCTAATTCTAAAACTTATGTATAGACATATAATAAAATTCTGAGTCGAATCTGTGCATTAAATATTTTTTTGGAAAATCTTATTGAAATAGACATTATTATCGATACAGAGGCCAAATTTATAGTTTTTTTTCTTTTTCTTTATGGGACTAAGGGGGTAAACGGGCAGGAGGATTTTTGTCTGTCTGTCGTTTGTCTGTCTGGGAACGCATCACGAGAGAACTACTGGATAGATTTTGATGAAATTTGGTACGGCGATAGCTGGTTATTGGGGTCAACATATAGGATACTTTTTACTGCGGGAAAATATCTCATCTCTGAGAAATCTATACTAAACCTTAAAACGTAACTAGGGACGAATTCAAGCGGAGCGAGAGTGAGTCGCTATGATAATATAATAATATTTTCTTTAATAACATCACTTAACAAGTTATTATTGCGATCTTTAGAATTTAAAAATACATGGTAACATGATAAGGTATAATTAATATATTAAAAAGAACCTAAAAATCATATTGAGTCTCCATGTACCTCTGTGATGACAAAAAATATCACATGTCTGGTTCCATATTACAGTTTAGAAGATTTTAAAGGTATAAGATAGACAGACAGTCCTATTTAAGTAATAGGGCTCCTATTGGTAGGGAACCCTAAATAATATTACTGATGATGTTCTCCTAGCCGATTCCGGCCACGGCGGCCAATCTCATTGAGACTAGCCAACTGCGCAGGAGATATTATAGTGCACAAGTGTACGCGCAGACACAACGTGCACTCTCTGTTCCTGTCACTCTCATACTCCGGTGGGACGACTGCTCGACACGACCGGTGAGAGTTAAGGCGCAGGACCGACGGCTTTACGTGCTCTCCGAGGCACGGGGGTGAAACACCGCCAACTTCCCAACTCCGGGCTGTTACTGAGACTTACTTATACAGAAAGACTCGATAACTAAACTGGGCCCGACCCGGGACTCGAACCCAGGACCTCCGAGTGTGCAGCCGTACATGCTAGCCACTACACCACCGAGGCAGTTGAAATAATACTATTTCTAATGCTACATTCAGATATAACAAGAAGGTGTTCCATTTTTATTGACAGATCTCGTATAAATGTCACTTCATATTACTATTGGTAACGCTTTACTTCAGATCTAACTCCACTTGTACTCTTAATAACTTTTATGTTGCTGATATTAACATTAAATATGAGAAGTAGATTTTTGGCCTTCTGTTTGTGTTGCTTGTTCTAATTTTGTTATCATTTAGGATTTTTTAAAGGTTTATATTTTAGAAGTTTTAGGCATTTTTAAATAAAACTATGTTTTCGGATTATTTCGCGGATTTATTTTGATTTTTGGTTCCCGACGTTTCGAATGCTTTACAGCATCCATGGTCACGGGAGGGACTGAGGTGTTACATGTCTCGAAGGTATAGTTGTTACAGACAGCCTACCCACAATTAACAAAATGAAAATTGCACCAATTACATTACAATATTTTTAACTTTAAACATTTTTATAAAGTTTCGCGTAAATCTAAGAAAGTATTAAGTTTTAGGCATTCCATATTAAGGGAATGATGTAAAACTGGCTATTTCGTTTTAAAAGAAAGAGACAAAAAATAAAATACACCGGTGAGGCCGGATTCGAATGCTAGTAATAAGAAAATTTCAGAGTAGATATAAAAAATAGCATTGCAAAAATGGTGTCTTAAACATATATATATATATATATATATATATATATATATATATATATATATATATATATATATATATATATATATATATATATATATATATGTTACAGTTAAAAACCTGTTTTTGGTTCAAACGCGTTTCCTCTAGTTAAAACTGGTTTTTACTAAATGCCTGTGTTACAACTAGAATTGACTATTATTAAAAAAATATTATCAGTTAAAACTAGTTCTAACTAGACAAAATGAGTTTTGAGACTTTTTTTTCGAAAAAAATATTTAAATAGTTACTTGTTGGGCCTCAGAACTAAGAGAAATGAGCATGGGGGTTCTGGGCTTAAAATAAGAAAAAACCTGACGAAAAGGTTGAGGCGTCTCAACCTTTTTTTTTTAACGTTGGGAAATGCATTTACGCACGAAGTGTGGGTAAATGGTGTTTTAACTAAAAACGGGTTTTAACTGTAACATATATATATATATATTACAAAAAAACTGATTTAAAAATTAAAAACGGGTCTTAAATAGCTCAAAGCGTGATAAGTACATATATTAGATCCTCCTAAAAATTCTTCTACACGCATCCTGGAGTGTATTTGACGTGAAGGTTAGCACAGATGTTAATCTTTTGATCCTCTTCTATTTGCTAGTATGATTATTTTAATAGCATTATAAATTTAAAGTACGATTTGAACCGACTTCAAAAAAAGAGGTTATCAATTTTGTAACTGCAGAATATTGACATATGATAATCTATTAGGGCTTCCAAACAAATATACAAAATTTTATAGATGCATGTATGTTTGTCCACGCATTTCTTCGAAACTAGTAATCGGGTCGTGATCATTCTTTTCAACCGATTTCAAAAAGGTTCTCAATTCGACTGTTTTTTTTTAATTTTTTTTTGTTTGTTACCTCAGAACTCCGTCATTTATTAACCGATTTGGAAATTTTTTGTTTTGTTTGAAAGTGTATACTTTCAGATTGGTCCCATTTAAATTAAAAAAAAAAAATACCACCCCTAAGGGTGGAAAAATAGCTAATGATGAATTTAACCTATTTCTAATTGTCATATTAACTTGAAATTTGCAAGTGTTTCTATTTCCGTTGATAGTACAGTGGTTCGGTATTGTTGACCTGATCTGATGGTAAGGCCAGAAGGTGGATAGGTGGAACTCTTCAGATACTTTGAGTTTGGGCTTATTTTGTATGATTTGACAAGCCTAACACGTTAGAATTCTTACTTTGCTACTACATTCTACACTAAAAAGGGAAAAATAAAAACTTTTTAACAAAAAAATAAAAACCGACTTCAAACACAAGCACTAAAAAGTGAAAAATAACTGATTGGTAGTTTTCATTTACTATACATACCTAATCAAATATTTTCGAAGTCGGTGTGCTTTGGCTAAGTAATTAAAGCCTACCTATTAAATACATACCTAATCAAATATTTTCGAAATCGGTGCCAGCCCATACAAAGCAAAGCACACCGACTTCGAAAATGTTTGATTAGGTATGTATAGTAAATGAAAACTACCAATCAGTTATTTTTCACTTTTTAGTGCTTTTGTTTGAAGTCGGTTTTTATTTTTTTGTTAAAAAGTTTTTTTTTATTTGTTTATATTCATTTCAACTTAAAGAATATTAAAAATTTCATCAACATCAGTTCAGTAGTTTTTATGATATGGACTAAAATGTGTAACTAAAACTGAAGTAGTTTTTGTAATTACTACTTATTACGGTATTACTACCAATTTTTAAGTTACTTTCATATTGTGTATCTACGAGTATTTAGTAAAATATAATAAAATCAATTTAGTTTTATGTTACACAAGCGTTTTCTTCTGAATCCGCACCCGTAGTTCAATAATGTATTACAGTATTTTTTAAAATTATAGCGTATGTGTTACTCTTATGTACAAGCTATATTACTGTGAAGTTTCATTAAAATCTGTTCAGTAGTTCTTGCTTAAAAATGTAACAGACCATCCATCCTCACAAGTTTTCGCGTTTGTAATACTAGCGCCTCACGCTCGCTTCGCTTCGGGTTCGTCCCTAGACAAACATAAATCTATCCCACGGGAACCATACATTTTTCCGGGATACAAAGATAACCTACGTGCTATGCTAGACTATAATTTATCTCTGTGCTAAATTTCATTCAGATCCGTTCAGCCATTCTGGTGTGATTGTGTAACAAACATCCATTCATCCATCCTCACAAACTTTCACATTTATAATATTAGTATGGATTAGTAGGATAGGATTATATTATACAGATATGTTCGTTTGTCTGTATATATGTATTTTATTCAATTAAATCGATATATATGACGACACGTTTGTCTCAGTTGGTAGTGACCTTACTTGCTGTGTCAGCGGTCGCGGGTTCGAGTCCCGCTGGGGGCATTCGATTGAGAGCACGAATGTTTGTACTCCAGTCATGGGTGTTTATATTTATAATATGTTTGTATTTAAAGTTATATATGTGTAGTGTATCAACTATCTGGTATCCATAACACAAGCCTCGTAGCTTACCATGGAACTACATGGTGCTGTGTGTTAATGTCCCAACATTTGTTATTTATTATATATAATTAAATTGTAATTAAACCGAATTGGTACATTACATATTTTTTGGAAAATCTTATTGAAATAGACATTATTATCGATACAGAGGCCGAATCTATAGTTTTTAAATTTTTTGTATATCTGTTTGTCTGTCTGTTACCGCATCACGGAAAAAACCACTGGAGGGATTTTGATGAAATTTGGTATGATGATAGCTGGTTATCCGGGTCAACATATAGGATACTTTTTACTGCAAGAAAATATCTTATCTCTGGGAAATCTATACTAAAGGTTAAAACGTGAGCAGGGACGGACCCGAGCGCAGCGAGGGTGAGTCGCTAGTATAATATATTATTTTGAATTTTACCAAAACCTTATGATCTTAGGTGTTAAGTCTATTCAAAATAATTCATCCTCTATTAAATATTTATCATGTAATTACAATGAATGAAGTTAATTAACTAACAAACTCCTTAGAATCAGATCGAATAGCTCTTAGTAATGAGTGAAGTGAATCAACAAAATGAGTGACATAATTACAAGGTAACAACTCGATGTCTAGTGATGTGTGCAAGTGGAATCTATCGATAGATTTGATATATATAATTATTTTTTTATATTTACGCGACAATTAAATTTTAAATAATTTGCACTTTTTCGGCATTTGGAAATCAAAAACCAAAGCAAATCTTCAAAAATCCAAAATATCGAAAAGATAGTCTTGTTCAATTTAAAATGCTTTCGTTTGTTTTTTTTTTGTAATATTAATATTGCTAGTATTTGAATTGATTTTTACTATTCCTAATATCTGAAATTTGAAAATATTTGATTAGATATGTATAGTAAATGAAAACTACCAATCAGTTATTTTTTACTTTTCAGTGCTTTTGTTTGAAGTCGGTTTTTTTTAAGTTTTTTAGAGATTTTTTTCTAGTTTTAGCGCGAGCGAAGTCGCGGATTCTTCTAGTATAAAATAAAGGCATTTCATTTTAGAATTGTAAGCATAGATCATAAATAAAGGGTAATATGTATTGTGTAATTTTTGCCATATTTTCAACAGTTGTGAGCCTCCTGTCATGATAAAAGCTCTTGATGTATACTTCATTTCATTCTACGGTGCCTTGCTTATTCGCTTGAAAATATAATAAAAATGATATGACAGGCATCGGTTGGCAAATGCAATGCATTAGATAATATGTAGATAAATAAATAAATAAATATGTTGGTACATTAACACACAGCACCATCTAGTTCCATGGTAAGCTACGAGGCTTGTGTTATGGATACCAGATAGTTGATACACTACACATATATAACTTTAAACACATACATATTACAAATATAAACACCCATAACTGGAGTACAAAAATTCGTGTTCATCACACAAATGAACGCCCCCAGCGGGACTCGAACCCGCGACCGCTGGCACAGCAAGTAGGGACACTACAAACGTCGAGTATATAATAATTGTCCGAAATACTCGGATTAAGGAAATGAATACAAAAATCATTAGACAATAAATGTGCTTCATATTAGGGTTCCAAAGCTAAAAGAAAAAAATAGTACCCTTATAATTACGTCAGATCCGAAAGTCGCAGGCATTTTACTTGGAGGATATTGGCATTCTTGCGTGACGCACCAAATATGTGTAATATTTATGATGTAAAGAATTAAAAATATAATAAAACTGGGCTTTACCCTAATGACAGTTCAATTCTTTAGCTACACAATACTTGAGCGACTGAACTTTACTCGGCTTTTTTTGGAAATAGATATAAAAATTGTGGTGTTTCAGACAAAACACGTATATAGATAAACTTAAAAAGCAAAACCTAATCTAATTTTAAAATTCGATCCAAATCGTTAGAGCCGTTTTTGAGATACAAGAAATAAATTTATATATATTTGTCTGTCTGTTACTGCATCAGAGAAAAACTACTGGACGGATTTTGGTGAAATTTGGTATGGTGATAGCTGATTATCCGGGTCAACATATAGGATACTTTTTACCGCGGAAAAATATCTCATTTCTGAGAAAATATACAAAAACTGTAATGTAAGAGTATACTAATATGTAAAACCTAAGAATTTGGTCATCTGAACGCGGGCGGAGCCGCGGGCAATGCTAGTTAATAAGAACCTATTGAAGTAAATTAAAAACTGGTATATAATAAAAAGTAATTTTTATTTCTTCAGTAAAAATTTATACTGCTACTTTAACTCTTGTCTCATAAATTGGTTCGCCACAGGTTATTGTTCTGAAAAACTCATCAAAATAGATCTCAAAAGTTCTTGGGAAAAATTTGATCAAAAATATTTTATTATACATACTTTCTTAGATAGTTTTATTTAAAATGTCCAAAATATTTTTTGTGTTATATATAGCCTTGTGATCGAAATTCTACTATAATTCTATATAATAATAAATATTAAAAATGTTAAAGTTTGTATGGATGTTTGTTGCTCAATCACGCCACAGGTTGTGTGTTCGTGCGCGTATACTATACACGCTGCATTGTAAAACAGTCTCTATTAAAAATACTTACATATTTTCTACTATCATTGCCCGCGGCTCCGCCCGCGTTCAGATGACCAAAAACCAAATTCTTAGGTTTTACATATTAGTATACTCTTATATTGCAGTTTTTGTATTTTTTCTAAGAATTGAGACATTTTCCCGCGGTAAAAAGTATCCTATATGTTGACCCGGATAACCAGCTATCAACATACCAAATTTCATCAAAATCCCTCCAATTGTATTTCTGTGATGCGGTAACAAACAGATAGACAGACAGATAGACAGATAGACAGACAGACACACAAAAATTCTAAAAACTATAGATTCGGACTCTGTATCGATAATAATGTCTATTTCTATTAGATTTTCCAAAAAAAATATAATGTACAGATTCGGCTTAGTTACAATTTTATTATATGTATAGATTTTCGACCACTCGATTTCGTCAATATAAAAGGGTACCAGGATAAACTTACCTAATAATGGATAGATGTTTATTCGTTTACTTAACATGTTCGTGAAGTGCGCACGTGCCTCCATTAGACACTAGTGATGTGTCTTATATGTTATTTATTTATTCACTAGCATTGCCCGCGGCTCCGCCCGCATTTAGATGACCAAATTCTTAGGTTTTACATATTAATATACTCTTACAATGCAGTTTTTGTATTTTTTCTCAGAAATAAGTCATTTTACCGCGATAAAAAGTATCCCATATGTTGACCCGGATAACCAGCTATCCATACCAAATTTCATCAAAATCACACAAACAGAGAGTCAGACAGACAAAAATTCTAAAAACTACAGATTCGGCCTCTGTATCGATAATAATGTCTATTTCAATAAAATTTACTACAATTTCATTATATGTTTAGATTTCACTATAACATAGTTAAACATTTTCACAGATGTAACCTATTTTCCTGTTTATAAACCTTTTTCTTTGGAACAAAATTCCTTAACGTGGCTTGCGTTAGGAGTTGACAGGTCCCCCTGCGAGGGGCGTTCACCTAGTCGTAGTGGGAGGTCTCAGTAATGCCTGGCAATACAACCAAGCGAGAAGCCAAGAAACTTACAGGGAGGTGACCCACTTCGGTGGGTAGTATCATGCGGGTTGCTCCTGGTACTTATCTGATAGCAGAGTGGACTGTGGAGCAACCCCATGGTTGTTGTGGTCTGCAGGTAGTTTCCGTTGGATTTTAGTGGGTTATACTGGTTGCTTTGCTGGTGAGTCCCACACCTCGTGCCTTTTATTTCCCAACGTTATCCGTAATAGAAGATAAGGCGTGAGGAAGTTCGTTCCTGACGGGGGTCCCACAACCGCTTATATATTTATTGTTTAGTATTAATTAGCTTAAGTTTTTTAAAAAAATATACAATTGTAATCGAATTTCGACAATTGGGACAGCACTAGTAAAATCAAATCATATAAATCCACTTTAACCTACTTCCCAAAGTCGTTTCAATTTGAAACTTTACAAATATGTAAAATCTGGATGACAATACATTCAATTAATATTGAATGGAACTCTTGAAAATTTATTTGTTTAACGACTCTTATATAATATTTGGACAAAGCCATATTTTTCAATTATTTAAAACTAGCGGATCACCTTGTTTCTTCTGGGATAGCCAAAACAAAAACAAATCTATCCCACGGCAACCGTATAGTTTTTCGGGATAAATGATAAGCCTATATGCTATTCCAGACTATAATCTATCTCTGTGCCAAATTTCATACACATTCGTTCAGCCGTTCTAGCGTGATTGAGTAAGAAACATCCAAACATCTAAAATTTCATATTTATAATATTAGTAAGATTATTATCATCTATACATATAATAAAACTGTAACTAAGCCGAATCCGTACATTAAATATTTTTTGGAAAATCTTATAGAAATAAACATTATTATCGATACAGAGGCCGAATCTATAGTTTTTAGAATTTTTGTCTGTCTTTTACCGCATCACAGACAAACCACTGGAGGGATTTTGATGAAATTTAGTATGATGATAGCTGGTTATCCAAGTCAACATATGGGATACTTTTTACCGCGGGAAAATATCTCATTTCTGAGAAAAAATACAAAAACTGCAATGTAAGAGTATACTAATATGTAAAACCTAAGAATTTGGTTTTTGGTCATCTGAACGCGGGCAGAGCCGCGGGCAATGCTAGTATTAAATAAATGAGATTTAAAATGAAATTATTTTGTCATCTCGTTTAGCTGTAATTATGCTAAATATTCTTACATTTCAAAAGCTTTTTGGTGTAGCGGCGTTAACCTACATATTTCTATTTGGCTCATAGTACTTTAGCTAATAAGGCAGTGGTAGCCCAGTGGTATCGCGCTCGCTTGGGAAACCGAGTGAAGCGGCTTCAAATCCCGGGTCTCGCACCTCTGATATTTTCATGTGCGAATCATTTCCACCATGATTTTTACGGTGAAGGAAAATATCGTGAGGAATCCTGTATGTCTGAGAGAATCTAGCAAGTTTTCGAAAGATATATGAAGTCTGCCGTCACTTGGCCAGCGTAGACTTGGTGGACTGTGGCCTGATCCCCTTCGCATTGAAGGGAGGCCCACGCCCAGCAGTGGGACGTTAAAAATGGCTGAATATTAACTAAGCATGACTTCGAATAACATACATAAAGCAGTGAACTAAATGTGTATATTTGGACATTTTCTACGTTTTAGATGATCTTTAATAAGATAATCGATGGTACTTTTATGAAAAAATGTCATATCAAAATACGCGCTCACGATTTCGAATAGTAAAAACTCAACTACAAAAACTGAAACAAAAATTCATTTATTAAAGGAGAGAAAAATATTTATGTATATTTTTTTTATTCCAGTTATTATTGTTTTTAAAATTAAAATAATATTATTTGATTTGATTGAAATTAAATATTTTCAGTACTTAAGACACTTTTCTTCTATGTCCTGTGCGTTTGTTCTATGTTAGTTAAGAGTCTATCGGTTAGTGTGATGAAATGGTTACGGTACAGTTCATTGTATTTTTAGTTGGTTCGATTACCTGTTCAGGTAAGGTTTTTTTAAAAAATTAAAAAAATGTAGTTATTATTATTATTTAAAATAAAGGAAGGTTTTAAATAAAACTATTTTTTCGGATTATTTTGCGGATTTATTTTGATTATGCGTGACCATGGATGCTGTAAAGCATTCGAAACGTCGGGAACCGAAAATCCAAATAAATCCGCGAAAAAATCCGAAATGATAGTTTTATTTAAAATGTCAAATATTCGCGTAAATGTAAGAAAGTATTAAAGGAAGAGTTTTTTCGTTGAGTAAATCTTGATAACTTCAATATTTAAGGTACTTTTCTTTCTTGTCCGATCGATTTGTTCCACTCTGTATGATACTGATTTTTTACCCCAATGACTATGGGCCCCAAACGGGATTTGAACCCAGTATCTCAGGATTTGCTGTACTTGCTAGCCACTAGACCAAAGAGGCAGTCATTATAGTTTTGTCAATGGCTAACAATTCTGTTTTTATTGTTAAAGTACGCATTAAAAAGTCACATCACGTGTCACCGTGAATAGATTCAGACCGAGCGTTATTTCGAGTTTTATTTATATTGGTTAGGTCCCATCTAGAACAGTAATATATCTGACTGGCATCACGTAATATTGCAGAGGTCAGGAGTTTGAGTCCCGTATTATGATATAAAGATGTGATGTAAAGGCAAAAGAGTACATGACATTTTTGAACTAATGACAATTTATAGAATATGAGCAGAAACCGCGGCATCGCTCGCGCTAAAATTGCCAAAAATCTACAGAGTTTCATACAAACTTTCATCCCCTATATTACCCCCTTAGAGGATGAATTTTGAAAAATGCTAGGACACGTATTTATTTAATTTTATTGAACATTATCTATATATCAAGTTTCAAGTAATTCTGATAATAAATATTTTTTTTTAGATTGTATTATAACGTATTTTCCCGTGGGAATTAAGTAATCTCCCGCGGTAAAAAGTAGTATATGTCACTCTCTCCAGCCCTCCAATTATCTCCACACAAAAAATCACGCCAATCCGTTACTCCGTTTTGACGTGAAAGAAAGACAAACAAACAAACACACTTTCACATTTATTATATTAGTGTGGATTTTTAGTACGCTTGTTTTTTCGACTGATTTCAAAGAGAAAGAAGTACAGATTATTTTAGTTATATATTTTTGTTATTTTATGTGCTATTTCTTCATTAGTGATATTTTTGTTTAGAAATGTTATTCCGCTCATATCCATCGCATACTTATTCTTATCCCTTCATTTCTATGGTAACAAAGTGAAACTAGTGACAAAGTTTCTATGAAAAACGAAAAGCTATTTAGAATTGTATTCAGCTCTTTTTAATGTCCCACTGCTGGTCGTGGGCCTCCCATCAATACGAGGGGGATCAGGCCATAGTCCACCACGCTGGCCAAATGCGGGTTGGCGGACTTCACATGTCTTTCGAAAACTTGTTAGGTTCTCTGAGACATGCAGGTTTCCTCACGATGTTTTCCTTCACCGTAAGGCAAGTGGTAATCATGTTAGAAATGATTCGCACATGAAAATATCAGAGGCGCAAGACCCGGGATTTGAACTCGCTTCACTCGGTTTCCCAAGCGAGTACGTTACCATTGAGCTACCACTGAGCTACTACCCTTATAATAGTGTGAGATAATATAGATAAAACCACGGGCTTTTGCTTGTCACTTATCATATATCTTAAATGCACTAAATGACTATTTTTATGTCCTCGTGAAAAGTCACTAACTTTTTGATGGATATTTTCTGGGTCATATACTGCTATTAGTCTATATTATGTTCCTATATTAACTTATCCTTACAGTTACGCCTGTTTATCGTTTTATTTAAGTAACTAAACAAAAACAAATCTATCCCACGGGAACCGTACATTTTTCCAGGATAAAATGTAGCGTATTTGTTATTCTGATGTATGAACTATATTATTGTAAAGTTACATTAAAATCCAATCAGTAGTTTTTGTGTATTAAGGTGTATAAGTTATTATAGTTTTTCAACTATCCCACGGGAACTCTTTAATTTTCCTGGATGAAAAGTATCTAAAATATTGCCCGAGCATATATGGTACCACCATGCAAAATTTCATTTAAATCGGTCCAACAGTTTCAGAGATTAGCCCGTACAAACAGACACACAAACAAACAGAGAGAGACAGAGCTACAAATGAAAAAAATCTGGAATTTTTCTATTTCTCTTCCTATATCCCCTTGACTCGGTTTTTAGCATTTTTTTCTATGTACATACAGTCGACCTCTACCGTTTTATTATATGTACAGATTTCTACAGCTTTGCTCGTGGTAAGTACATCCACAAAACAATATCCATGTCTTACTTCAAGTTACAGCCATTCCCGTGTAGAGTACACACAGACACACAAACTTCCGTATTTATTATACCGAATAGTTCGATATATTTTCCAATAGAAGTGGAACATTTGCACATTGAGGAACACTTAAATCTTAGCAGTCCAAGTTAAAATGCTCATCCCAGCAAAAACATGATATGTAAAAAACCGCAAGTCTCGCAACGCAGTTGTTCTTCTACCACAAAAAGTAGTGGGATATGTAAATATATCTACATAGATATATTACGTTCTCTTATTACTGAAAATTCAGGCTTCTAGCTTTATCCATAATGAAGTTTCAACCCGGAAATTACCTGAATCGCATCGAGAAAAGGATAGTACTGCCGTGCTCTTTGTAGCCCAACTTGGCGAGGGCAATGCTGTGCCCCCAGATCATGACATTAAATTATGAAACACTATATAGTAAAATTGGTCCTAACCCGATTAATGAGATGGTAAATCGATAAAAAAATATCGAACGTGTATTCAGAATACATACCACTATTAAAAAAAAACTGTACTTATAAAAAATAACGAGTTTTTGTTTTAAGGATGTCCATCCATCTTATATCGACACTTAATAAAATTACAGGTTCAAGGTAATCAATCAGCCTCAGAGGATAACTTATCGATAAATTGATACTGACTTAATAGAAAGTAAGACATCTTTTTAACATACTAGCTACATACTCTGGCTTCGCGCAAATACAAGTGCACTCTTTCTTATTTTCACTCTTTATCTGAGGTAGGACGACAATTCGGATTTTTTTGCGAATTTCTTTTGATTTGGTCTCCGATATTTCGGATGTTTTACAGCAATCATGGTCACAGGAAAGAATAAGGCTTTCGACGTTTCAAAGGTCATTATATATGTAGTTGTTACAGAAGGTATCCACAGACTTAACATGGGGCTGATACTGAAAATTTCTTGACAGAAAATCCAATATTACACTTTGCACGACACAGGACATGAACTCAGTACCTACAAAATTGCAGCCGTACATGATAGCTACTGTACATTTACGCGAATTTTTGGGGAACCAAAAATCTAAATAAATCCCCGGAAAAACCAATAATACAGTCAAGTGAAATATATATATATATATATAATATATATATATATATATATATATATATATATATATATATATATATATATATATATATATATATATCATAATTTGAGTAAATATAATCGAACTTCCTTTAACATTAATACAAAAAGAGCCTGAAATGGCACATTGCGAGCAATCAAGCAATACAGCAAATTAAATAACGCTTGTTGAAATTTGAATTTTTTATCTCGTAACATAGTTTCATCTAGGACAGCAACTTCTTAATTTACTTTTTTCTATATTATGAAATACTGAATGTTAACTTCCTCGGTGGTGTATTGGCTAGCATGTACGGTGGCCTGTTCGGGTGTCCAAGGTTCAAGTCCTGGGTATAGCCAAGCTTCGTTATTGAGTCTTTCTGTTAAGAATGTTCCAATAACAGCCCCGAGTTGGGAAGGTAGCGGTGTTTCACCCCCCAGGTGATGATATCATACAATTTGTTGTTAAGCGAATATCATACACTCGCAAAAGTAATCGATACAACGATTGAAAGTAGATAAGGATCAATTTTCTACATGAAGCTAATAAAAAAGTAATTTGTATTGCTTGCCATAGCTCATGCATTTTATTATTTTCATTTTATCAGTAAACTAGCGGTTCGTCCCTAGGTTGCTTCCCCATGCAAACTTTCACCCTCATTTTCACCCCCATAAGGGATGACTTCCAGGATAAAAACTATCCTATATACTTTCCACGATCTAAAACTATCTTCCTACCAAATTTCATCTAAATCGGTCCAGTAGTTCCGAATCCTATTCGATACAAACAAATAAACAAAAAAAATAAATTTTTCCTCTTTATAATATTAGATAGATAAACGTTCATGGTCATATTTCTTAATTAATTATCCAAGTACCTATTATAAATGCGAAACTTTGTATATCTGTATATTTTTGTCAATCCTTCCCTTACTTTTTATACCGAAATAAATAAATATGGCTGAACAGATTTAGGTGAAATTTAGTGTACAGATAGGTTAAGACCTAAAAAATATAGACTACTGTTAGTTATAATACTTAAAGACCCAAAGCGAATCAACGGTGAGTTAATTGTAAATCCTTAATAATATTAAAAATATGAATTTACCTGTGTCTGTTATCTTTTTATTCTTAGACCGCTGAACAGATTTCGATAAAATTTGACAAGGATATATAGATTGCATCCTGAGATTAGACATAGGCTACACTGTCCCGCTCCGCTCATCACGCGAGCAAAACCGCGGGCAAAAACTTGTAAGTAAACAAATAAAACAACAGACAGACGTAGTAGCAGACAAAACTTAATATGGTAATGCTAAGTTAATATGTTAAAACATCAGTAATTCACCAATTAACTGCTAGTTCATGTTAATTAATACTTTATTCATGAGAATTACACGCCCTTTTGGGGTTGTATTTTTTACGATACTTTGAATGTTAAGTGGAAAATACTCGTACAGTATGAACAAGTCAAAATTTATTTTAGCAAAATAGAAGAAAAAGCCAAGTTACGTTACACATGTAGCGATTAGTAAAATTAACTCATTTTCAAGACAATTTCTTTTTTCCATGAAAATATCAGTCTGATTATGTTTCCCCCCCAACGTGCGTTCACCTTGTCGTGGTGGGGGGGCTCAGTAGTGCCCGGCAATACAGCCGGGCGCGAAGCCAAGAAACGCACAGGGAGGTGGCCCACTTCGGTGGGCGGTGGGAGGCGGCTCTCTTCGGAGGGAGGTGTACCATGCGGGTTGCTCCTGGTACTTCTCTGATAGCAGAGTGGACTTTGGAACAACCCCATGGTCGTTGTGGTCTGCCTCGGCAGACCTGCCGTCGGGGCGTCGTAGTTGAATGCGTAAGCGATCCTGCGACGCCCCATTAAGACGGGGGAAGGCTTTGTTGGGTTTTAGTGGGTAGTACTGGCTTTGCCAGTGAGTCCCACACCTTGTGCGAAAATGCATTTCCCAACGTTAAAAAAAATAAATAAAAAAAAAGTCTGATTATGTTTAAAAATATAGCATCTATTTTTAATCATTAGATCTTTTACCAGTAATTACAGCATTTCACTCGACCAAGAATTCTTCTTAATCTTAAACGGCTCAATACTAAAATGGCACATAATTCTGGATAAAAATTTAGTACTAGCGAGGGATTTTAACGGTTAGTATGGAATAGATAGACTATATATTATACTAGCATTGCCCACGGCTCCGCCCGCGTTCAATTGACCGAAAACCAAATTCTTGGGTTTTACATATTAGTATAATGTTACATTGCAGTTTTTGTATTTTTTCTCAGAAATGAGACATTTTCCCGCGGTAAAAAGTATTCTATATGTTGACCCGGATAACTAGCTATCGCCACACCAAATTTCATAAAAATCCCTTCAGTGGTTTTTCTGTGATGCGGTAAAAGACAGACAGACAGGCAAAAATTCTAAAACCTATAGATTCGGCCTCTTTAATAATGTTTATTTCAATAAGATTTTCCGTAAAAAGTAGCCAATGTCACTCTCCAGCCTCCCAACTATCTACACATAAAAACCACGCTGATCCGTCACTTTTTTCGACGTCAAAAAGGACAGACAAACAAACACATTTCATATTTATAGTATTTAAGTATGGATTAGACTAGCATATACTAAAATCACTTACTTCGTTGAATCTCCTGATCAAAGTCCTGACACTGCTCTTTACTTGAGGCGTGTGTGTAGGAGGTGCTCTTCTAATCATGTGGCGATCACTAACTGTTCCTAAGACACCTTCTCCTCCAAGATCTAAAGTCACTTGTCGAAGGTAGTCGATTGGTGGTACCTGAAACAAACACAGAATATTGCTTCATTATTTTTGATACTCTTGTATTACCTAGTTTATATAGACAGTTTTGGCTTTAAAATAAAAAGTTATTATCAATTTGGATGTGTGTTTTATTGTGTGTCTGTTCGCGATATTTTTAACCGACTTCCAAAAAGGAGGAGGTTCTTAGTTATACATCATTTTTAAATGAAACTATCTTTTCGGATTATTTCTCGGATTTATTTTGATTTTTGGTTCCCGACGTTTTGAATGCTTTACAGCATCTATGGTCACGGGAGAGACTGACGTGTTAGATGTCTTGAAGGTATAGTTGTTACAGACAGCCAAGCTCAATGGATGGCTTACAAGAATAAGTATTTTTTATATGGCTTCGTTTAAAGGCAAATACGGAATGAGATATGAAATATTTTCTAGGTTTTCTTTCTCATAGAAATACTTTGACATAAATACTTATAGATATACATATGTATTTGTCATGTCGTCAATAAAATAATTATTGTAGATGGGAAAACGTTTCCTTTTTAGGGTTCCGTACCCAAAGGGTAAAACGGGACCCTATTACTAAGTCACCGCTGTCCGTCAGTCCGTCTGTCTGTCCGTCCGTCTGTCACCAGGCTGTATCTCATGAATCGTGATAGACAGTTGAAATTTTCACAGATGATGTATTTCTGTTGCCGCAATAACAACACATACTAAAAAACAGAATAAAATAAATATTTGAGGGGCCTCCCATACAATAAACGTGATTTTTTTGCTCGTTTTTGCTCGATATTGATAGGGCAACAGGTAGACGTTTGAAATACAGAATATTTAGTTATACCTATATTTACTTTAAAAATAAATAATAAAATTAAAATAAATTAAGTGGGGCTCCCATTCAACAGACATGATTTTTTTCCGTTTTTATAGATAATGGTACGGGACCCTTCGAACGCGAGTCCGACTCGCATTTGGCCGGTTTTTTCTTTTAATGTAACAAACTTCAAATGTTAATAATATTTTAATGTTTCTCGCTACGATATCTTCGGTGACCGAATTAAGCTTGCACTTGCCTGATTTTTTAAAATTGCCATTGTTTGGGAAATATTAATAAAATGGACATAACACAAAGCCTTCAGCTATCGAACCTACACCTTCATCATATTATTCTATGATAATCAAATAATCTACATCCCCAAAAGCCGTCTCCACGCAAATTCACATCAGACCTTCTTTAGGAAATGGGGAAAATTTAAATATAATGTACCTTATATTCTTGGAGAGATAGTAAATCTCCCCGGATAAAATTTGACAGATACGTATGAAATAATGCTTACGATAACAATACTTGTTTTGTTAATGTTAAACGTTTTTTGAATATGTCTTGAGTTTCCCCGAATGCTGTTTTCGAATTGTCAAAAATATTGGGGATGGTTTTAGACTATCCAACGTCACGCTATGACGTTTAAGAGCAGAGCAATCCGCGGTTAAATGGCATATACTATTAACAGTTAATTTTATTTATATGGAGGGTAGAATTAAGAAATTTTATATATATATATATATATATATATATATATATATATATATATATATATATATATATATATATATATATATATATATATATATATATATATATATATATATATAAATGTAGGCGCAAATAATTTAGACAGTTTTAAAAACATTACTTTGAGTCTGCAAATTTTTCGCAAATTTACTTTATTATTGGTTTCTGAAGTTTCAGATGCTTTATAGCCATCATGTCTCGGTAGAGACCCAAAATCTAAGTAAATCCGCGAAAAAAGCCGAAAATATACTTATATTTGCGTAAATATAAGAAAATATTGAGCAATTTTATTGTACGTACAGCTGATCTGTTTAGAGTTCTATCTTTGTAGGTGTAGTACAGTACAATGTTAAGTCCATTAAATATGTTGGGACATTAACACACAGCGCGATCTAGTTCCATGGAAGCTACTATGCTCATTACACAAACGAATGCCCCCAGCAGGACTCGAACCCGCGATCGCTGGCACAGCAAGTAGGGTACTACTAACTGAGCCAAACGTGTCGTCAAAAAGCTTTTAAACAAGGAGAACACTCATATATCTAATCTTATTCATTACTGATGCTATATCTAATACATTTAAACGAGCACTTCTTGTATATTAATTAATTAATTTATTTATTTACATCGGCGATATTTATACGGCTCTGACGATTTCGCTGAAATTTGGTATGTGGGAGTTTTTGGGGGGCGAAAAATCGGTCTAGATTAGTCTTGTGGCTGGAAAAACGCGTGTTTTCGAGTTTTCATGCGGTTTTCTATCGCATTTTTCTAGGCAAAATATGGACACTAATTTCGCACGCTCGGGCATAAGCATTGTGGTCAAGCG
The DNA here is from genome assembly GCA_951806755.1 of Brenthis hecate. Classification (NCBI taxonomy): domain Eukaryota; kingdom Metazoa; phylum Arthropoda; class Insecta; order Lepidoptera; family Nymphalidae; genus Brenthis; species Brenthis hecate. Next base: position 449,671 of record OX638250.1, on the reverse strand, counting down.
GCTAACGCGCAAGATCACAGGTGTACGGGTTCGAATCCCGGTTGGATACAATGTTTTTACTTTTAATACTATTATTCGAGTTTTTAGCTTTTTTTTGTTATTAGGCCAAATTAAAAATAAAATTGTACTTTTTGCCAAAAATTAGATTATAATTTAAAAATACGATATAACAAAAAATAACTCCAAGCAAAACTCGGTCGCCCAGGTACTTCCATATTATTGTACCTATAATTCGGTCTACAGGTTAGTATGAACGGTTGTTAATCTGGAGGTCCTGGGTTCGAGTCTAGGCTCGGGCCGAGTAGGTATAATTATTGAGTTTTTCCGCCAAGAAAATGTTAGTAACAGACCGAAGTTTGGAAGTTGGCGGTGCACCCTCAGGCCTCGGAGATCACGTTAAGCCATCAGTGTTGCACCAATATTAAATAAATAAATGTTGGGACATTAACACACAACACCATATAGTTCCATGGTAAGCTACGAGGCTTGTGTTATGGATACCAGATAGTTGTTACACTACTCATATATAACTTTAAATACATACATATTATAAATATAAACACCCAAAGACTGGAGTACAAACATCCATGTTCATCACACAAATGAATGCCCCCAGCGGGACTCGAACCCGCGACCGCTGGAACAGCAAGTAGAGTCACTACCAACTGAGCCAAACGTGTCGTCAATTGTTCTGTCGTCGATATTTTCAACTAATCTCTCGCCGATCGTATCGAATCATCTTTTTACCAGACTTTGAGAGTGAAAGTATCATGTAATAAATTATTCAGAAGCAATTGTTGAGAAGTAATCTATTTATGGAGGTAAGAATCGGTACAGTTAGCATCACGTAATAATAACCATAATATAAAACATCCACCCAATTTGAGTCTTTCTTCTCTCTCTATCTCTCTGATAAGAATGAGTAAAAGAGAGAGGGGGGGGGGGGGGAGAGAGAATCTTCTCTTTGTTAAATTCGGTCAAAACGTAGCTTTTTATTCCATAAATGTAACTTTTTAATTGGTCGAAGTTATAATAAGTTGCTATCAACTCAAGCGTATGTTTTACTTTCATCTGATGTTTTTTTTGATATCTTATTGCTATTTGAAGAGAAAATTCCCGCCAATGTATATTAAATTATTTTTACTACCATTGAAAAATCGAACCCACGACTATGAGTAGTTTAACAATTCAATGCATAGTTCTTTTTGAAAGCAACTACAAAGCAAATGTGTCAAACATATTTACAAGGTTTCTAGTCTTTGACTTTTTAGTAACAGAAGTGGAAAAGTGTTTGTTCTGACGTAAACGTTTATTGTTCAGTATATTCGTAAAAAAGATTTTTTTTATTACAGCTTTATAGTATTTTGTATATATCTATTATGAGCTAGCGACTTAATCTCGCTTCGATCGGGTGCGTCCATAGATACGTTTTAATTTTTTTTAACGGAACCCTAATTATTTTTCTACAATAAAAGTTTCCTAAGTTACTTCTTATAATATCAGCTATCTACCAGTGAAAGTACCGTCAAAATCAGTCCAGCCGTTTCGGAGATTTGGTGGAACAAACAGACATACAGACAGATAGACTATAATGCATTTAGTAAAAGTTGTTATTTTGACATTACAAACAGTCACTTCAATTTTATTTATCTGTATTAGGGTGGCTCAAAAAAAACAACAAATATTTTTGTTCGAGTCTCTTACGAAAATATGTTAGTTTATTTTATTTTAAGAGCCCCTCTAAAGCGCAGGTTCAAAAAATTTCAATAGGTCGCTCAAATTTTAAAATTTCCAAAATAGTTGGAAATCGATTTTATTTTTCCTTTTTATTTTTTTTTTCTCGTTATATCTGTGGCTTAAAGATTTGACGACACAGATCGTCATTGAAATACACTAAATAAATGTTCCTATTAGTATTAAGTTCAAATTTATTGTTAAACTAGCATTGCCCGCGGCTCCGCCCGCGTTCAGATGACCAAAAACCAAATTCTTAAGTTTTATATATTAGTATACTCTTACATTGCAGTTTTTGTATTTTTTATCAGAAATGAGATATTTTCTCGCAGTAAAAAGTATCCTTGACCAGGATTACCAGCTACCATCATACCAAATTTCATCAAAATCCCTCCAATAGTTTTTCCGTGATGCGGTAACAGACAGACAGACCGACAAAAATTCTAAAAACTATAGATTCGGCCTCTGTATCGATAATAACGTCTATTTCAATAAGATTTTCCAAAAAATATTTAATGTACAGATTCGGCTTAGTTACAATTTTATTATATGTATAGATATTAAATGTTAAATGCTTATATTAATATATATGAAAATATGAACCTGTGTCTGAATGAAAATAAATAAATAAAATAAATATCACTGTTTTCTAATATGAAAATGATTAGTGTTCTGAAATTTTCAAGTCGATATTTTAATTTTGAAGGGTCGTGCAAGATTTTGTTAAGTTTCCGAATAAATAATGTACATTTTCAGATGTTAAATAGTGAAAATCGTCTCAAATTTTTTTTTGCATCTCTTCGCTCACATTCTTTAGTAGGTTTTCAGTAGTTAATTTTATCGAAATCGGTCCAGCCGTTTTAGGGTAAAGGAGTAACAAACGTACAAGTATTTAAACCTTCACATTTATAATCCCGTACGTATTTGAAGACTAGCTACTCTTTAACCTTTAGTATAGATTTCTCAGAGATGAGATATTTTCCCGCAGTTAAAAGTATCCTATATGTTGACCCGGATAACCAGCTAACATCGTGCCAAATTTCATCAAAACCTGTCCAGTGGTGTTCTCGTAATGCGTTTCCATACAGACAGATAAATATTCTAAAAACAATAGATTCGGCCTCTATATAGATCTAGCTTCCCAATACAAATTTTCATCCCCATTTTCACCAACTTAAGGGATGATTTCCGAAATAAAAAGTATTCTATGTCCTTCGCAGGGCTTCAAACTATCTTCTTACCAAATTTCATCCAAATCGGTTCAGTAGATCCAGAGATTACCCTACAACGTCACAAACTCACAAACTTTACCTCTTCATAATATTAGTATAGATAGAGAAAATTTGGAATTATATGGATGTTATATTATATTTAATGTTCCCTACTCACTCACTTTTATCGTCTTTGACCGACTTTAGAAATCTTAAGAGGTCAACCGTACTCAAACCGATTTCAATTATATCCTTTTAAGAAGCAAGCGTCAATTGTAATTTCATACAATTTATTATATTATCATAATAGAATATATATATATATATATATATATATATATATATATATATATATATATATATATATATATATATATATATATATATATATATATATAAGGTCATTTTTAATTTACTGAAAAATTACACATAGAACAATTATATGGCTTAAATAATTAATACTATATTTTATATTTTTCTTTATGGTTATAAATATAATAATGGCAACACTAAATATAGATTACTAATTAATATTTTTAAAATTGTAATAATTATAAGAATAACAGCAAAAATTAAATAAATAATATTCCATATTCAATTATAAAACTAATTAAAATTATAAAAATGTTTAAAAATTTCATCAGTCTGTCCAATAGTTTTCTCGTGATGTGTGTCCCAGACAGACAGACAGATAAAAATTCTAAAAACTATAGATTCGGTCTCTGTATCGATAATAATGACTATTTCAACAAGATTTTCCGAAAAATATTTAATGTACAGATTCGTCGATTCAGAATTTTATTATATATCTATACAGATAAATAAAATTGAAGTGTTTGTTTGTAATGTCAAAATAACAGCGTTTTACTAAACGCATACGAAATAATATACGGTACTTATAAGAAAAACACATTTTTTTTTAATTTTTGTCTGTCTGTTTGTCCGGATAATCTCTGAAACGGCTGGATTGATTTTGACGGGACTTTCACTGGAAGATAGCTGATGTTACAGGAAGTAACATAGGCTACTTTTATTTTAGAAAAAAAATTAGAGTTCCGCTCAAAAAAATTAAAACGTACCCAGGGACGAGCCCGAGCGAAGCGAGGGTGAGTCGCTAGTGTATAAATACCTACTTAGTCTTCTAATTGAGATTGCGGTCAGTATAATACGTGCATAATTCCTTAATTAAATGTTTGTAGAGGATTGACAGGTTTAATGTATTTCTGTTAGAGTTGTACTGATATTTTAGAATCGATATCGATATTAGTAATTATTAATATTGTCCATATATTAAAAAAATGCTTTTAAATAATATTGTTAAAAGTACAACATACTCGTATAGCTAGATTAATGTAATTGAAAAATCAATTTTAACTGCGAATTTCAGTCGTATTTTTTTAACCTTCGACACAAAAACTATAGGGTGTTATAAGTTGGACGTGTCTGGCTGTGTGTGTGTCTGTGTATGGCATCGTAGCTCCCGAACGGATGAACCGATTTTGATTTAGTTTTTTTTTGTTTCTAAGGTGATTTAGTCGGGAGTATTCTTAGCTATGTTTGATAGAAATCGGTTCAAGGTGGTCGGAGGTTTTTTGAATTTTTAAATTAAATTTCTTTATCTACGTAATAAAAGCTTATTAAGTAGGTATACGAACCCCGACAGATTTTTGTCTGTTTTGATTTTATTTTTAACCCCCTCGGGTTCGTCCTTGGATACCTTTTAAATATATATGAAAAGTTATTACGAGTGTACCTTAGGAGAAAGTCTTGTGTTGTTGCAGATTTTTCTGTAGGCCTCATTAGATATGTAAATTTCTCATTCTAAATATGACTTGATAGAACCAGTTATTGTGTTTTCCCGTGGGAATGAAAGATTTTCCTGTAGTAAAAGGTATCCTAAATTTTTTTTTGACTATAATACAGCACCATCTAGTTCCATGGTAAGCTACGAGGCTTGGGTTATGGATACCAGATAGTTGATACACTACACATATATAACTTTATACACACATATATATATATATATATATATATATATATATATATATATATATATATATATATATATATATATATATATATATATATATATATATATATATATATATATATATATATATATATATATATATATATATATATGTAAGTGACTTAAGTATTTTTTGGCTGGCATCTAATTTTATGGAAAGGACATATGAGTTGCTGAGTCTATTTTGAGATCAGGTGAGCAATGAGGCAATAAATCTTATTTTAAGGGTTGCTCTTATACTTTATAACTAAAGCGAAAATGGTTTTTCTGAAACCAAGCTTGGATCTATACTAACATTATACGTTTGTCTGTTGTTTTTTCACGCTCAAATTGCAAAACAAATTTTGATAAAATTTGGCTAGGACATACATTGTATCCTAGGATACCTATAGGTAGCCTATGGATTACCCTTGAATCCCGCCCCGATAATCACACGAGCGAAGCCGTGGGTAAAAACAAGTAAAAAAAATATATAGGAATGACTCTTCTAAGCCATAAGTCATAGTTTTTCGGGAAACGTGCATGTTTGTATGTATGTTTGTATGGTTCCTTCCTAGACAAAAACAAATCTATGCCACGGGAACCGTACATTTTTTCGATATAAAATATAACCTACGTGCTATTCCAGAATATAATCTATTTTTGTGCTAAATTTCATCCAGATCCGTTCAGCCGTTCTGGCGTGAACGAGTAACAAACATCCATACTCACAAACTTTCACATTAATAATATTAGTATGTAAATGACAGAATATATATAAACTAAAAAATAAATGTTGTACACTTTAAGGCCAGAGAATGAGAAAGACAGGTTTGACCTAAATTTGATTATCACCTATTACTTCATCTTAATATCATAAGATTTCTAATAAAACTTAAGCGGGAATCGAACTGCAAGTCACCAATATACCCAATACCCACACTAATCCAAACGTAGCTCAATCTCTCTATCCCAACGCTCAAAGCTTGAAATTTACATAAACAAACTACTATCAACCATTAACATAAACCATGGCTTGTTCTCAGACTAAAGAATTATAATGTTATAGACAGAGCACGCCAAAAAAATATCAAAGTCAAAAATTGTAGCGTGATTTTACAGCATATGTTACTTTTATCGATTTTATCATTAGCCCAGTCGGGTTAGCATTGAACCCAGAAAAAAATCTAGGCCGAAATTTTATTTCTCCAGCCTCTAAGGTTTCTGTGAGTGTAAATTGAGTAATCTATAAAAAAAACATTTTTTAGATCATTTCTCTAAATGAGAAACCGACATTGTACAACATTTATATTAATTTTAATTTAAATATGTATCAGTATAATTTATAGATATATATTATATATATATATATATATATATATATATATATATATATATATATATATATATATATATATAATATAGATATATATATTATATATAGATATATGTGTAATATTTCTAAGCATTAGGTTGTATTGTGGTATGTATTGAGATATAATATTACAACCCACCCTGTATAGTCTTCCATATTTCCTAACCCAAAGGTTGTCTGGAAGAAATCGCTAATTAACGATAAGACTGCCTAAAAAAAAAAATAAAAAAAAAAAAATTAAAAACACGACCAAATTCGAGCGGTGCGTTAGCCGCCATCTTGGTTTTAAGGGGACATCGTTTTTCATCAATATCTCGGCCATTTTCAACTTTTAGAGAAAAATCATTAAAAACTAAAGTTGTTCATTATTCAATTATCTATCTTTTCTAATCTAGATTTTAGTTTTTTTTCAAGGTTTGGCTCTTATTTAAGCGCGTAAATCAAAGAAAGTAAAAACTAATTATACTACTCCAGCGAGTGGATTTTTTTCTTGAAATCTATACAAGAAAATCTTTGAGGTATAAACGAGCACAAAATAGTGTTTTATATTGCAATTACTATATTGTATTTAGTATGTATTCAGCCCTTTTTAATGTCCCACTGCTGGGGGTGGGCCTCCCTTCAATACGAGGGGGATCAGGCCATAGTCCACCACGCTGGACAAGTGCGGGTTGGCGGACTTCACATGTTTTTGAAAACTTGCTAGGTTCTCTCAGACATGCAGGTGTCCTCACGATGTTTTCCTTCACCGTAAGGCAAGTGGTAATCATGTTAGAAATGATTCGCACATGAAAATATCAGAGGTGCGAGACCCGGGATTCGATCCCGCTTCACTCGGTTTCCCAAGCAAGCGCGTTACCACTGGGCTGCCACTGCCTATATAATATTAATAATTGTATTTAGTATAGTACTTACTATTTAGTATGTTTTTAAATTAATAATTAATAAAAGTTATTTGTTCATGCTCCTTTCTTTTGAGATTCTAGTTTACTTTCTTTTGATAAAAATATAAATTAATATGAGAAATATTATTTAATTTTTAGAGACTACTCTCGCTCCGATGCTCTCTTAGGCGCCTTACCTACATATGTATTAGGTACTTCAGGTCTGTGTGTGTATTAAACTAGCGACTCACTTTCACTTCGCTCGGGTTCGTCCCTAGGTTGCTGTACAAACTTTCATCCCACTTAAGGGATGATTTCAGGGATAAAAACTATACTATGTAATAACCAAGGCCTCAAAACTATCTTCTTACTAAATTTCATCTAAATCGGTTCAATAGTTTTGGTGCTTATTCGGTATAAGCAATGAAAACAAATAAATAAAAATCTTTCCTCTTTATAATATTAGTAAAGATTTCATCCAAATCGGTCCAGCCGTTTCATCGTGAAGGACTAACAAACATACACACTAACTTTCGTACTCATAATGGTAGTCCAGTAAGTGTTTAAGCTTATGTTAACTATTTATGTTTTTACTAACAGAACCCGCGGCTTCGCTAGCGCTAAAACTACAAAAAAAAGGTAGTTCCATACAAACTTTCATACCCTATTTTACTCGCTTATAGGATGAACTTTTGAAAATGCTAAGACAAGTATTTATTTAATTTTATTGAAGAGTATATATACCAAGTTTCAAGAAAATCTGATATATTTTTTTTTGGATTGTATTATAACGTGTTTTCCCGTGGGAATTAAGTAATCTCCCGCGGTAAAAAGTAATCTGTCACTCTTCAGTCCTCCAACTATCTACACATAAAAAATAACGCCAATCCGTTACTCCGTTTCGACGTGACAGAAGGACAAACAAACAAACAAACAAACAAACAAACAAACACACTTTCACATTTATAATTTAGTATTTATGGATGTACGCGTGGCCATAGAGCTTACAACACTGCTGAAATATCAAAAATTCTAAGAAGAAAATGAAAGATAATAAGGTATGTCAATCTTAAAACTAACCCTAAAACTAATATTTAAATACAATCTAACCTTTATATTTATAATCTAATATTTATATTTATAATATGTATGTATTTAAAGTTATATATGTGTAGTGTATCAACTATCTGGTATCCATAACACAGGCCTCGTAGCTTACCATGGAACTAGATGCTGCTGTGTGTTAATGTCCCATCATATATTTTTAATATTTATATATATATATATATATATATATATATATATATATATATATATATATATATATAACAAATATGAACACGTATGTATGTACGTAGTTGGGCGATCAAGCTTCGTTTGGCGATTGTGCGTTTTTTCAGAACTAACGTAACGTTTAAGAGAACTATATAAATAGACTTAAAAAGCAAAACCTTACCTAAATACAAAATTTGATCCAAATCGTTTATTTATTTATTATTTATTACTAATACCAACAAGATATACATATTTTTTTATTTAATTTATTTATTTATTTAATCATTTATTTCAGGCAATATTTACAAAAAATCTTAAAAATGTAAACAAAAGCCCATAGCATATATACCTTAACTTAAAACTAATATATATATTAATTATAAAACGTAAAAACTATTTAACACGTAGTGCAGACGTGTGAGCTGTGTCAGTGGACACATATACACATAAACATAAGCAAAAACACAAAATTATAGCACAAGTTGTCTAATGCCCAATTTCACCAACGTCACCTAAGTTTAAGGGATCCCCTAAGCATGGTTAGGGGGCTGTTAGGGGACAGTTTCTGTTTCACCGACAGTTAGGGGTCACCTAAATATTAAAAGGCCCCTAAATTTAGGTGCTCGAAATATGGGCTTAAAGACAATCGTAAAATGAAATTAGAGAACCGTAAATTTAGGGGCTAGTTTAGGGCATTTTTAAACTAAGGGATCCCATACGTAGGTGGTAGCTTATGGGTTGTTGGTGAAATCGGGCATAAATGTCCCTCCAGGTAATTTTCTAAGAAATCTATTGTTAATTGTAATGCCAGCGTGTCCGCGGTCGTTGAGGGATTATTAGGTGTTACACGCATTGCAAAGAAACACGTATACAAATTAATAGATAACAATAGGTAGATGCAATAAAAAAAACACACGAGACAAACCAATCAAAAATAATTAGAATTGAGTTAAAACATAATTCATTAATATATTAAAAGTACAATTAAAATTATAAAAAAATTACAGCAGAAACAGTTAAAAATTAATAATAGGTACAGATGGATCAAATTCTTCATTTATTCGGATCGTTAGAGCTGTTAGGGAGATACACGAATATATATATATATATATATATATATATATATATATATATATATATATATATATATATATATATATATACACAAAATTGCTCATTTAATTGACTGAGCGTGCGAAGCGAGTGAAGCGTCTGCTTCAAGTCTGGCAAAATTTACTTTCTTCTGTCAGTTCGTTGGTACTCCTCCACAGGTCATATTTTACAATAGATGTGGAAGAAACTTGGTATACAGGTTTTAGAATTTTACAGATTTTTTTTTCGTCTGGCATTTTTTATTGGAGGGGTAGTTCCTCCAAAAAAGGAGCAAAAAGAGGGTAACGGGATATCTCAGTCTTATGAAATCCTATTTCGATGGTTCTTTTTTTATTTGAAAGGTAGTAACTCTAACTTGGTTTCAGAAGAAATTGGTGAAGATCTGATGAGGTATTAGGAGTGATGAGCAGAATAGCTCCTCAAAATGCAGTAAACCGACTTCAAACCATTCAATAGGTAGCACATACAAATAATAATATTTTATTATATTAAAGGTTTGCATAAGAGGTGTGTTAAATTAAACCTTTAAGTTATTTTATACTTTTTAGTTTTTGAAGTCGGTTTTTTCATTAATTAAATAATTGCTATAGTTTATTTCTATTGGAAATGTGACATTTAAGTGCACTACATTTCATTTATTTTAATTCATTTAAATATCATATACCTATAAATATTAATATTATCGTGGGCCGCTAATTTAAAAAAAACAAACTGGCCTAAGTTAGTTCAATTAAAAAAAAATCAAAGTACACTCGAACATAAATGATTATTTTATGTATATTTTTCTAAAAAAAATTATCTAATTAATTTTCCATCCAGTGATTTTTTCGGTTTTGACTCTACCTTCGGGCGACGTCCTACGCGGCCTACTTGCTACAAACGTTTATTATATACAAAAATTCGTCGAATAATTTTTCTAACATAATTCTCATTAGTCACTGAAGCCAGCGGCTATGCCCACGTGTACCTATTTTTTATTATCTATATTCCATACTAATATTTTAAAGGGGCAGAATTTGTTTGTTTGTTTGTTTGTTTGTTTGTTTGTTTGTTTGTTTGTTTGTTTTTTGTTTGTTTGTTTGATTGTACGCGCCAATCTCAAGAACTACTAATCCGATTTGAAAAATTCTTTTCTCATTAGATATCTCGAGTATCGAGGAAGGCTATAGGCTCTATATCATCATGCTACTTCCCAAGGGAGCGGAGCAGCAATCATAAATGTCAACAAATCGGGCAGACTTCCATACATTATTGTAAAACTATGTATGTAAACATTATATCTTACTAATATTATAAATATGAACGTTTAGAGGTTTGGATGTTTGTTACACAATCACGCCAGAACGGCTGAACGGATGTAGATAAAATTCAGCGCAGAGATTATAGTACATAGGCTACTTTTATTCCTATAGTTTTTTTTCCTATAGAGGCGAACCCGAGCGAAGCGAGAATAAAAAATTCCAAACTGTATTTTTTTTTTAATATAAATAGGTAAATTCTTTTCATATGTGATTCTCAAATTTTCAAGTTGAGTGATTTTAAAATAGATGGACAGAAGATAGAAAAAATAGAATATATGTAAAAAAAAATATGTGAATACCCGAAAGGAACCGCTCGCAAAAGCTAGTCTATATAAAAAAATATATGACAAAGGTTTATTTCATCTTTCTATTAACGTTAACATTTTCCTATTATGATATAGGATGTTTTTAGTTTATTAAAATATTCAGTTTTTACGAACGGTGGCCTTCCCGCATAATTAAACGACATATGGCCGGACTTTTTAAACATATAGGTACTTTATAGACGTATTATACAAACAGTGACGTGTTTGATCGTAGATAGAAAGAAATAAAAAAAAATGTGTTTTTTTTTAATTCGGTTTCCAAAAAAAAAAACATTGGGATCTAAAAGAATAAGTTTCCAGTTCGGTAGGTTAAGGTTTTATTTAGCACTACCTATTCATTCCCCATAACAATTTTCATCCCCATTTTCACCCCCTTAAGGGATGATTTCCGGGATAAAGAGTATTCTCTGACCTTCTCAGGGTCTCAAACTATCTTCTTAGCAAATTTCATCTAAATCGGTTCAATAGATCCAGAGATTACCCCCTACAACGTCACAAACTTACAAACTCACAAGATCACAAACTTTACCTCTTTATAATATTAGTATAGATATAGAAACAGCAACACCTAAAAATCATTTATTTTACATTAGAAATCAAAAAGTGGTAAATATTCGTACAAACCGACAATAGTTGGACGAATAATATATTTTGTTATTCATCCGATTATTGGATTAATAGAAACAGCCATTTTATTTTCTGTTTAAAGAGCCTTGTAGCCTAATGATGATGTTCTCCTGATCGATTCCGGCTACGACGGCCAATCTCATTGAGACTAGCCAACTGCGCCGGAGATATTATAGTGCACAAGTGTACGCGCAGACACAACGTGCACTGTCTATTCCTGTCACTCTCATACTCCGGTGGGACGACCGCTCGACACGACCGGTGAGAGATAAGGCGCAGGACCGACGGCTTTACGTGCTCTCCGAGGCACGGGGGTGAAACACCGCCAACTTCCCAACTCCGGGCTGTTACTGAGACTTACTATACAGAAAGACTCAATAACTAAACTTGGCCCGACCCGGGACTCGAACCCAGGACCTCCGGGTGTGCAGCCGTACATACTAGCCACTACACCACCGAGGCAGTTAAAAAGTGTCGCCTAATATGTACACAGCAGTAGGATTAATTTACAGCTTATAAATATTTAACAACAAAGTGTACTGACACGCGAACAGTTCTACATTAATTGTTGTTCCTACTTATGAATTCATGTTACTGAAACCGAAGATGAATTTGTAAATACATACAAAATTATATTTTTACTATCGTATTTAAATTTTAAGTGCAATAAAGAATAGTATATATTTGAGCCTCTGGTCATTAAAAATGTAGAAGAAGTAGCATTGCCCGCGGCTCCGCCCGCGTTCAGATGACCAAAAACCAAATTCTTAGGTTTTACATATTAGTATACTCTTACATTGCAGTTTTTGTATTTTTTCTCAGAAATGAGATATTTTCCTGCGGTAAAAAGTATCCTATATGTTGATACGGATAACCAGCTATCATCATACCAAATTTCATCAAAATCCCTCCAGTGGTTTTCCTGTGAATCGCTAACAGACAGACAGACAGACACACAAAAATTCTATATAATCTGATAATAATGTGTATTTCAATAAGATTTCCCAAAAAATATTTAATGTACAGATTCGACTTGGTTACAATATCATTATATGTATAGATTAGCAAAATAACTTTGACGCCAAGACTCATTCTAGACATATTTCATCTAGATATGGAAAACTTTCTACACATTGTGAACTATTCGATGAAGCAATTTTACCTATTTAAATTGCTATAATGATGTTTCTAGACCGATTTTAAAGGACTGTTCAAGTAGCATAGATACTAAATAGAGCTTCATTACATTAAACACAGCTCAGAAAGAGACAGAGCGTGTTTACGGCTATTATATATCTCTTTTTTGCCTTCTTATGACCATCGAAGGAAGAACACATCATATATGGACCTATTCATAGACTAGAAAAAGAAAACGACGAATACTAGCTTTAATATCGATTTTTTTTATTACACTTTTTCTAACTAACTCGAGTAACTCGAGTGTTAGTAATAACTTATAAATATTGTTAATGTTTTTATAGGAATCCCTTGATAGGATGCCCACTCCTCTAATGCATCCATTTTTCTCTTTCCTGCACTGCTCTGGTACAGTTTTTCCCCGCCACGGATATTATGTCGTCCACCCGTCGTTTTTGTGGTCTTATTTTATTAGTTATAAACTTATTATTACCAACATACATAAGTACGAGGAAAACATCTTGAGAAACCTTACGGTTAAGGAAAACATCGTGAAAAATCTATATCTGAGGGAACATTGTCAGTTTACGAAGAGATCCTCAGTCCGCCCGCACTTGTCCAGCGTGGTGGACTCTGGCTTGATCCTCCTCGTATTGAATTGAGGCCCACTCCCAACAGTGGGACGTTAAAAACGAGTACACATAAGCAGAATTGGGTGAATTGGATAAATAAAAATAAATATGATTTTAATTTCGGAAATGCCCCAAATCCCAATTGTATTCAGCCCTTTTTTAACGTCCCACTGCTGGGCACGGGTCTCCCTTCAATACGAGGGGGATCAGGCCATAGTCCACCACGCTGGCCAAGTGCGGGTTGGCGAACTTCATATGTCTTTTGAAAATTTGCTAAGTTCTCTAAGACATGCAGGTTTCCTCACGATGTTTTCCTTCACCGTTAAGACAAGTGGTAATCATATTAGAAATCCCAATTAACATATAAGAATTTGTAAGTAATGACTGTCAACTGCCATTTAGCCTAATTTCACAATTTTTAATACGTTTGACCTATTCAAGTTTGTATGGAATAGTGATAGATATTTTTATAAAATTCGGGGTCTATTTCAATACAACTATTCCGACCCGACTTTGACTGAGATTCTTTTTTATTTCTCAGGTATATCGTTATGTCCTTAACTTAAGTGCTGTTTATTTACCGACTTCCAAAAAGGAGGAGGTTTTCAATTCGTCGGAATCTTTTTTTTATTTATTCAAATAAATAGGAAGTCAACTAAAATACTCTCTTACAATAACTCGTATAAATGCTTTGATTAACTTTTACAATTTATACTCCAATAAATAAAAAAAAATATCAAGGGGTTTTTGAAATTCCACTCCTAAGACGACACGTTTAGCTCAGTTTGTAGTGACCCTACTTGCGGTGCCAGCGGTCGCGGATTCGAGTCCCGCTGGGGGCATTAATTTGTGTGATGAGCACGAATATTTGTACTCCAGTCATGGGTGTTTATATTTATAATATGTACCTATGTATTTAAAAATTTATATATGTGTAGTGTATCAACTATCTGGTATCCATAACACAGGCCTCGTAGCTTAGGGGGGGGGGCTGGGGGGGCTGGGGGGTTGAATTTTCTGTAAAAAGACAATTTTTCTGTGTATTTTCTTGGGTCGATTGACACGTAGACGTACGTACCCTTTAATGTTTTTCATTTTTTTTAATCAAAATTATGATATACGTATATCACAGTTTTTCCGAAATCGCCCCCCAACAGAGTAAAATAGGGCTTCGAAAATCCTACAAAGCATGGTAGGCGGGCGCATGGTGGTAGGGCGGCGCAGGACGTGCGGGGGAGCGGGGGTGTTTCTGTATTAATTACTTATAGGATAAAGCCAAATAATTTGTTTTGTTGTAGTTTTAATGCGAGAGAAGCAGTTGGTTTTCCTAGTTTGAATACATAAAACCAAATAATTAATTTACTGAAAAAGTAAGTAAGAACTATCAAACACCAAGGTGTCCTTATGTGCTACTCCAGTCTATAGCCTATTCTAGGTACTAATAAATAATCTATACTATAATAAAACAGTAGAGGTCGAATGTCTGTACATAGCAAAGAAATGCTAAAAAACGAGTCAGGGGGATGTAAGAAGACAAATAGAACAAATCCAGATTTTTTTCAATTTTTTTGTTTCTCTGTCTGTTTGTCTGTTTGTACGGGCTAATCTCCGAATCTATTGAACCGATTTTGCATGGTGGTACCTTATATCCCCGTTCAACATCTTAGATACTTTTTATCCCGGAAAATTAAATGTTCCCGTGGGATAGTTTAAAACTATAATAACTTATACAACTTATGCACTTAATTTAGTAAAATTTAACATTTTGATATCTTATATTGCCGGTCAAACAACAGGTTACTTTTCATCTGGGAAAAATAAACGGTTCCCGTGGGAACTAATAGATCTCTATTAGTGTTTTTCTAGAGGCGAACCCGAGCGAAGCGAGGATGAGCCGCTAGTTAAAAATAAATATGTTGGGACATTAACACACAACACCGTCTAGTTTGGTAAGCTACGAGGCCTGTGTTAGACTGAAGTACAAACATTCGTGCTCATCACACAAATGAATGCTCCCAGCGGCACCCGAAACCGCGACCGCTGGCACAGCAAGCAGGGCTACTACAAACTGAGCCAAACGAGCTGTCTAAAACTCTGATTGAAGGGGTACTTCCTCTGAAAAGGAGTTTAAACGAGGCTATGGGATATCTCCACCTTATGAGATCCGATTTCAATTGTCCTTTTTTATATGAAAGGTAGTAACTTTAAGTATGTCTCATAAAAAATTGGTGAAGTTCCGATGAAGATCTTCGGCGTGATGAGCAGAATAGCTCTTCAAAATGCAGCTTATGCTCGCGAGGTCTACCGTTCGTACAAATAATTGAACGAATGAAACGCTTATATGTCTGTGCAATTTTCATCCAAATTTGTCCAGCCGTTTGAAAGGAATCTTTACAAACATAAACACATATTTTCGCTATTATAATACTAATATTTTATTCATACAACTGTATACCCTAATTAGCTTATTATATTATATCCAATGAATAATTTTATGATGAAAGAAAAATCAGCTCTTATTGTACATGCATAATTTTCTGCATTTATAACTTATTTATGTGGAAACTTTCCAAGATTAAGTAAATTCAAAAGTTTCTTAATAGTAGACTTATTTTATAGTATCTTTTCCCGTGGCTTCTTTTACATAGTTCGTTCGTTTTAACTTTACGTTCATACCCTAGGATACAATCTATATCCTTGCTGAATTTCATCGAAATCTGTTTAGCAGTTTAAGCGCCAAAAGATAACAATGGTGACTTTCACTTTTTCAATATTACTATGGATAATAAGTGTTAAAGATGGCTAAGAAATGCACGTAGAATATGTTGTATTTTTTCGACTTTCTAAACAAAAGCTATTATTACTCAGCCAAAACATATGATACAAATAAAATTTACAGTGTATAAAATTCCCCGATAAAGTAGCTATCAATTAGTGAAATACTTATTAAAATTGGTACAGTAGTTTCAGTTCGTGTGCAAACAAACAAAAAGCCAAACAAATGTTACCTCTTTATAATATTAATACAGACATAGAATAAATAAAGATTTATTATATATTCAATTCTATTCTACAATAATATAGTAATTTTCTGCTCGAAGTATCATATCGATTCAGCCAATTTTAAACCCGCTCAGTGGGACACCTGTAGAGTGACCATAAAATTATAGGACTTTATAACTATGCATGTATTTAATACTAGCGTTTGCTTCCCAATAGAAACTTTCACCCCTTTAAGGAATGATTTCCGGGATAAAAAGTATCCTATGTCATTCCCAGGGTCTCAAACTATCTCCTTACCAAATTTCATTTAAATCGGTTCAGTGGATCCAGAGATTACACCCTACAACGTCACAAACTCACAAACTTTACCTCTTTATAATATTAGTCATAATATTTTCTTATAATTTCCCCGAATATTTGACATCTATACATATAATAAAATTCTAACTGAGTCGAATCTGTACATTAAATATTTTTTGGAAAATCTTATTGAAATAGACATTATTATCGATACAGAGACCGAATCTATAGTTTTTAGAATTTTTATCTGTCTGTCTATCTGTCTGTTACTGCATCACGGAAAAAACACTGGAGGGATTTTGATGAAATTTGGTATGATGATAGCTGGTTATCCGGGTCAACATAGAGGATACCTTTTACTGCGGGAAAATATCTCATCTCTGAGAAATCTATATTAAACGTTAAAACGTAACGGGACGAACCCGAGCGGAGCGAGGGTGAGTCGCTAGTTTTTAATAAAACTATCTTTTCTTATTTTTCCGCGGATTTATTTTAATTTTTGGTTCTCCACGTTTCGTATGCATTACAGCAATCATGGTCACGGGAAAAACTAAGGTTTTAGATGTCTCAAAGGTTATTACATACCTAGTGGTTACAGACAGTGTCTACCCACAATATTACAAAATGATTTCGAAAAAAAAAATTGTATTTTTGCAAAGATGGTTTTATATTTTATAGGTATTTAATAAAAAAATGGTAATACATAATGCACACCGGACACCGGTTATAAATGCTAAATTTGGATGTATGTACGTATGTTACTTCTTTATGTAGAATTGGCTGAACGGATTTCGATGAAATTAGGTATGCAGATAGAGTATGATGTGGAGTAGCATATAGATTTTTAGGCACCCAGAGATTCACTCGAGCGAAGTGAAGTCGCTCGTTGTATAGTATAAATTATACTAACATTTTTGTCGGGCTCTTCTTGACTTAAAATGTTCTAACATTGTTTTTAATCCCCGACGCTGTGTTATAAGTTTGACATTGATGTCTGTCTGTGTGTATGTCTGTCTGTGGCATCGTAGCTGCATCGTAGTGTGGATGGACCGATTTCGATGCGGTTTTTTTTATTTGAAAGCCAGTTTCCTTGCGGTGGTTCTTAGCTATGTTTGGTTAATATCGGTCCAGCAGTGTAAGAGTATCAGCTCTATTCCACAATGATGTAAGGCATTTTGGCGTATGATTACTCGATTAAGTGCTCCACGCGTGCCAGTATAATCGTTAAAGGACAATTTGCGTAGGATTTTTTTTTAATTTTAAATTTATAATTATTAATTCATTACGATTACTATACTTATTATATTATGCTAAATATTATTATAAATATGAAAGAGCGATATTTGATTCTTTATTTTGTTATTTATTCAATTCAATTCTTTTGTTAAGTGGCTCCATCTTTTATTTATCTTTAGCTCAGTAAAAAAGATTGACTTATATGTGCAGATAAAAAAATCTCTTTCCTCTACTGACTTCTTCCATTAAAATACTACAACATATATATATATATATATATATATATATATATATATATATATATATATATATATATATATATAATATATATATATATAGTAATGTACTTAGATTACAACAAATACTGCATCAAACATATAAATATGTATGTAATTATTGAGATTCAAACCCGCGATCTCCAGCGTAAAGATAGATGACTAAATTCTTCCAAAACTATATTAACTAATACTATATCAACCAACTTCCATTTGATTCTTACCTCACGCATGAATCAAACTCACAACCCATGTAATACAGAATTACTGCGAATTGTTTTAATTAAATGAAATCACTCCTAAAACCGTTTGTTGATAGAGTAATAAATATATTTATCGACGATCAAACGCCCGTAAAATGAACGTAAATGGGTTATCTGTTGGGAGGTTACACAAACTCTAACCTATTTTGGGATATTCATATATTATATGTTATATAATTTAGATTTTATTTAGTTACTATAATAGTTTATGGTTCCGAGCCTTTTTTTCTTTGTGGAGTAAAAATAAAGATGTTAAGAAAGACAGCTAGACAGTGACATCTTAACAATTGAAATAGATATACATATTTATTTGACGACAGGTTTGGCTCAGTTTGTAGTGATCCTACTTGCTGTGCCAGCGATCGCGGGTTCGAGCTTCGTTGGGGGCATTTATTTATGTGTTCAGTACGTAGTTAGTCGATAGTTATACATATAAACACCCATGACTGGACAAACATTCGTGTTGCTTACACAAATGGTTGCCCCCAGCGGGACTCAAACCCGTGACCGCTGGCACTGCAATTCACTACAAACTGAGCCAAACGAGTCGTCAAAATAAATAATACTAAATATGTTTATTAAGAAAAAAAATTATCCATAAATCTTCTTCATTTTCTTTTAAATTTTTTTATTTATCCTTAAAAATATGTTGTCACCCTACTCTTTCAACATAGAGCGAGAATATCTCAAAATTACCGTTCTTGCAATTGTTGCGAAGCTTGAGATGTTTGATGATAATAATGATTATAATTTTTAAACGCAGATTCCTACGTGTTTTGTTCGTTTAATTTAAATAATTGACGACACGTTTGGCTCAGTGTGTAGTGACCCTACTTACTGTGCCAGCGGTCGCGGGTTCGAGTCCCGCTGGGGGCATTCATTGTGTGATGAGCAAGAATGTTTGTACTCCAGTCATGGGTGTTTATATTTATAATATGTATGTATTTAAAGTTATATGTATGTAGTGTATCAACTATCTGGTATCCATAACACAAGCCTCGTAGCTTACCATGGAACTAGATGGTGCTGTGTGTTAATGTGTAAAAAAAAGAATAATTAAAAAAATGCTTAAACCGTTTTAAAAATACAGATTAGAAATATGTCAAAAATTTATGATTAACTCAACGTAACGTAATAAAATGTAGAAATATTATTATTTCATTTTAGAATTAGCTTTGTGACTTAAATGTAACTTAGATTTTCATATAAAAGCATTGCAATACTTCTGTTAATGTTATGTTTTATAGAGACTTTAATTCATGTTAAAATGTGTTAATTATATATTTAAACTAGCATTGCCCGCGGCTCCGACCGCGTCCAGATGACCAAAAACTAAATTCTTAGGTTTTACATATCAGTATGCTCTTACAATGCAGTTTTTGTATTTTTTCTCTAAAATGAAATATTTTCTCGCGGTAAAAAGTATCCTTTATGTTGACCCGGATAACCAGCTATCATCATACCAAGTTTCATCAAAATCTATCTAGTGGTTTTCTCGTGATGCGGTAACAGACAGATAGACAGACAAACATTTTAAAAACTATAGAATCGGATTCTGTATCGATAATAATGTCTATTTCAATTAGATTTTCCAAAAAATATTTAATGTACGGATTCGACTTAGTTACAATTTTATTATATGTATAGATTTCATTTATTAATTTTGCCTGCGGTTTCTTTCGCGTGACAAGCGAAAGATCAAGTGTAGCCTATATCGAACCAGAAGGCCATCTATATCCTTACCAAATTTTATCAAAATCTGTTCAGCGGTTTAGGCGTGAAAAGGTAACAGACAGAATTACTTTTACATTTATAATATTAGTATAGATAATACGAGTTCTAGCACTCTATTTGTTTAGAATAGAAATGATAATCCATAGTAATATTATAAAGAGGCAGAGTTTGTCGGTTTTTTTCGTTTGTTTGTTTGAACGCGCTCTCAGGAACTACTTATCCGATTTGGAAAATTGTTTTTGCATTAAATACCACGTTTATCGAGGAAGGCTATAGGCTATATATATATATATATATATATATATATATATATCATCATGTTACTATCCAAGGGAGCGGAAAAGTAATCATAAATGTCAACAAATCGGGCAGATTTTCATATATTATATTAAAAGAGTTTTTTTTTTGTAGTACTAGTGCGAGCAAAGCCGCGGGTACTGCTAGTATAACTATGAAAGTAAAAAATATTATTATACCGCAAAATACAAACACTTAATACTTTCTTAGATTTACGCGAATATTTGACATTTTAAATAAAACTATCTTTTCGGATTTTGTAGCGGATTTATTTGCATTTTTGTTTCCCGACGTTTCGAATGCTTTACAGCAATCATGGGCACATGTCTGTCTGTAACAACTATACCTTCAAGACATGTAACACCTCAGTCTCTCCCGTGACCATGGATGCTGTAAAGCATTCGAAACTTCGGGAACCAAAAATCAAAATAAATCCGCGACAAAATCCGAAAAGATGGTTTTATTTAAAATACAAACACTTGTCAGCCATATTTGTTAAAAATCTTACAAAATATAAGAAAAATATAGGAATTGATGTAAAAAACTACGTACTTGGTAAAAAAGTTTATATTCGGTGTCTGTGAGGCGTAAGGCGATTTCTTCTGGAAAGTGCAGTAGAGTTTTCAAAATCGCTAACTCTTCATGACTGCTTTCCTCGCTTGACGATGAGCCTGAAAATAAATGGAATTTATAATTTAACGACACGTTTGGCTCAGTTTGTGCCTCTACTTGCCGTGCCAGCGGTCGCGGGTTCGAGTCCCGCTGGGGGCATTCGTTTGTGATGAGCACGAATGTTTGCACTCCAGTCATGGGTGTTTATATTTATAATATGTATGTATTTAAAGTTATATATGTGTAGTGTATCAACTATCTGGTATCCATAATACAAGCCTCGTAGCTTACCATGGAATTAGATGGTGTTGTGTGTTAATGTCCCAACATATTTATTATTATTTATTTTATTTATATAATTAAACCCGCACTACCCGCACAACCTGCACTAGGCCAGCGTGGTGGACTTTGGTCCCCCTCGTTCTGAAGGGAGGCCCACCTCCAGCAGTGGGATGTTAACACCTACAGGTAAATTTCTAAGAAATCTATTGTTAACTGACACGCCGCCCGGCGTGTTTGGGCCTGGACGGTTTAAAAAGTGCTGAATAGTGAATACATATAAATAAAAATGAACGTTTCGTTGTGTGTTAGTTCTTAAACCATTCGTCAGATTATGATGAAACTTTGGTGAGTTGTTCTGGTCACGCCTGCGAATGTTTCGGGCTCAAAAGCGGGAGACTTTTGTTTTATATGTATATCCCTCTTTGAATTTCTAAAACATTCATCCCCATCCCTATATCCATCGCTTCGACGCGAGGGTAAGTCGCTAGTCCATACTAATATTATGAATGTGAAAGTGTGTTTGTTTGTTTGTCCTTCTTTCACGTCAAAACGGAGTGACAGATTGGCGTGATTTTTTGTGTGGAGATAGTTGGAGGGCTGGAGTGTGACATAGGCTACTTTTAATCGCGGGAGATAATCTAATTCCCACGGGATAACATGTTATAATACAATCCAAAAAATATATTTATGATCAGAATTACTTGAAACTTGGTATTATTGCTTTTCAATAAAATTAATTAAATATGTGTTTTAGCATTTTTCAAAATTCATCCTATAAGGGGATAAAATAGGGGATGAAAATTTGTATGAAACTACCTTTTTAGAGATTTTTTGTAGTTTTAGCGCGAGCGAAGCCGCGGGTCCTTCTAGTGATATATAAAAATATTGAAATTGGTAATTTTATTGTGTGAAATATATGAACATAATATTTCAAATTATGTTGTCTTATCATTTAAATATATCATAGTTCATGCAGTAATTTATAAAAATGTCTATCTATACAGATAAATAAAATGTGACACAAGTGCACTCTCTATTGCTGTCACTCTCATACTCCGGTGGGACGACCACTCGACAGTCGACACGACCGGTGAGAGTTAAGGCGCAGGACCGACGGCTTAACGTGCTCTCCGAGGCACGGGGGTGAAACACCGCCAACTTCCCAACTCCGGGCTGTTACTGAGACTTACTATACAGGAAGACTCAATAACTAAACTTGGCCCGACCCGGGACTCGAACCCAGGACCTCCGGGTGTGCAGCCGTACATGCTAGCCACTACACCACCGAGGCAGTAAAGTATTTTATTATAAGTACTGTAAATACTTTTATATGTATTTAGTAAAAATATGTTATTATGACATTACAAACAGACACTTCAATTTTATTTATCTGTATAATTGTTCTGTGTGTATGTCACTGAACTTCTCCTAAGCGGCTGGACAGATTTTAGTAAAAAAAATTATGTGTAATTGAATGATTCTCTGGATAGTTTAGATACATAATTGGACCTGGTAGGTATCGTTGTAGTCGAGTTCTAGGATTTTTTATTTTTATATACGTACAGAAGTTTCTTTATATGTTTGGACAAGACAACTTCTGTCGGGTCCGCTGGTCTATGTCTATACATACATAATAAAATTCTAACTGAGTCGAATCTGTACATTAAATATTTTTTGGAAAATCTTATTGAAATAGTTATTATTATCGATACAGTGGTCGAATCTATAGTTTTTGGATTTTTTGTCTGTGTGTCTGTCTGTCTGTGACCGTATCACGAGAAAACACTAAACAGATTTCGATGAAATTTGGTATGTTGATAGCTGATTATCCGGGTTAATATATAGGATACTTTATACTGCGGGAAGATATCTCATCTCTGAGAAATCTATACTAAACGTTAAAACGTAACTAGGGACGAACCCGAGCGTAGCATAGGTAGATAGATTTATACTACTTATTCATACTTCAACACATTCGAAATGACTTCATACCTCAACGAAGTGTAAATCAAATAAGGCCGCCTCGAACTTTAGACGTTGAAGAGGCCATCTGGTTTATCTCATCATTTTTTCATAAATCGAGTGTTTTATTTTATGTAAACATACTTCACTTCCGCTGTGCTTCCGCCGGAAGATACGTGGGTATTAATAAAAATTAATTTAACAGTGAAAGAAAACATCGTGGGGAAACTTACTGTCTGAGAGATTTTAGCAAGTTTTCGAAAGATATGAAGTCCGCCAACCCACACTTAACCAGCATGGTGGATCATGGCCTGATTCCCCATGCTTTGAAAGGTGTGCCCAACAGTGGGATGTCAAAAAAGGCTGAATACATACATACATACAAATTAATTTTAAGTTTAAACTAAATTATTATATTATTCTGTGAGTTTGAATATGCATCTCTTAGCTCAAGAGCAATCGTTCAGATTTTTTGTCGCATATAAAAAAAAATAGCTAATTTTTATTTCATAATATGATCCAAAGACACTGGTAGAGCTCTCTTTTCTACATATTTTCTTATAAAGCAGAGATCATATGAAATGGTTTTGGAAGAAATAGAATAAATTTGCGATTATAATTGCGAATGACAGATGATATATACATACATTATATCTCTAACATGAGATATAGTTAATTAATTCACAACACGTTTGGCTCAGTTTGTAATGGCCCTACTTGCTGTGCCAGCGGTCGCGGGTTCGAGTTCCGCTGGGGGCGTTCTTTTGTGTGATGTGCACGAATGTTTGTACTCCAGTCATAGGTTGATATTTATAGCATGTATGTATTTAAAGTTATATATGTGTAGTGTATCAACTATCTGGTATCCATAACACAAGCCTCGTAGCTTACCATGGGACTAGATGGTCATGTGTTTACTTTCATTTAATTACCAGTAGGTTTTTTTTTAAATTCAGTGAAAGAAGTGAAAAGCTTTATTTCGTATCATATTCCAATATTTTTGGAAATACTAGGATTTTCGAAAAACCATAAAAACATGGACGAATCCAACTCAGAAAGTTTGACGTTTCTCTCTAAAACGGCTGGATTAATTTGGATGAAATTCAGTACATAAATAGGTGCAGTCTACACATTATAAATATAGTATACTTAATATTATTAGGCAGTGGTAGCCCAGTGGTAACGTGCTCGCTTGGGAAACCGAGTGAAGCGGGTTCAAATCCCGGGTCTCGCATCTCTGATATTCATGTCCGAATCATTTCTAACATGATTACCACTTGCCTTACGGTGAATAAAAACACCGCGAGTAAGCCTGTATGTCTGAGAAAACCTAGCAGATATTCGAAAGACATGTGAAGTCCCCCTTATGAGGTGGTAGACTATGTTGGGACATTAACAAACAGCACCATCTAGTTCCATGGTAAGCTACGAGGCTTGTGTTATGGATACCAGATAGTTGATACACTACACACATATGTAACTTTAAATACATACATATTATAAATATATATATATATATATTATGGCCTGATCCTCCTCGTATTGAAGGGAGGCCCACCCCCAGCAGTGGGACATTAAAAGTTATAAATCCAAAACAACCTGGGAACGAGCGAAGCAAGAATAAGTTGCTAGTAAATAAACAAAAAGGAAATAACTGTTTGTGATTCACTAATGAATATTGTTCCAAAGGACCCAACGGTACTTTAAAATTTAATCTGCCATTTATCAAAGCTAATTTGGAAATAGGTCAGCCAATTTGGAAAGACTTTTCTCGTTAATGTGAAAGTATTGTAAAAATGGGATGAAAAGGATAAACAGTGATAATGGATACTGTTGTACCCTAAAATTTGTTGTGTTGGACAATAAAACACTTTTTCAATTAGATACTTAGATTAGAATACCTTAAAAAAACTTAGATCAGCTCTATTTTATCAACTCAGTCGGAACGCAATGTGCAGACTATGCCATGAGACAGAGGAAACTGCTATGCACATCCTCTGCTCGTGCGGCCCACTCACGCACCGCAGAAGTATCTATCTAGGGCAGCATATTATGCAACCGGAAGAGATACAGATGCTCCCCGCTCAGAAAATCTGGGAGTTCCTGGAGTCAACAGGACTAAGCGGAGAACTTTAAACTCACTATAAAGGGAGCTACAATGGACCAAAACTGGTCGACGTAGCTAGGGCCGACCTCGGCACCACACCCAACATAAATAATAATAATAATAGTCCAAACTCAAAGAATTTACTAGAAGCCATTTTGATTCCAGTATCGAAGTCATCTTGATTTTGCATACAAAGCTTGTAATCTATAATATTAAAAGTAGGTTATTTAAAGGTGAAGCTAATAAATTAATGGTAAAATAATATATTCTATAATCGCCCGCGTTCAAACCACTAAAAAAACAAACACCACACCAACAGCAACGCCACCTAACGGGTCCAATTGTGTTTTCAAATCATTCAGGAGCCCATTGAAATATTCATACAAAATTTCATCCAAATTAGTCCAGCTCTTTGGGAGGAGTACCTTTTAAGTACCTTTTTCTCCTTTGTTTTTTAACCGATATTCTTTTATTTAGTATTAGCGACTTACACCCGTTTCGGTCCAGTTCGTCCCTAGGTAATTCTTTAAGTTGACATAACTTTTTTATTTATGAACCGATTAAAATAAAACTAATACTAAATGTTAAGTGAAGCTTACCACATTATTTTAGTGGAAACCACATCCAAATCGGTAAAGCCGTTTCTGAGATTAGCGGCGCACAAACGCACAGGCAAACAGACAAAAAATCTAAAAATCATTGTTTTGGGTTCTTTTGCGCTAATAAAAGTTTTTCTCAAATATCTTCCATGCACAGACAGCGACCAGTTACATTTTTATTATATACATATACACAATATATGGACTGATGAGGTGTAGTGTTTACATTAAAATTTGGAAACAGTTGGTTTTCTTATATAGAAAGACTAGCATTGCCCGCGGCTCCGCCCGCGTGCAGATGACCAAAAACCAAATTCTTAAGTTTTACATATTAGTATACTCTTACATTGCAGTTTTGTATTTTTTCTCAGAAATGAGATATTTTCCCGCGGTTAAAAGTATTCTATATGTTGACCCGGATAACCAGCTATCATCATACCAAATTTCATCAAAATCCCTCCAGTGGTTTTTTTTGTGCATCACAGATAGACAGACAGACAGACAAAAATTCTAAAAACTATAGATTCGGCCTCTGTATCGAAAATAATGTTTATTTCAATAAGATTTTCCAAAAAAATATTTAATGTACAAATTCGGCTTAGTTACAATTTTACTATATGTATAGATAAATTCTATTCATATATGTTTTCCTCAAATTTTCAATAAGTAACTCATGTGCTAGTTCAAGCCAAAGTCATTTGCGCAGATTTCATTCAAAACCTCCAACCATTTCAGCGTAAATGTGTAACAAACACATACAAACTATCGCATTTATAATATTAGTATGATTAGCACGAAGTACCACGACGGAGGTCACTGGTTCAAACTCCCGTACCAAGTCAAGGTCAAGATATTAATGCTTCAGTCTTGTGTATTTAGGAACCTCAACCTTTAAAGACTAGACATAAAGAATATTTTTTTTAATATACATATAATCATTTAAAACAACTTGTGTTCGTCCAATGGTGTGGATAGCAACAAAGCTCGTCAATAGCTACTAAACAAAAATAAAAACTTAAAAAAAAACCAAGTTCCAGGCACTAAAATGTAAGCCAGCCGATGCAAGGCACCGAATTCGAAAATATCTGATTAGGTATCTATTCTAAATGAAAACCTCCGTTTAGTTATTTTTCACATTTTAGTGCCTGGAAGTCAGTTTTTTTTTCAGTTTTAATTTGTCCATTTTTAGTGTAGACGTAATAAGCAGGTAAAGTGTTAGAAGAAAGTTTTATAAACATATTCGATTAAGCAATTTATTTAAAAAAATAATGTATTTGTTGATTTAAAAAAAACCGCTCGACCGATTTCGATAAAATTTATATGGGACTACCTGGAAAGTATACCCTTTGAAACAAAAAAAATAATTTTCCAAATCGGTTCAGGCGTCTTCAAGTAATCGGTGAACATAGGTACATAAAAAAAAAAGATTCCGACGAATTGAGAACTTCCTCCTTTTTTGGGAAGTCGGTTAAAAAGAAAACCAATTGACAAACAGACGAGAGAAAGATTTGATCTGTTTTGTCTTTGCTTTTTAAAGGATTATATATCAATTTGCGTAATCTTACCACTATATATGTAAATGCTAAAATTTGGATGGATGGATGTTTGTTACTCAATAATGCTAGAACAGCTGAATAGATCTGGATGAAATTTGGCGCAGTGATAGATTATAGTCTGGAATAGCACATAAGCTACTTTTTATCCCGGAAAAATGTACGGTTCCCGTGGGATAGATTTGCTTTTGTTTTTCAATAGGGACGGATCCGAGCGAAGCGAGGGTGAGCCGCTAGTAAATTATAGAAGATCTAGAACAATGAAATGACAATGTAATAAAATAACTGTATATTTAACTAAGGAATAGGGCGTTCGTTCGGAAAGTTTCGGCTATCTCAAGAGAATTCACTTACGTTGGTTTCAAATACCTTATCAATCTGAAATTTTCCTTACTATAAATAGAAACTTGACGTAAGCTCTATACAAATTATGTCAAATTAGTATCGCTTGTAAGGGAAATAATAATAGATGGGTTGTTGGGAACTTCTTTTAGTGCGGAAGGTTTGTAACCTGTATATTATGAATATAATAAAACTAGCGGCTCACTCTCGCAAACAAAACACACAAAAGCAACAAAAGAAAAACAAATGTATCCCACGGGAACCGTACATTTTTCCGGAATAAAAAGTAGCCCGTTTGTTAGATTGATGTCTGAACTATATTATTGTAAAGTTTCATTAAAATCCAATCAGTAGTTTTTGTGTACTAAGCTGTATAAGTTACTGTAGTTTTTTTACTATCCCACGTGAACTCTTTAATTTTCCGGGGCAAAAAGTATCTAAAATATTGACCGGAGATATAAGGTACCGCCATGCAATATTTCATTTAAATCGGTCCAACGATTTCGGAGATTAGACCGTACAAACAGACAAACAGACAGAGAAACAAAAAAAATTGAAAAAATCTGGATTCGTTCCATTTCTCTTCCTACATCCCCCTAACTCGGTTTCTAGCATTTTTTACACTATGACATTCGACCTCTACAGTTTTATTATATATCTAACTCTATCGACTACTAAAACTTATGTTTTAACGTTTAGTATAGATTTCTCAGAGATGAGATATTTTCCCGCAGTAAAAAGTATCCTATATGACCCGGATAACCAGCTATTATCGTACCAAATTTCATCAAAATCCCTGCAGCGGTTTTTCTGTGATGCGATAACAAACAGACAGACAGACAAAAAATTTAAAAATTATATGTACATTCGACCTCTGTATCGATAATGTCTATTTCAATAAGATTTTCCAAAAAATATTTAATGTACAGATTCGGCTCAGTTACAATTTTATTATATGTATAGATAAAACCCGTATCAGTCAAAATGTCGTATGTCAGGACCACATTATGTTTTCCTATGGGAATGATATATATGGGATATTCCCGCTTTCATAAGTAGGAAAGGGAAAACTACGACTTTTGTGGCGCCGCCATTTGAGTAAAATTAAAAAATGAAATAAAAATAAAATATTTAAAAATAACTCTCTATATAGTTATTTGTCTATATGTAATCTTTTGTCTATACATATAATAAAATTGTAACTAAGTCAAAGCTGTACATAAAAATTTTGTGGAAAATCTTATTGAAATAGTCATTATTATCGATACAGAGGCCGAATCTAAAGTTTTTAGAATTTTTGTCTGTCTGTCTGTCTGTCTGTCTGTGTGTTACCGCATCACGGAAAAACCACTGTAGGGATTTTGGTGAAATTTGGTATAATGGTAGCTGGTTATCCGGGTCAACATATAGGATACTTTTAACTGCGGGAAAATGTCTCATTTCTTAAAAAAATCCAAAAACTGCAATGTAAGAGTATATTAATATGTAAAACCTAAGAATTTGGTTTTTGGTCGGCGGAGCCGCGGGCAATGCTAGTATTATGTAATATACATATATTATGTATCTATATTAATATTATAAAGAGGTAAGGTTTGTGAGTTGGTGACGTTGTAGGGGGTAATCTCTGGATCTACTGAACCGATTTAGATGAAATTTGGTAAAAAGATAGTTTGAGACCCTGAAAAGGACATAGGATACTTTTTATTCCGGAAATAATCTCTTAAAAGAATGAAAATGGGGATGACAGTTTGTATTAGGAAGCATGCTAGGGACGAACCCGTGAAGCGAGGGTGAGTCGCTAGTGCTAATATAAATAAAAAGGCAAAGACAAAATAAAAACCGAGTTCAAAAAAAAAACACTAAAAATAACTGATTGGTGGTATTCATTTACTATAGATACCTAATCAGATATTTTCGAAGTCGGTGCCAGCCGATACAAGTCACACAGGTGTTTGAACCGTCTCCTTTTCACCTCTGTACTTTTTTTCAACAGATTTTCTTTTTCTCTTGTTCAGTATGGCTATTGACGAGATTGAAAATAAACTTTGTGCTATCTGTGGGTTACATTGATACTTTTGTATTCAGCCCTTTTTAATATCCCACTACTGGAGGTGGGCCTCCCTGCAGTACGAGAGGAATCAGGCCATAGTGCACCGCGCTGGCCAAGTGCGGGTTGACGGACCTACATGTCTTTTGAAAACTTGCTAGGTTCTCTCAGACATGCAGGTTTCCTCACGATGTTTTCCTTCACCGTAAGACAAGTGGTAATCATGTTGGAAATGATTCGCACATGAAAATAATTGATACTTTGAACGAAGCGAAATGCGAAAGCGAAGCGAAAAGCGAATATGTTACGAAATTTTTTGGAAGAAAAAATAAATAAAGTAAATTCACAAACAATTACGGCTAGGTTAGAATTTTTTTTGTCACTCGCCTTCGATCTATCTCAACAAAAAAGTCACATTAATTCATCACCCCGTTTATACGTAGAAGAAGGAAGAATAACCAAAAATATTTCTCCATTTATAGCATTAGTATGAAAGCGTGACGGTAAGTAACGATAGTTGTAGTCTATTGGTTACGGGCTTGTTTAGGAAAAAAGTGAAGCAGGTTTGAATCCCGGGTCTCTGATATTTTCATGTACGAATTATTTTCAACATGACTACCACCTGTTCTGTGAGTACTGGCAACCTGCATGTCTGAGAGAACCTGACAAGTTTTCATAAGACATATGACATGACATGTTCCCGCCCCACACATGGCCAGCGTGGTGGACTATGGCTTGATACCCCCCGTATTGAAGGCAGGCCCACCCCCAGCAGTGGGACGTCGAAAAAGGGGTAGATTCAATATATTGAAAGTTTGAAAGTAAGGAAGTATAGACAGCAGTATATGTTGCAGGAAGTAGTAGTAATTTGCCATTATAATAATTGTGCCATCAGTTTTGGACGTTTGCAGATTTGTCAAATTCTGAAGGATAATTGATGAGTCTTGTAATGCTTACTCATTTCATACGCCAAAATGTGTTAGGGTAACCATATTTTGAAGCGTGAGAAGAAAATTATTCATACTTTAGTAGGTATCAAAGGTGTTATTTTATGTGTTTCTTTTTAAATAAAACTATCTTTTCGGATTTTTTTTTATGTTTTCAGAGAGACAGTCTCTCCCGTGACCATGGATGCTGTAAAGCATTCGAAACGTCGGGAACCAAAAATCAAAATAAATCCGCGAAATAATCCGAAAAGATAGTTTTATTTAAAATGACAATTGTTCGCGTAAATCTAAGAAAGTGTTATGTGTTTCTTTTTAAGTTAATTTCATACGCTTAACTCATATTTATATTATTACTAGCATTGCCCGCGGCTCCGCCCGCGTTTAGATGACTAAAAACCAAATTCTTATGTTTTACATAGTAGTATACTCTTACAATGCAGTTTTTGTATTTTTTCTCAGAAATGGGAAATTTTCCCGCGGTAAAAAGTATCCTATATGTTGACCCGGATAACCAGCTATCATCATACCAAATTTCATCAAAATCTGACCAGTGGTTTTCTCGTGATGCGGTAACAGACAGACAGACAAAAATTCTAAAAACTATAGATTCGGCCTCTGTATCGATAATAATGTATATTTCAATAAGATTTTCCAAAAAATATTTAATGTACAGATTCGGCTTAGTTACAATTTTATTATATGTATAGATGTTTTTCATCTGAGGGGGTTGAAACAATTGAGTCCACTTAAGCATGTGGGTTGTCCCCGAATATGTCTTGAGATAGGTCTTTGCCATTTTTTGTAAATATTTTGTTTGTCCCTTCTAACTTTTAAAGTATTGGGGGTGAAAAAAAAAAGATATAAAATGGCTTACAAAATACTTTCAAGAAAATTATTTTGAAGAGTTCAATAGTTTTTCAGATATAGGAATTTTCTGTTTGACACATCTGGTCGCAAAATTAACTGTCTCACTAGTAATATGAAATACAAACTATTTATGCCGTGTATAAAATGAATATCGTAAATGAGTAAATATTTTATAAACTAGCGATTCACCCTCGCTTCTCTCGGGTTCGTCCCTAAAAATTTGGTTGATTTGTTGACATTCATGATTACTCCACTCCTTTGGTATGATGAGCCTATATAGCCTTCCTCGATAAACGGGTTATGTAATGCAAAAAGAATTTTTCAAATCGGATTAGTAGTTCCTGAGATTACCGCGTTAAAACAAACAAACTCTACCTCTTTATAATATTAGTATAGATAAAAATTAGTATGATAAAACAAAATATACATTTTAGGTAATGTATTAACCCTCGATGTGCGAGTCAGACTTGCACTAGCTCGTTTTGTTATTTATAGTATTCAAGTTAGATTCAAACCAGATGGTGCCAGATACTATTCTGTGAAAGCTAGGGCGAGAGGTAAGCAAACTCTGAACTAAATAAGTATTCGAATAATATAAAAATTGGGATATTAGTATAATTCTCAAATACGCTTTAAGATATTTTATCTTACACGCAAAATTTTACCTGTAGTGTGTTATTTTACTTTTTTTTCTCTCGGCTGACTTGTTCAGTCTAACTGTACAGGCTTAACTGTAGAGGTATGTTATGTTTAAATGGACTATAAATACGAAATTTTGTAGATAAGTAAATAATTTACAGATATTTCGACATCGTGACAAATTTTATAATATGTAGATTATTAATTAAACTAATAAATCGCTAAAAACTAGAAAAAATTACCTTCAAATTCTTTATCTAACGCATGCCCGCTCGAGCCTCCACTCGGGCCAGGCTTAGACCCGTCTCGCATTTCACTTCACTTCACTTATCATTAATAACTAAACACTTGCTATTTACACTAACACTTTGAATCACACTTCACTGTACACTTTCACTAATAAATTATCTATAATTAAACATTGACATCATAACTTCACTTTGACAGTGACATTGACGTTTTCCATTCAGCCTGTTTTATCTGTAACAATAAAATTTTGTGTTATTTATCAATTTTTTTTAAATACAAAAATATATCTAATTATAAAAAATGTAATTTTGACAAGTCTTAAAAAATAAAATGCATTTTGATTACATATTATAATCGAAACTCAACAACAGATAATACTAGCCTTACTAGTGTATGATATTCAAACATAATATGAAACCAAAACCAAACCAAAACATTACTCTCTTTTTCGATCAGTCGGATAAAAAGTAAAATCACGAAATAACTCTAATTCATAATAACTCGCTAACTCGTTAGGCACAAGAAAAGTTTGTTTTGTGTACCGTCAGCAAATAAAGTTGTTGCTGTTCCAATAAACTCTACACAAATATACTACCACTCTACACTTGTAAAGAGGATTTTTAAGTGTAATTTTTTTTTAAATCATGGCGATTAGGAGTTAGTTTACCTGTATTTATTTATTTATTTTGGAAACAAACAGTATTAACAAAAAATATAAAATAGAAATTAATTAACAAAACTCAACCAATAATAGTTTCCAATGTTACTAAAATACATACATATATGAAAGTTAGGAGAAAAGATGCAAAACATAATTGAATTAATAATATTAAATAAAACAAAAATGTAACAAGTTTAACAAAAATTTTAACAAATTTAACAAACACATATATTTTTGTTAACTGTTTATTACGAAGAGATTGTAGGAATTCCTGGAGGAACTGCGTTGGCAAGAGTAACACGAATGAATAATTTCTCACAAACGCAAAATGCACAGACGTCGAGTTTTGGAAACAAGGCCGAATATACCATAACATACCATACTGTATATTTTTGTTAAGTAAACAGTTTTTAAAAAAATCACTGGGAACTTTCGAGGTCATTAAAGCCACTATATATGTTGTATATATATATATGTTGGTACATTAACACACAACACTATCTAGTACCATGGTAAGCTACGAGGCTTGTGTTATGGATACCAGATAGTTGATACACTACACATATATAACTTTAAATACATACATATTATAAATATAAACACCTATGACTGAAGTACGAACATTCGTGCTCATCACACAAATGAATGCCCCAAGCGGAATCCGAACCCGCGACCGCTGGCACTTAAAGTAGGGTCACTACAAACTGAGCCAAATGTGTCGTCAAACTATTTAAGTACTTACGGACTGATAGATGGAAAAAATATTGTTTTGAGGTAAAAATGGATAATGACGTATTTTAAATTAATATTAGATTTTTTTTAAAATAAAAGGCTTTATTTATATCAAAATCGTTTTTTGGGTGGAATATTTTGAGATTCGTATGAGAAGAAGTATCAAGTAGAGAAACTTACGCGTTCGTATACTATAGTCTACTACAGTATACTAATCCATACAGTCGTCCTAACGATGGCAATGTTCGAAGCGTACAGATGGACAAGCGAGAGGGGCGCTCCCGATCGTCATATAATATTTTATATGACAATTGGATCTCCTTTAAGAGCAAAGGACCTACTTTGAATATGGATTTTTATACAGTGAGAATACTTGACTTTTTGCGAAATCGAACCCGCAATGTCAAACGTAGTCAGCATTCCCATTCATATACATACATGTCAAATGCACCATGTCAAAGCTAAAGTTCGTAAAAATTTTACTACACTTTTATATTTATTAAAAGACATCAATTTTTTAATGACTGGAAATGAATCCCTCTTAATGAGTAGTTTCAAAAGACTGCTTTTTCCTACGGTTTTGATCGCGTGTATTTCATTTCACTTTAAAACTATTAAAAGGTTTTCTTAGAAAGTTTTACTTTTGGCACGTTTAGAAAAAAGTTATTGAGAGTAAAATTTTTATGATGCGCGCGCACACCGACAGCCAAAAAGCGACATGATGAAGTTAGCTGCATTCCTTTTACAAACAGAGAGTTGTGACATACGGGATGAAATCTTTAGCTATTTTTGTTTTGTTACGCCAAAGAAGTATAACTTAATATTTTCTTAGATTTACGCGAATATTTGACATTTTAAATAAAACTATCTTTTCGGATTTTGTCGCGGATTTATTTAGATTTTTGGTTCCCGACGCTTCGAATGCTTTTTAGCAATCATGGTCACGGGAGAGACTGAGGTGTTACATGTCTCTAAGGTATAGTTGTTACAGACAGAGAGAGTATGACTTCTTACGTGCGTACATAAGTACACATACGTTTTTTTAGAACAACAAATATAAACTATATTTTTCAATCTATTCTTAATTCATTATCATTATATATAAATAGTTATATTGAATGAATGAAAATCGTTTCATTTCATATCCCAATACTGGTCTCGGACCTTCAATAAGATGGAGATCAGGCAATAGCCCATCACGCCGTCCAAGTGCGACGAACATCAGAGGTGCCAAACCCATTTGAATCTGATTTACTTAGTTTTTTAAGCAAGTCCGTTTTCGGAAGCTTCTTTAAAGCCTTTTTCAATTCAATCCAATTTTCTTGTTAATGGCTTCAAAGCGTGCCAATTGAGCATAGATTGCTTCGCCAACGTCACGTAGAATGGAGAAGACACGAAAGAGAATGGTCGGTAAAATAAGGTTATTAAAAAAAAAAAATTAACTGTAATATAAGGACTTGTCTAAAATCAAATGAGCAGTGCCGGATTCAACCTGCGCCGCCCCTGCGCAATGTAAGAAATGCCACTCCATTATCGAAATTTGAAGTTTCGATAAAGTTTATTTTTATTTAAAAAAATTAAAAAATATAATAATTTGTAAATGTTTTCAATTTTTCAAAAAATGTAGTAGTTTTTTTTAAATTATTCATTTTTTGGAAAGAAAAAATATTTTTGATAACGCGAAGTTCTTTTCATTTATCCTTCGAATTTTGCCGCCCCTGAAAATTTGCCGCCCTGGGCAGTAGCCCCGAGTGCCCCTAATGTGAATCCAGCGCTGCAAATGAGCCAAATAACAAAGGTTTTACTAGTAGCCCTTAAAATTATGTACACGCGACTCCGACATCAGATCAGCTCGATGGTTTCTCTTTATTATATTCATATAGATTTCATGTACAAAGTTAATATTTCTAATGAATGGCAGTTGGGAGTAGGTTTAAATCGATTTCTAAGATAATTACATACTAGTGAATTACCCTCGTTTCGCTCGGTTGCATCCCTAGGTACGTTTTAATTTATTTTGAGCGAAACCATAATTCTTTTTCTAAAATAAAAGTTGCCTATATTACTCCTTATAACATCACCTATCTGCCAGTGAACATCCTGATAAAATCGGTCCAGCCATGTAAGAGATTAGCCGGAACAAACATACGGACAAAATGTTAAAAGTCATTATTTGCTTATATATATGTATCGTATACAATTTCATATGCATTTAGTAAAAAGCTGTTATTTTGACATTACAAACAGACACTTCAATTTTATTTATCTGTATAAATGTACAGATAAAGGTAATGGGTTAGTTAGGTACTAGTGAAGCTAAAAGCGTATAAAAATGTCTCATTACAATTATTCTGAGTAAATCGTAATTGAAAACTGATAAATAAACAAACATACAAAATCAATCTGACATGGCTTCTACGTCTTAAACATTTTTAAGTGCAATTATTATATTAATATAATTATTAAAAATTTTTTTTTTCAATTCCGATATTTTTTTTTCTATCGGTACATTCATCGCTTGGTAAAAGTTTTGACAGGCGATAAATCATTGCCATCCATGCCTCTGATATATGTTTGTTACTTCTCATACATGCGTTGTTATTTTTTCTTACTGACGACTTAATCTCGCTTCGCTCGGGTACGTTCCTGCCTTTTCTATTTATAATAATTGATCGAGCGAGCGAAGCGTCTCTGCTTCAAGTATGGCAGCTTTCCTATGTTAGTTTGTTTGTACTCCTGTACAGGTCGTATTTTAAAATCGTTTTTTTTTTAAGACATTAACAGACAGCACCATCTAGTTCCATGGTAAGCTACGAGGCTTGTGTTATGGATACCAGATAGTTGATACACTACACATATACAACTTTAAATACATACAAATTATAAATATAAACACCCATGACTGGAGTACAAATATTCGTGCTCAACATACAATAGGATGCCCCCAGCGGGACTCGAACCCGCGACCGCTGGCACAGCAAGTAGGGTCACTACAAGCTGAGCCAAACGAGTCGTCATACTTGAACAGATTGTACGACTTTATAGTTTTTCAACCGACTTCAAAAAGGAGGAGGTTCTCAATTCGCCTGTATGTTTTTTTTTTTTTTTTATGTTTGTTACCTCAGAACTCCGTCATTTATTAACCGATTTGGACAATTTTTGTTTTGTTTGAAAGGGTATACTTCCAGATTGGTCCCATTTAAATTAAAAAAAAAATACCACCCCTAAGGGTGGAAAAACAACTAATGATGAATTTAACCTACTTCTAATTGACATATTGACTTGAAACTTTGCAAGTATTTCTATTTCCGTTGATAGTACAGTGGTTCGGTGTTGTTGACCTGATCTGATGATAAGGTCAGAAGGTGGAAGGTGGAACTCTTCAAAGGGTAAAAGTAGATACTTTGAGTTTGGGCTTATTTTGTTTGATTTGACAAGCCTAACACGTTAGAATCCTTACTTTGCTACTATTGTCTACACTAAAAAGGGAAAAATAAAAACTTTTTAACAAAAAAATAAAAACCGACTTCAAACAAAAGCACTAAAAAGTGAAAAATAACTGATTGGTAGTTTTCATTTACTATACATACCTAATCAAATATTTTCGAAGTCGGTGTGCTTTGCTTTGTATGGGCTGGCACCGATTTCAAAAATATTTGATTAGGTATGTATTTAATAGGTAGGCTATAATTACTTAGCCAAAGCACACCGACTTCGAAAATATTTGATTAGGTATGTATAGTAAATGAAAACTACCAATCAGTTATTTTTCACTTTTTAGTGCTTTTGTTTGAAGTCGGTTTTTATTTTTTTTGCCGTCAGTATTTTTGATAGGATTCTCCAAAAAGGTGCTAATAGGGGACTACTGGATAACTCCGCTTTAAGAGATCCGATACACACAATACAGTCATCAATTTATTACACTAACACATAAAAAATACTTTTTGAATAATAATATGATTCTGATTATAAAATTGCTTTAATTAAAAAAAAACTCTTTACACCTTACTCTTAAAGATATAAAGAAAATTTATAAAACTAAAAAAAAAAAAGATTTTTAAAAACAAGTCCGGCTCCATCTTCAGGTCCTCGTCATAATGTGTAATGGAAAGAATTTAAATAATAACAATCCATACTAGCCCAAATTCGGCTGTTCTACCATATACTTCATGGAGTACCAGTCTCTACACCCCGGAACCATCATCACGTCAGCCCGATGGTGCCGTAATATTTCATTACCATCGAAATTACATAATGCCTAAACTACAATATGACGACACGTTTGGCTCAGTTTGTAGTGACCCTACTTGCTGTGCCAGCGGTCGCGGGTTCGAGTCCCGCTGGGGGCATTCATTTGTGATGAGCACGAATGTTTGCACTCCAGTCATGGGTGTTTATATTTATAATATGTATGTATTTAATGTTATATATGTGTAGTGTGTCAACTATCTGGTATCCATAACACAAGCCTCGTAGCTTACCATGGAACTAGATGGTGTTGTGTGAGTGAGTGAGTGAGAATGAAATATTCATTAATAATTATCGAAAGAAAGACCGAATCTATAGTTTTTAAAATTTTTATCTGTCTATCTGTTGGTCTGTCTGGGAATGCATCACGGAAACCACTAAACAGATTTTGATGAAATTTGGTATGATGATAGCTGGTTATCCGGGTCAATATATAGGATACTTTTTACCGCGGGAAAATATCTCATTTCTGAGAAACCTATATTAACCGTTAAAACGTATCTGGGGACGAACCTGAACGGAGCGAGGGTGAGTTACATATAAATAGCTAAATCTAAAAAAATCTCATTTTAACATTTCAAAAATCTGGGTTAGATCATTAACACTAACAGTCCGACGAAGCCTTTAAAACACTTCTATACATTACAAACTATTCTCCAAATTCTCATCAAAACCGCTTTAGCAAATGACGTGTGAAAATGGACCAAATTACGTTTACGTCACATTTACTAAGGAAAAGAGTACGGAAAGTTTTCTTTTGGTATTTTCTTTACATTTTATGCGTCGAGCAAACAAACAGGTGTTGTAAATGGTTAGGCGTGTAAATCAAGGGAAATGGTGGAAAAGTGGTATTTTTTTAGTGATGTTCTTATAAATATTTTCATTTATATCGAAATTGTGGATTTAATATATAAATGAAAGTGTCTAGAGAATAGTGAAAATTAATAAATACTATACTTATTTAATTTTATAAATGTGAAAGCTTACATGGATGTTTGGATGTTTGTTTCTCAATCACGCCAGAACGGCTGAACCGATCTGGATGAAATTTGGTGCAGAGATAGATTATAGTCTAGAATAGCACGTAGACCACTTTTTATTCCGGAAAAATGTACTGTTCCCGTGGGATAGATTTGTTTTTGTTTTCTAGAGGCCAACCGAAGCGAAGTGAGCCGCTATATATATATATATATATATATATATATATATATATATATATATATATATATATATATATATGAAGTAAATTATAAATTTGTTAAAAAAACATTAAACCTAAATTATAAGCAATTTCTTCAATATTTATGAAATTTAAATTTTTGTTTATGTATAGATATAGTTTTATGCATTAATTTGAATTATTTTAAAATAAATTATAAAACCAAGTGCGTGTCAGGCTACGGGCAAAATAGGGGTCTGTAGTTGTTCATCACAATAATGCGGACTAAAAAAAGGGCTTTTTGTTGAAATTTGCACTTTAAAGCTTAATATTTCACAAACGAATCTCTTAATCGAAAAATTATATTTACAATACCACAATTTTTTGAAAAACCTTTCCAACGACACCCCACACCATGGTGTAGATGAGAAAAAGAACATCTGGGATGGCTTTACGTGTAGAGGAGGTACTCTAAAAAAATTTTTTTACAAGGTTTTATTTAACCACTTCGTCGGCGAGACTAATATATATATATATATATATATATATATATATATATATATATATAATATATATATATATATATATATATATATATATATATATATATATATATATATATATGCATGCCAGATTACATCTGTTTAGTACTGAGAGTTTCTGAGTTAAGCTGCGGACAAACCGACGAACGGACATTTCGAAACTATAAG
Organism: Brenthis hecate; assembly: GCA_951806755.1. NCBI lineage: Eukaryota > Metazoa > Arthropoda > Insecta > Lepidoptera > Nymphalidae > Brenthis > Brenthis hecate. Next base: position 409,224 of record OX638250.1, on the reverse strand, counting down.
GGTTCCTTGTTAACTATGGGACCCTAAAAATAATAATATCTATCTAGATTCTTTTTTTATGAAAGACTAGCATTGCCCGCGGCTCCGCCCGCGTTCAGATGACCAAAAACCAAATTCTTAGGTTTTACATAATAGTATACTCTTACAATGCAGTTTTTGTAATTTTTCTCAGAAATGAGACATTTTCCAGCGGTAAAAAGTATCCTATATATTGAGCCGGATAACCAGCTATGACCATACCAAATTTCACCAAAATCCCTCCAGTGGTTTTTCGTGATGCGGTAACAGACAGACAGACAGACAAAAATTCTAAAAACTATAGATTCGGCCTCTATATCGATAATAATGTCTATTTCAATAAGATTTTCCAAAAAATACTTAATGTACAGATTCGGTTTAGTTACAATTTTATTATATGTATAGATTGTGGGTACATCACTAAGGCTTATATTCTTAAGATATTGATGTTTTAAATGTCTAAAATACTATAAGAGAGCTTTTACCGACTTCAAACAAAGGTATATGTGCATATATCAATTATAGGCAAAGACAAAAGAGTATGTCATTTTTCTCTATTTAGCACCAATTTTTTTGTTTAGTGTTAATAATAAAAAAAAAATGAAACAGGTTTTATATAGATTTCTATTCATAAATGCGGTCTAACTGTCTCAGTGGTGTAGTGGCTAGCATGTACTCTACAACCATTGGTCCTGGGTTCGAGTCTCGGGTGGGACTGAGTTTACTTATTGAGTCTTTCTGTTTAGTAAGCCTCACTATGGAGTTGGAAATTTGGCGATGTTAAGTATTTAGTTTACTACCGAATAAGTTCCATTATAATTTTCTTTCACATAAAATATACTGTTTTAGTATGGAATATACTGTGAAACTAGCTCTACCATTTCACGCTTTCACGCTTTGTACAGCGTGAAAGTGAGGTGGAGATCAAAGGTACCCTAAATCCATCCCCAGGCTACAATATACGTAATTGTCAAGTTTTATCGAAATCTGTTCAGCTGTTTAAGCGTGACAATATAACAAAGTAACTTTCACATTAAAATATTAGTATGGACAAAATGTTCCACAAACAAACAATTATGTCGCAAAAAGGGTACAAAAGGAGAAGAGATAAAAACATGGCGTTTAATATTTTAGTTTCAAAGTATAATTTTAAGTACCGGTTGAGGCCGCTTGGGGCAGATCTATTAAATATGTAAGAGTATACCGGCCGGGTCTGCAAATGTACGTATAATAATAACAAATCACAACATAGTATAAAACAAATTCGTTTTCTCTGTCCCTATATCCCTATGTATGCTTAAATCTTTAAAACTACGCATCGGATTTTGATACGGTTTTTTTTAATAGATAGAGTGATTCAAGAGGAAGGTTTTAGTATATAATTTGTTAAGTTTTCGTATACACTGGCTAAAATATAACGATATTTGTTGGAGGTGTCGGAAAAAATAGGACGTCTGGGAGCTTTCAATGAAAATGCTGCCTAAACGATGGCATATGTCTATCTCTTAAGGATAACATACTATATCCATTTTAATTTAAAACGTACCTAGTGACAAACACGAGCGAAGCGAGGGTGAATCGCTAGTATGCTATAATGTGATTGTTAAACTAAAACTAATACGTGACATGTTTGATATCTGTCTATCTATGGTGTTGTCATTTAAATTAAATGTTATTTAAGTTAATAATTTTATCGGTAGTTGTGATAAATTAGAGATGTTATAAATTCGGTCGTTTAAAAGTTTGGATGTATGGATGTTTGTTACTCAATGACGCCAGAACGACTGAACGTATCTGGATGAAATTTGGCACAGAGATAGATTAGAGTTTGGAATGGCACATAGGCTACTTTTTATTCCGTAAAAATGAACGGTTCCCGTGGGATAGATTTTGTTTGTTTTTCTAGAAGCGAACCCGAGCGAAGCGAGGGTGAACCACCAGTATGTTTATAAAAGCTCTTTAATCTATCTAAGATATAACCTATCTCAATTACAAATTTCGATCAAATCTGTCAATCCGTTAAAGAATTGACTAAAATACTCAAAAATTAGACACTTCATGTCAATTGGTATGAATCTATAAGTGAATTTTGACTCTCCATCCAAAATAATACCAAACTCTTTAAAAAGTTTCGAAGGCCTTCAGGAAAAGTGTGCCTTTCTTTTATCTTCGCGGAGGCGCTTTCGAATTTACTAACGAGGTCGGTGAAATAAATTTCATTGATGTAAATACAGGCTTAGGACGATAAAAAGGGACGTGTTGGAAGACGACACGTAATAAATATCTATTCTCTGTTAAAACGCGTAGATATTATCGATATCTCAAAACGTAAAGATGCTCATTAAAATGACATTATTAGTTAATACTAGCATTGCCCGCGGCTCCGCTCGCGTTCAGATGACTAAAAACCAAATTCTTAGGTTTTACATATTAGTATATTCTTACGTAGCAGTTTTTGTATTTTTTCTTAAAAATGAGATATTTTCCCGCGGTAAAAAGTGTTCTATATGTTGACCCGGATAATCAGCTATCACCATACCAAATTTCATCAAAATCCCTCCAGTGGTTTTTCTGTGATGCGGTAACAGACAGACAGACAGACAAAAATTCTAAAAACTATAGATTTGACCTCTGTATCGATAATAATGTTTAGAAAATACGATTTTCCAAATAATATTTAATGTACAGATTTGGCTTAGTTACAATTTTTAATTATGTAATATTATAAATGCGAAAGTTTGGTTGGATGTTTGTTACTTAATCACGCCAGAACGGCTGAACGGATCTGGATGAAATTTGGCATAGAGATAGATTATAGCCTGGAATAGCACACAGCTTACTTTTTATCCCGGAAAAAGGTTGTTGTTGTACGGTTCCCGTGGGATAGATTTGTTTTTGTTTTATATAAATAAAAACAAAACTTATTTTTTTACTAGTAACTTAGTCTTGCTTTGCTCGAAGGTATGTACTTTTTATTGTTAGTCTGTAGATTACTCCAAGTCATTATCTATCTGTGTGCTAAATTTCATCCAAATCGGTCTAACCGTTTCAGCGTATAAGAGTAATAAAAATAAACACATAAACTTTCTCATTTATAAAACTGGTACGTTTAACGTCTGTAAATCCTTTGGATATTCACTTAGTGTTGCCGTTTCGTATTTTGTTAACCATTCGTGACTAGGAATAAATTAAAAGTTTTGGTAACACTGGAATATATAATATATTAAAGTTTATTATCCCATTATTTATGGCAATACCGTAATCTTTTGTAGAGTTAGTTGAGTCACTGTGTGACCTGTATATTATATTGGTTACACGTAACCAGCTTTATGAACTGGTTCCGTTTCCGTTAGTGCGTTTCAACGAGAAAATTATTTCCAATTTTTTTTATTCATTTTTTTTCATTGATTTTATTTTATTTATTGTACAGATTCGACTCAGAATTTTATTATATGTATAGATATAAGATATCTAATTGTTGGTTTATCTCAATTTTTACTGTCACGTAGAAGGCACTAAGAACGCACGACCTACACAATATAGAGTCAAATCAAATCAAAATATTTTATTCAGCATTAAATGATTACAAATTTTTACTGAACGTCACGAGTCTACTACCAGTTCGGAAAGAAGAAGCTTCAGGCCTGAGATGAACTGGCGAAAGAAACTCAGCGGGACCAATATGAACTTGTTATCTTTTTTTAAAGTAAAATTATAATTTACAATATTTCCATCAATCGGAAGTAGCCTGGAGCCGATCATTTCATTTCCAAGGTGTGCCTTCCGCCATACCATTTCAGCACTAACGAAATAAACTTTATAGAAAACCAATGAAGGGCACCAGATCCCAATATTGAATTTATTATAATATTCGCATGAAATTTCAGCAAATATAACATGAATATTGAATTTATCGCGTGAAAGTTAATTTAATGAAAACGCCCCTTAACCGACGTTTGTAGAAGGGATATATATATTTTAATGCTAGAAATGATTTCTGGTTGATAGAAAATCTAAATAGCTTTTGCACGGGACCTCTTTTGTATACTTTATTATATATGCATGTATATATGAGCATATATTTCTCCTAAAAAAATCTAATTGGCTATTAAAAATGAAAAGATATTTTTGAATTGGACTAATATCCCGGGATAATAACATACATTCAAACATACTAAAAAATGAAATATCTTTTCAGTTTCTTCCATACTAATATTATAAATGTGAAAGTGTGTTTGTTTGTTTGTCCTTCTTTCACGTCGAAACGGAGTGACGGATTGGCGAGATTTTTTGTGTGGAGATAGTTGGAGGGCTGGAGAGTGACATAGGTTACTTTTTACCGCGGAATATTATCTAATTTCCACGGGAAAACACGTTATAATACAACTCAAAAAAAATTTATAATCAGAATTACTTGAAACTTGGTATTTTAATGCTCTTGAATACAATTAAATAAATACGTGTTTTAGTGTTTTTCGAAATTCATCTCATAAGAGGGTAATATAGGGGATGAAAGTTTTTATGAAACCTAACTTTTTAGACTTTTTTGTACTTTTAGTGCGAGCGAAGACGCGGGTTCTACTAGTAGATAATAATTAATAGTTTAACACTGAAACTCATCAACAGCTATTGAGCAAAAAAATGGAAAATCAGTTGACAAACAAAGGGGAAAAGTACTGATCTGTTTTGTCTTTGCCTATTTATATACTACCGACTCACCCTCGCCTCGCTCGGGTTCGCTTCGCTCGGGTTCGCTTCCCTGGGTACGTTTGAATTTTTTTGAGCGGAACCCTAATTCTTTTTCTAAAATAAAATTAGCCTATGTTACTCCCTATAACATCAGCTATATTCCAGTGAAAGTCCCGTCAAAATCAGTTCAGCCGTTTCTGAGATTATCCGGAACAAACAGACAGACAGACAAAAATTTAAAAAAAAACGTGTTTTTCTTATAAGTACCATAACTATGTAATTTCATATGCGTTTAGTAAAATGCTGTTATTTTGACATTACTAACAGACACTTCAATTTTATTTATCTGTATATATGTATAGATAAATCTTTATAATCTTATTCATTTCCATATATTTTCGTTTAGATTTCAATTTTTAACGATTGTAGAATATTTTGTCAAAACAAATTTGACGAACAACACGAAAGCTTGAAAAGATAAAAATAGGGGTAAAAAACAGCTTTAACAAGTTTATAAGTTAGTTCCGGTCTCTGAAGCTTTTATATAAGCTTCAATTGAAGCGGATGTAAGTTGAAAGGTAGCCTTATTGGTTTGAAACATCCGGTTATACCAATAGTACTTTAATGTATTCAATAAAATCTTTAATTTCCGCCCGCAGTTACGTTAGTGTGGAAGTTGTATCTGAAAAAAGTATCTTATATTAGTATATAAATAATGTTCTCCCGACCGATTCCGGTCACGGCGGCCAATCTCTTTGAGAGTAGCCAACTGCGCAGGAGATATTATAGTGCTCAAGTGTACGCGCAGACACAACGTGCACTCTCTGTTCCTGTCACTCTCATACTCCGGTGGTACGACTGCTCCACACTACCAGTGAGAGTTAAGGCGCAGGACCGACGGCTTTACGTGCTCTCCGAGGCACGGGGGTGAAACACCGCTAACTTCCCAACTCCGGGCTGCTACCGAGGCTTACTATACAGAAAGACTCTGTAACTGAACTTAGCCCGACCCGGGACTCGAACCCAGGACCCCCGGGTGTGCAGCTGTACATGCTAGCCACTACACCACCGAGGCAGTTGTATATTAGTATATAGATACTTTTATCCAGTATATAAGCAATCTCAATATTGAATTTCACTCAAATATGTACATTAAGTTGGTACTTATGAAAAACTAACTTTCGCAATACATATTTGGGTATACATAATAGGGATTAAATCTACAGTTTTTTTCGGTTTGTTTATTACTCGAAAAGCTTTTAACTAGTACCAATAGTTTGATGTATTAAAACGTGTTTTCCTGTAGGAATTAGATAATTTCCCGCGGTAAAAAGCAGCCTATGTCACTCTCCAGCAATCCAACTATCTCTACACGAAAATATCACGCCAATCTATCACTCCGTTTCGATGAGAAAGAAGAACAAACAAACACACTTTCACATTTATAATATTAGTATGGATGTACATATTAGCTTAAGTTTAAAGCGGATTTACATGATCCAATAAAGTAACTTTAGATATCGATTGAATGAGTTTTGACATACTGTCTAGTGCTTATACTGAACACTGTTGTTTAGTCTACATAAAATTTCACTAGCTTTAGCTTGTGACTATGCACATTTTTGGCTTTTGGCACTAAATTAGCACTAAATTAGCACTAATTTTTGCGCTTATTTATAGCGATTCAGCTCATTTTGCCATGCTAGCTTTACATACGTCACATTTAATAAGTTTTTGGGCCTTTTTGTAATGTTCTAACGTGTTTGATATCCACCGAGAAGTAGGGTAAAAAATGATATCTATTGATACAATATAATAAAATTCTGAGTCGAATTTGTACATTAAAGATTTTTTGGAAAATCTTATTGAAATAGTCATTATTATCGATACAGAGGCCGAATCTATGGTTTAAGAATTTTTGTCTGTCTGACTGTTGGGAACGCATCATGAGAGAACTACTGGACAGATTTTAATGAAATTTGGTGTGATGATAGCTGGTTATCCGGGTTAATATATAGGATACTTTTTACTGCTGGAAAATGTCTCATATCTGAAAAATCTATATTAAACATTAAAACGTATCGTAAACGGATGAACCCGAGCGGAGCGAGGGTGAGTCGCTAATCAGATATATTATACGTATATGACACATATTCATGTACTCGTATAATCCATTTGGTCTCATTTTTTTGTGCTCCAGATATAGGGAATTGCCGACAAATGAAATGAAGACAGAATACTATCCTCTAATGTGGAAGTCAGAGTAACTCAATTATTATCAAAACTTTGCTCTTATTTTCCTTGTTCCTCTCACATATAATTTTAATAGCTCTATGTATCTCTCGAGGGATACACAGCACCAGCTAAGTTAGATTGCGACCTCATCCTTGACCGTCATGTTGAATAAATTGTTAGTCTGTCTTTGTTTGTAATACTCCAGAATTCATAATTAAATGTGAAGATTTCATGTTTACTACTTACTGTGTCAAAAATCGACCACAACCATTTTTAATAAATCGAGGCAAGCATATATGAATAGAATTTTCTATTAAAATCTATGGAACATATTTTCATCCATTCATATGTCGAATACCAAATATATGTCATCTATAATACTTTTATGCTCTATGTAGCCTTTTTAGAGGGTGAATTTTCAAATACCATTTCTTAGGGCTTAAAACTCTTAAGTAAAATTTTATCATTTTGTGCCCAGCAGTTTAGTCTGAGCATTGTTTATTAGACGGTCAGTGGATCTTAGATAAGATGTCATTCTGCAATCGTTGCAGAATAGACATTTTAAAAATTATACTGAAACTAGCGATTCACTCTCGCTTTGCTCGGGTTCGTCCTTAGGTACGTTTTCACAGTTAGTAGGTATAGAATATATAAACTATATATTATATATAGTTAGGTCTGAATCAGTTGTTGTGGGTTGTATTATAACGTGTTTTCCCGTGGGAATGAGATAATCTCTCGCGGTAAGAAGTATCCTATGTCACCTTCTAGCCCTCCAACTATCTCTACACAAAAAATAAAGTCCATTCGTTACTCTTTTTGGACGTAAAAGAAGGACAAACAAACAAACAACCAAACACATTTTCACTATTGTAATTACTAGAAGAACCCGCGCTCTTCTCCGCGAAGTTCGCTGACGTTAAAACTACAAAAAAACTAAAAAGGTAGGATCCATACAAACTTTCATCACCTAATTTACCCCCTTATGGGATTAATTTCGAGAAATGCTAAAATTTGTACTTATTTAATTAAATTGAAGAGCAATTATACCAAGTTTCAAGTAATTCTGATCGTCAATTATTTTTTGGGTTGCAGTATAACGTGTTTTCCTGTGGGAATGAGAATCTCTCCAACTATCTCCACACAAAAAATTACGCCCATTCGTCACTCTTTTTGGACGTAATAAAGAAAAACAAACAAACACACTTTCACCTTATATAATATTAGTTTGGAATAGTATGGATGATAATTGTAGTAGTTATGTGCTAGAATATATGGATATGTCATTCGCATATATCTTTTTAGATTAAGGATCTTAGAATGACATCTTTTCTATCTTTTCTTAGCCCCAGTGAAAGAATTTAAAATTCATATTAATATGTAATTAGAATAGCTATTTCTTAACGATCTCATACACGGTAGTAAAATGAAAAAAAAAAGATTTATACATAATATACTACGTAAGGAGTCTATTTTGGTCGTAGTATAAGAAGCACGCTACGGAATGTATGTAAGTCGACAGTGTTAGCGATTTTGCATGATCCTACTAGCGATTAGCGATAGCGTCGTTGCCTCGGATTTATAAATAAATAAATATGATGGGACATTATCACACAGCACCATCTAGTTCCATGGAAAGCTACGAGGCTTGTGTTATGGATACCAGATAATTAATACACTACACATATCTAATATATTTAAACGAGCAATTCTTGTATATATATTTATATATGTCTATATAATCTGAATCTCGGAAACGGCACAAACGATTTTCATGAAATTTAGTATACAGGAGGTTTCGGGGGCGATGAATCGATCTAGATTAGTTTTATGTGTGTATCGAATTTTCATGCGGTTTTCTTTCGCTTTATTCCACTAAAATATGATCGATAATTAGGCACGCTCGGGCGTAAGCATCACGGTCAAGCGGCCAAGGTGCAAGATTGGCAATCATAGGTGTCCGGGTTCGAATCCTGGTCGGATATAAAGTTTTTAATTTTGTTTTTTTTTAATATTTATTCAAGTTTTTTGTTTAAAAAAAAAAGAAGAAAATTGTACTTTACGCCAAAAACTCCGAGAGAAACTCGGTAGCCCAGGTACTATATAACTTTAAATAGAGACATATTATAAATATAAACACCCATGACTGGAGTACAAACAATCGAGCTCATCACATCACAACAAATGAGTGCCCCCAACGGAACTTGAACCAAATGAACTGAGGCGAACCTGACGTCAAGATTAAACAAGATATCGTCTACAATTATTGCAAAATAGAATTTGTATAAACTCCCTTAATAGCAATGCAATTAAGTAGTGTTATAGATTTCATAATTGATATCTTCTGTTATTATGATAATAGTTAAGTATTTATCTATACTTTCTTAGATTTACCCGAATATTTGACATTTTAAATAAAATTATCTTTTCGTATTTTTTCGTAGATTGATCTTGATTTTGGGTTCCCGACGTTTCGAATGCGAATAAATCCACGAAAAAATTTAAAAAGATAGTTTTATTTAAAATATTTATGTATCTTTCACATAACTTTTTCCTTTCACCGTTTCCTCTTGTGTACATTTATGAATACGATTACAATTTAAAAAAATATGTATTGCTTATAAATACCGTGTATACTGTCCTATGCATTTAGTAAAAAGCTGTTATTTTGACATTACATATAGATGCTTCAGTTTTATTATCTGTATAGATATTATTTTTTAATATAAAATGTTTACTGATTATATATTTATAAGTGTTAACACTAATTATACAGTGATGGTACTAAAAAAGCTTAAATCGCTACAACACCCACCACACCACTTTACAATTTCGCGTGATCCGAACCAATAATTGTGGGTACGTGTTTTATTCAGAATTCTTTGTAATTGCTGGAGGGCAGCCACCTCATTATTGAGCTCTGGAGTACCAAAAAAAAAAGTTGGCAGAATTTTCCTGAGGTTTTTAAAAACAAGATTACTGCTTTGTTTTAAAGGTACGTTAAAACCAACATATGAACATACACATATATTCAAAATAAGAAAATATGTAGGAATTTTGAAATAACGATGTAAAAATGTTGGGCATTAAAAGGCCATTATTTTTGTATAAATAACCATTTTTTTCAATCCATATAAGAATCATCCTTGACCTTTCATTGTATGGTGGCATTTCAAATAAAACTATTTTTTCTTTATAGTTGTTACAGACGGTACCTATCTATTACAAATTTATATTGTTTGTATAACAACGATGTAATAATTTTCGAGACGTCTCATACCTTAGTCTCTTCCGTGACCATGTGCGCTGTAAATCATTCAAAACGTCGGGAAGCAAAAATTAAATAAATCTGCGATAAAATCCAAAAAGATAATTTATTTAATATGGCAAGTATATGGTGGAACTTAGAAAAATCTCAATCTCTATTTTTATTATCTATGGTTATACAGATATAGACTCGAACTTGACCTAAATTATGTTTATTTAACTTTTTCCACTATCTTTGTTTAATTAATTACGAAATGAGATTTCCCTTGTGTTTTCACTTCATAACTCAGTTCTAACTTTCTATACAAATGAAATATGCTTTTAATGAAATATGTTTTACATATTGAAATTTAAGACAGTTTATTACCTAGATGTAATAACTTTCATTCAACCCTTTTTAACGTCCTATCAGGGCCATGCGGTAGATTGTCAGTATGACCCAAGTTTTGGAAATGCCGACCCTAGGTATTTTTCATTAGGGATACGTAGCTAAAAGTCAAAAATGAAATCCTTATAATTTGTCCGGCCATTCGTCTATGTCGCAGTAATATTACTTAGAGACTATTGGAGCAATATTCCTGAAAGGTAGGTAGGTATATCATGTCAATTGTTAGACAATTCTGCCTAATTACGAAAAAAGGGTTTCTCCTTCAGAAAAAATTGAGTATATATATGAGAGTATAAGGCAGTGGTAGCCCAGTGATAACGCGCTCGCTTGGGAAACCGAGTGAAGCGAGTTCAAATCCCGGGTCTCGCACTTCTGATATTTTCATGTGCGAATCATTTCCAACATGATTACCACTTGTCTTAACGGTGAAGGAAAATATCGTGAGGAAACCTGCATGTCTGAGAGGAAAAATGCTTAAATGCCCCTATTTTGTGTCGTCACTTTCACGTATCTGCGTCCTGCTGCTCAGCATAAGTCTCCCCTCAATGATCTATGGGGATCAGGCATTAGTCCATCAAGCTGGCCAAGTGCGGACTTCACATGTCTTTCGAAAACTTACCAGGTTATCTCAGATATGGAGGTTTTTTAGATATTTTCCTTCACCGCAAGGTAAGTGGTAATTACATTGAAATACCAGAGATTCGGCGCGAGCCCCTTCTATTATATATGTTTTTCTATGCCACTCTGTTTGTCGAACGTTTTTTTTTTATTTTGTAGCTATTGACAAGCTTTAGTGTTATCAATAAAAATATTTGGAAACAGTTTTTTTCATACACGTATGTAACTTCTATAAATATACGTATGTTTTTCTTAAATTTTCAATAATAATTATGTTCTAATTTCGGCCACTGGGCGAACACCATTTTTAATCTATACAGATAAATAAAATTGAAGAGTCTGTTGTTGTAATGTCAAAATAACAGCTTTTTACTACAGTGTTACAAGGATTATTTGGCACTTAAGTGACATTGACATGGGGGTGTGGGTGTGAAATTAGGTTTTTTCTTTTATAAAAAAAAACCTCCTAACCTCTGTAACACCACTTCATATTTTGAGATATTTTTATTGAAATAAAAGCACGAAATATCTCCAAAAAACATCAACTCCAGCTGTCTGTCAAAAGAAACGCCTTACAAGATGGCGGTGTTAGTTCTAATTTCGGCCACGTGCCAAATGATGCTTGTAGCACTGTTAATGTATATGAAATTATAAACGGTACTTATAAAAAACACAATGTTTAAAATTATTATCAGTCAGTTTGTTTCAGCTAATCTCTGAAACGACTGGATTAATTTAAGCGAGATTTTCACTAGCAGACATCTGATAATCTATGGAGTAATTTAGGCTACTTTTATTGTAGAAAACGCATTAGAGTTCCGTTATAAAAAAATTAAAAGCACTTGAGCGAAGCGTCGGTAAGTCGCTAGTATTGAATAAAAATTATCTCCATTTCAAGTACTGAAATCCGTTAAGGAGTTACAGCGTTATTAATCAACAAACATACTTCACAAGCTTTATTAATTCAAAACAAACAAAATATAAGACGATGTTGTATACACAATTTTCATTATTACCCATTTTTCCTCAATTTGTAAGAATGATGAGCACAACAACCTTTTAGCGAAACTTTAAAAGCCCTTGCGCTTTCTAAGTAGCCAATTCCGAAATCAGAGCTCCTATCGCCTTCTACAGACAGCTATTATAATTATATTTAAATACTAGTTACTGTCTATGGCTTTGCGTGTGTTTTTATATTGTTACGTTATATGAGTTCTAAGATATGAAAATCAAACTGTATCTTTTGCACTATAGATGTTTTATTCATTCATTAATCCATGGTAAGCTACGAGGCTTGTGTTATGGATACCGGATAATTGATACACTACACATAGATAACTTTAAATACATACATATTATAAGTAACGTGTGTGTATTAAACTTGATCAAAATCTGCCCTGTCGTTACAATGTGAAAAAGTAACAAACATACACACAATTATACTTTTTCACTTTTAGACTTACATGATGGGTGCTTTAATAAAATCCATTAGGTGTTAAGCTTTTATATAAGACTTGAGCAAAGCTGAGAGAAAACATTAGTACTACATAAAATATTTTCACAGCAAGTATTGAAGGGTCCTTATGAGAGCTGGTGAAGTGTTAACTTTTAATGGCAATACCGTCTTTAAAAGGTGTTGCTATTAAAAGTTATTTAAGCTATATATTATCTATACATATAATAAAATTGTAACTAAGCTGAATCTGTACATTAAATATTTTTTTGGAAAATCTTATTGAAATAGACATTATTATGGATACAGAGGCCGAATCTATGGTTTTTAGAATTTTTGTCTGTCTGTCACGGAAAAACCACTGGAGGGATTTTGATGAAATTTGGTATGGTGATAGCTGGTTATCTGGATCAACATATAAGATACTTTTTACAGCGAGAATATATATATATATATATATATATATATATATATATATATATATATATATATATATATATATATATATATATATATATATATATATATAATTTATGTTGAATACATTAAGATAATGCAGAGTTGCTCAAAGTTATAGCTACACGTACCCCTATTAAATTTCCCAGATTGCGAACCATTTTCTTTAGGTCCATGAGTTGCTATAGGAACCATCTCGAATTTTATTACTTATGGTGTTTTTAGTTGTTTCCTTATATAATAACGGTGTTTTGATATATGTTGAATTCCTTACCGAAATGCTAAAATAATATCACAATAATTTCTACTCTTACAAAGTGTGACATACGAGTGTTTGTCTTCGAAGTGTTTCACTTTGAAGTGAAAAAGTGTAGGGTGAAAAATTTTGAAGTTCGATATACACTTGCCCGATCTGTTCGTTTAAGTTCTTTATGTAAGATAATATTGTGTACTCCACTTTGAGAAACTCTGCAATAACGTATGAAACATGAACTTTTTTAACATTACAAGATAATTAGTTCACATTTTAGGTGATACTAGCATTGCCCGCGGCTCCGCCCGCGTTCACATGACCAAAAACCAAATTCTTAGGTATTACATATTACTACTCTTACATTGCAATTTTTGTATTTTTTCTCAGAAATGAGACATTTTCTCGCGTTAAAAAGTATCCTATATGTTGAGCCAGATAACCATCTATCACTATACCAAATTTCATCAAATTCCCTCCAGTGGTTTTTCTGTGATGCGGTAACAGACAGACAGATAAAAATTCTAAAACTATAGATCCGGCCTCTGTATCGATAATAATGTCTATTTGAATAAGATTTCCCAAAAAAATATTTAATGTACAGATTCGGCTTAGTTACAATTTTATTATATGTATAGATTAATGGTAACAGCTGCTCGACTCCAGCATCTGTATTAATATTATAAATGTCAAAGTTTGTGAGTATGGATGTTTGTTACTCAATCACACCAGAACGGCTGAACGGATCTGGATGAAATTTGGCACAGATATTATAGTTTGGAATAACACATATATATCTCGAAAAAATGTACGGTACTCTACTGTAACTTATTATTTACTACTCTAACACATGGCTTGTTTTAATTCCATGATCTTTTGCTTTCTTTTAAGACGCGGATTATACCAGATTGTTATTCCGTCGAAAAAAATCGAAGTTCCTTTCACAGTACGTGGTGCTGACATATTAGTAATATCATATGGGCGTTTACATAATTAAACTTGAAAGTAAATCTGCTGGTTACTTTTTCAAGCTGAACAGATTTTGATAAAATTTGACAAGGACATAGATTGCTTCCTGGCATCAGACATATCCTATATCTTGCATAATAAGTGGCTCGGGGTTCGAGAAAACCCTGTTCCGCTTATTATGCTAGAACAGAAGCCGCGAGCAGAAACTAGTTAGCTAACAAAAGTAAGATCTAGCTGCTAGAATTACAAAAAACAAAACTAACTCAGAAAAGCCATGTAAATCCTAGAGAAACTTAAGTAAATAAATGTAGACTATTGTGATGTGCAGCTATACTCAACCTGCGGCCCGCGGGGCCTTTGTTATTTGCCCATCTGAAGTTACATCTCAGAGTTGGATTCCGTTTTAAATTGTAATTATTCAGGGTTTTTTGATGAGGTCATCGTTTTTGAAAACGATACCAATCTAGAAGTTCCGTTTAAAGAAAAAATGGAAAACAGACCATGACTGAAACGTGTTTGTGGCACCTATAAAAAAAAAGGTTAAATGGCTGGTCTAAAGGGTTTAAAAGGGGTTGCAAAGGTTATATAGAAAATTTTCTTTAAAATAATTTTCTTTTAAAAGTAAAAGTTACTGAAAAATAATTTCATTCTAAAAGTTTATGAATATAACCACACGACGACAACTTTGGCTCAGTTTGTAGTGACCCTACTTGCTGTGCCAGCGGTCGCGGGTTCGAGTCCCGCTGGGGGCATTCATTTGTATGTTTATGTATGTTTGTATTCCAGTCATGGTTGTTTATATTTATAATATGTATATATTTAAAGTTATGTATGTATGTGTAGTGTATCAACTATCCGGTACCCATAACACAAGCCTTGTAGCTTACCATGGATCTAGATGGTGCAGAGTGTTAATGTCCTCACATATTTATTTATTTAACTAGCGACTTATCGTCACTTGGATGACTTATCGTCACATCACTCGGGTGCCTGATAAAAGTTTATATGTTACTCCAGGTCATAATCTATATTATGTATACTAATTTTTTTCCAAATCTGTCCAGCTGTTGTAAAAAAGTAACAAACATACATACACACACTCACAACAAGGTTCTGGGTTCAAGTCTTGGGTCGGGCTAAGCTTAGTTATTGAATGTTTGTGTTAATAAAGTCTCAGAAATAGCCTGGAGTTGGAAAGTTGGCGATATTTTTCCCCATGCCTCTGAGACCACGTGTCGCCGTCCACCTGATGGAAAGTGGTACCTATCGCTCATAACATGGTTGATGCACTTAGGTTTCATGTAACAAAAATGGTCCACTCTGCAGAGAAGTACCAATAGTAACCCGCATAGCACACACCGCCCACCGAGGTGGTTTGCTACCCTGTGCGTTTCTTGGCTTCGCGCCCGGCTGGATTGCCGGATGCGACAAATGACCCCCTCCCCATCCTCCTTCCCATACCACCACGATTCATCTTGAACGCAAATTGGGTTGGAAGGGGGGCTGGGGATCATCAAACCTGAACGAAGCTGGAGCGGGACGTTAGTACCTAAACTTATTCTCATTCACTCGTCTAACAAAGCGATATAGTTTTGAAATTCACTAACAATGTAAAGCCGATTAAAAAACCAGCGTATAGTTAGAGCTTTAACAATGAAACTTTTGGAGTGTTATCTTCTATACAAATGATGTAAACGTAACAGGCTTGGATTTGTACGTAGGATTTTGTATTTAAATAAATATATTTTGACTTCAATTAGTACATTGTGTGGATTTGTTCTTGAATATTAAGTATATGGATATTTAATACTTTCTTAAATTTACGCGAATATGTATTTGACATCCATACTAATATTGTAAATGTGAAAGTGTGTTTGTTTGTTTGTTTATTTGTTTGTTTGTTTGTTTGTTTGTTTGTTTCTTTGTCCTTCTTTCACGTCAAAACGGAGTGACGGATTGGCGTTATTTTTTGTGTGGAGATAGTTGGAGGGCTGGATAATGACATAAACTACTTTTTACCGCGGGAGATCATCTCATTCCGACGGGAAAACACGTTATAATACAATTCAAAAAAAAATTATGATCAGAATTACTTGAAACTTGGTATTAATGCTTTTTAATAAAATTAAATAAATACGTGTTATACGTTTTTCGAAATTCATCCTATAAGGTAGTAAGATAGGGAAAGAAAGTTTGTATGAAACTTTACATTTTTAGAGATTTTTTTTGTAGTTTTTTAAATAAAACTATCTTTTCGGATTATTTCGCGGATTTATTTCGATTTTTGGTTCCCGACGTTTCGAATGCTTTACAGCATCCATGGTCACGGGAGAGACTGAGGTGTTACATGTCTTGAAGACGTTATATATTACTTGTTACAGACATTACCTACCAGCAATTTTACAAAAATGATTTCAAAAATTCAAAAATGGCACCTAAGTACTTTGAAATTATTGTTAATTTTAATTCTAAACATTGATTTTTTTAATAAGTATATTATTAAATCCCGGAAATCATCCCTTGAGGGGATGAAAATGGGGATGAAAGTTTGTTTTTATATTTTAAAATATAAACTGCTATAAATGCTGTGAGATAGCCTCTACTAATCGCAAAAGGTTGCGCAATCGATGGCTGGGACTTGAACAAAAAACCTATTTCCATATTAGGTACTTGAACAAAAAACTGGTTATGTAAATATGAAAAAAATAAATTAATTTGAAATTCAGAATTCATATTAATAAAAAAAAATGTAGGTGACTTATACTATAATATATTTAATTTATTATATTTATAGGCAGTGGTAGCCCAGTGGTAACGCGCTCGCTTGGGAAACCGAGTGAAGCGAGTTCAAATCCCGGAGCTCGCACTTCTGATATTTTCATGTGCGAATCATTTCAAACATGATTACCACTTGTCTTAACGGTTAAGGAAAACATCGTGAGGAAACCTGCATGTCTTAGAGAACTTAGCAAGTTTTCGAAAGACTTGTGAAGTCCGCCAACCCGCACTTGGCCAGCGTGGTGGTCTATGGCCTGATCCCGCTCGTATTGAAGGGAGGCCCACTCCCAGCAGTGGGACGTTAGAAAGGGCTGAATACAATTATACGAGAAAGTACAAAAAATAAAACAGAAGTATGGCTAAACCATCTTCTACAGTATAAATTACTCTTACGATACTGAAATAAGAGATAATATTTTAAATAAAACTATCTTTCCGGATTTTGTCGCGGATTTATTTGCATTTTTGTTTTTGGTAGGCTGTCTGTAACAACTATACCTTCGAGACATGTAACACCTCAGTCTCTTCCGTGACCATGGATGCTGTAAAGCATTCGACACGTCGGGAACCAAAAATGCAAATAAATCCGCGACAAAATCCGGAAAGATAGTTGTATTTAAAATGTCAAATATTCGCGTAAATCTAAGAAAGTATTAAGAGCAAATATATTTGTAATTTTTCCACACTAAATAATCTGCCTAACAACTTACAGTCATCCTGGACCACTTCCAAACCCTTCTTGGCAGAACCTCTCTCTATTCATATAAATTTTGGCCTAAAAATGTCTTACCTAAAAAATAATATAATGGATATAACATAACTAACAACTCACACGTCCCTATACGTTTTAACGGTTAGTATGAAATAGATAGAGTATATGATGAGTTGTTGTGGGTTGTATTATAACGTGTTTTTCCGTGGGAATGAGATATTATCCCGCGGTGAAAAGTAGCCTATGTCACTCTCCAGCTCTCCAATTCTCTTCACACAAAAATACACCCCAATCCTTCGCTCCGTTTCGACGTGAAAGAAGGACAAACAAACACACTTTCATATCTATATCTATACTAATATTATAAAGAGGTAAAGTTTGTGAGTTTATGACGTTGTAGGGGGTAATCTCTGGATTTACAAAACCGATTTAGATGAAATTTAGTAAGATGATAGTTTGAGGCCCTGGGAAGGATATAGGATATTTTTTATCCCGGAAAACATACCTCAAGGGGATGAAAAAGGGGATGAATTTTGAAAAGTTTGTATGGAGAATCAAGCTAGAGTCGAACCCGAGCAAAGCGAGGGTGAGTCACTAGTTTACAATATAAGTATGGAAGTATGGATATTATTCTACAAAAACCCTTTGTTCGTGTGAAATAATATAAAATTTATAGAATAATTTTACGCATGAGAAAATAATATTTGTATATAAAACCAGAAAATATCGTTGTCCGGCAGACTGTATACTGTGATCACGTCAGTGCGACGTCTGAGAATTTTTAGGTATATACATATATTATTGTAAAACTATATAGGTAAGTATATTATAATCTATACATATAATAAAATTGTAACGAAGCCGAATCTGTACATTAAATATTTTTTGGAAAATCTTATTGAAATAGACATTATTATCAATACAGAGGCCGAATCTATAGTTTTTAGAATTTTTGTCTGTCTGTCTGTTACCGCATCACGAGAAAACCACTGGACAGATTTTGATGAAATTTGGCATGGTGATAGCTGGTTATCCGGGTCAACATATAGGATACTTTTTATCGCGGGAAAATATCTCATTTCTGAGAAAAAATGCAAAAACTGCAATGTAAGAGTATACTAATATGTAAAACCTAAGAATTTGGTTTTTGGTCATCGGAACGCGGGCGGAGCCGCGGTCAATGCTAGTATTATATATCGACCTAAGTACAAACCCGACCGAATCGATGGTAAGTCGTTTAAATATATATATTTGAACTACGCAGGAACCGCGGTACAACACTAGTGAAAAATAATTGTAGAGAGGAAAAGTGTTATCATCTCCACCATTACTGATAAGTATATTTCATAAAAAAAATTTGATCTTTTAGTAAAGGCGTGATTTTTTTATTGAATAAAACAGTTCGCTTCTGGCTCTTACGTGTTAATGGCTGCTTGGATATTGATATAGATATATTTTTACCAAAAAATTTAAAAGGTATTGTGTTATCGTTATTGAACGTGATCATTTTTATTTGCCATCTAATATTTTAAGTGAAGATGTGTGTTTGTTTTTCCTTCCATTTCTTAGCAAAAAATAACAAATTGACCTCATAATTTGAATAGATATATTTGTACAGGCTGAAGAGTTAGTAAGTGACTGAGTTAGTCTCAGTAAAATTAACTTAAATCTAAATTCTTGAAAAAGTCGCTTTTTCTGTCCCTATATCCCTACGTATGCTTAGATCTTTAAAACTACGCAACGGATTTTGATGTGGTTTTTTTAATAGATAGAGTGATTCAAGAGGAAGGTTTTAGTATATAATTTGTTAAGTTTTTGTATATATTGGCTAAAATATAACGATATTTGTTGGAGGTGTCGGAAAAAATAAGACGTCTGGGAGCTTTCAACGATAACGCTGCCTAAACCCTTTGAGATATAACAAAATAATGTATGGTGGAATTGTGTATCTTATATAGGTCTACAGAAAAGTCCACGATGGCATATGTGTATCTCTTAAGGATAACATACTATATCCATTTTAATTTAACCCGATCGAAGCGGGGGTTGGTCGCTAGTTAAATACTAAAGTATAGACGCGGTCAAAATCTAGTGTTAAACAATGAATGTATGAAAACCATTTCCTTCGAAAAACCTAAATAGTGTTATTTCAATGACTATTTACAACTTTTTTACGTAATTTTTCTTCTAATTTTAGTCTGTTAAATTCTATTATAAATGTGAAAGTTTGTAAGTATGGATGTTTGTTTCTCTTTCACGCCAGAACGGCTGAACGGATCTAGATGAAATTTGGCACAGAGATAGATTATAGTTTGAAAGAGCACATAGATTACTTTTTATTCCGGAAAAATGTACGGTTCCCGTGGGATAGATCTGTTTTTGTCTAGGGACGAACGAAAGCGAAGCCAGGGCGAGTCTCTTCTAATCAATAAATTGCAAAAAAACACGTGAAGCCATGGAAAATGATAAATTCATTCTAATATTATAAATGTTAAGCCGCTGAACAGATTTCGATGAAATTTAACAAGGTCCTTTGCATCCTGAGGATAGACATGATCCCTTCCCCATTTACCGCGTGAAGTGCGAAAGTGGGTGAAAACCAGTGAGTAATATTTAAAAAAACCATAAAGCTACGGAAAATGGTAAATTATTTGTAAAACTGAAACGTCGTCAACGCCTAACGAACCTCTATACGTGATTTAGAATAATGCTGTGTCAGACGGTTTTATTTTTTTAGTTTCTCGTTCTAGTTTTTGTGTATGTACATTTGTGGGATAGTGTTCACATAGTAGTCGAAGTTAGCCGTAATCGCTATAGAAAAATAGCGGCTCACCCTCGTTTCACATGGAATCGCCTCTGGAAAAACGAAAATTAATCTATCCCACGGGAACCTCAAATTTTTCCGGTATAAAAACTAGCGTATGTGCTATTCCAGACTATAATCTATCTCTGTGCTAAATTTCATCCAGATCCGTTCAGCCGTTCTGGCGTGATTGAGTAACAAACATACATCCAAATATCTAAACTTTCATATTTATAATATTAGTAAGAATTAAGGAAAACATAATATATAAATATTAAACCTATCTACTTTTAAAAAAATAATTTAAAAAAAATATTAATAAATAAATAAAGATAACACCATCTAGTTCCATAATAAGCTACGAGGCTTGTGTTATGGATACCAGATAGTTGATACACTACACATATATAACTTTAAATACATACATATTATAAATATAAACACCCATGACTGGAGTGCAAACATTCGTGCTCATCACACAAATGAATGCCTCCAGCGGGACTCGAACCCGCGACCGCTGGCACAGCCAGTACAGTTACTAAAAAGTGAGCCAAAGTGTCGTAGATTAATGCATTATAGTTCTAGATATTCTATTTTGCTTATTAAGTTCATATCAAAAATACACACAAGCGGTATATCTATACTATCTATACTAATATTATAAAGAGGTAAAGTTTGTGAGTTTGTTACGTTGTAGGGGGTAATCTCTGGATTTACTAAACCAATTTAGATGAAATTTGGTAAGAAGATAGGTTGAGACTCTAGGACAGACATAGGATAGTTTTTATCCCGGAAATCATCCCTTAAGAAGGTGAAAATGGGGATAAAAGTTTGTATTGGGATGCAAGCTAGGGACGCATCCGAGCAAAGCGAGGTTGAGTCGCTAGTTATTAAGAAAAACAGGATAATCTAAGAAGAATAACCCACGACACGCACGAATGGGCTTGTGGGCACTGGTCTGCAAAACAAATCGACCCATCAACAATAGCATCAGAAACAATCACTATTAATCTTCTCGACCGACCTAGATGTCTCATTGTATAATAGATTACGCTTACTTTTATAAAAGACTAGCATTGCCCGCGGCTCCGCCCGCGTTCGGATGACTAAAAACCAAATTCTTAGGTTTTACATATTAGTATACTCTTACATTGCAGTTTATGTATTTTTTCTCAGAACATTTTGCCGCGGTAAAAAGTATCCTATATGTTGACCCGGATAACCAGCTATCATCATATCAAATTTCATCAAAATCTGTCTAGTGGTTTTCTCGTGATGCGATAACAGACAGACAGACAAAAATTCTAAAAACTATAGATTCGGCCTCTGTATCGATAATAATGTCTATTTCATTTAGAATTTCCAAAAAATATTTAATGAACAGATTCGACTTACAATCACAATTTTATTATATGTATAGATAGATGCATATTTGTACGTACAATGCGTAATGGCTGGGCGGATTTGGATAAAGTTTAGTACATATATAATACATATATATATATATATATATATATATATATATTATATATATATATATATATATATATATATATATATATAACCTGGAGTAACACATAGTTCTATTTTTAATTATAAGATGTGCTTCTTGAAAACTAAGATATAGATAATTAAAAATCATAGATATAAGATTCGGGAATTGAACCCACTTCACTTGGTTTTAGAAGTGACTGCGATACCAATGGGCTATCAGACAAAACATAACCAATTTTTGTTGCTGCCACTTTTTTACAACTTCAGTCAAAGAATAAATGGAAAAGAAAAAAAAATCATAAAGTTTTCGATTTCTAAGTTATGATATATAATTTCAAGTTTTCTAAGTAATTGGTAGAAGAATATTACAATTTTTAAATGGATGGGTCATTTTTACTTCGGTTTGGACATCGGTTTGGAGGTTCTTGGTTCTAGTTTCGTGAGACAAATTAAATTTGATATTTTCTGTAATGAAATATCATTTTTTATAGAGCTTGCTCTAAACAGAACTGTTTCGAAAAAGTTTTTATTGATAACTAGCGACTCACCCTCGCTTCGATCGAGTTCGTCCCTAGCTTGCTTTCCGATTCAAACTTTCATCCCCATTTTCACCCCCTAAAAGGATGATTTCCGGGATAAAAAGTATCCTATATCTTTCCCAGAATCTCAAACTATCTTCTAACCAAATTTCATCTAAATCGGTTAAGTAAATACAGATATTATCTTCTACAACCTCACAAACTCACCAACTCACAAACTTTAACTCTTTATAATGTTAGTATAGACTAAAACTCGTCAAAAGCTACTAAATAAAAAAAAATCGATTAAAACACAGAGAAAAAAAAGATACTGAACGGTTTTGTCTTTGTCTGTTTATATATAGATATTAATACGTGAAGAGAAACTTTTGGATCTAACCCTTCTTAAAATATTCCGGAAACGGAAGAGTATAAGCTTTGGCATAGTAAAAGTTTTTATGGAGAAGGTCTACAGAAAGCTAATATGTATTAACTTGTTTTTGCCTACAGCTTCACTTGCTTAATAATAATAATAAGTATTTATTTCAGATCAATATATAATCCATAGTAATTAGATTTTTTTTATGGGACTAATGGGGCAAACGGGCAGGAGTTTCACCAGATGGAGAGTAATCACCGCCGCCCATGGACATCTGCAACACCGCAGGGCTTGCAGATGCGCTGCCGCCTTTAAGGAAAGAATACGCTGGTTCCGCTGTGGGTTTTAGTGAGTAGGAGTCTCACAGTACCTTGCCCGTTATGACGGCCGGCAGGGTCCCCATGATGGGTTTCCCCAGCGAAAAAAAAAAAGAAAAGAGAATACGCTCTCTTCTTGAAGGTGGCCAGGTCGTAGCGGTTCGGAAAGACCGCCGGCGATAGCTGGTTCCACAGAGTGGTTGTGCGAGGCAGAAAATGTCTTAAAAATCGATATATCGATAGATGTTAATATTATAATTCTTTGCCGTGTTAAGTCACTTGTGGCTTCCATTTTTCTTTTAAAATCAGTAAAACGACGTACAATTCCGTCAGGCCAAAATTCATCTTGCATAAACAAGTCTAATTTGTGTTTTGGAACTAAAATTTTGAATGATATATAATCTTTTAAAGATTTTGAATTTATTTCTCTTCTAAGCGTGATGTTATATCAACATTAAACTAATATATAAAGAGTTTTTTGTTTGTTTTAAAGTTGAAAAGTTTTTGTTTGTTTGTTTGTTCCTTCGTTCGTTCGTTCGTTCGCTTGTTTGTTTGTTTGTTTGTTTGTTTGCGTATGCTAATGTCTGTAAGTACGGCTCCCATTTGTGGTTAAAGATGTTTATTTCCCCAAAAAAGGACAATATTAACTTACTAACTAATTATAAATGCGAACGTTACTCTGTCTGTTTGTCCGTCTGTTACCTTTTCACGCTTAATCAGCTGAACCGATTTAAATGAAATTTTGATATGAAGATAGGTTGAGACCCTGGGAAGGATAAAGGATATCTTAAAAGTCATCCCTTAATTAAGGGGGTGAAAAAAGGGGTGGAAATATGTATAGTGAATCAATCATTTCTCAACTAAGAGATATAAAACTCATAATTCAGCATCAAAACGTACTCAAAGACGAAACGAATCGCTAGTAATACAATATTATAGTTTTTATGTATTTAAAACGTATCTAGGGATGCACCTGAGCAAAGCGAGTCGTTAGTCTTATATAAATTAAGTTTCATCAAAATATGTACAGTAATTCACGTGACGCACATATCGGCCTATTCCTACCTTGTCAATATTCTCCACATAATTCCATTGTATGAAAGCAATGGAGCTAGTTTAAAAGGTATTAAACAAACTGAGTTACGTGTACGGCGTAGAGTGGATCCACTTTCAATCGGTAGGGTGACCATCGTATTTACTTTTCGATTTTCTTTGTTACTTCTTTCTTTTTTTTCTGTATTCTGTATATCTGTATAAATATTATAAATATGAAAGTTTGTGAGTATGTATGGATGTTTGTTACTCTTTCACGCCAGAACGGCTGAACAGATCTGGATGAAATTTGGCACAGGGATAGATTATAATCTGAAATAGCACATAGGCTACTTTTTATCCCGGAAAAATATACGATTGACGTGGGATAGATTTATTTTTGTTTTTCTAGAGGCGAACCCGAGAGAAGCGTGAGTTAGCCGCTAGTAATATTATAAATGGTAAAGTGATTATTTGTTTGTTTCTTTGTTTATTCTTCTTTCACATTAAATCAGAGTGACGGATTCGCATGGTTATGTGTGGAGATAGTTGGAGGGATGAAGAGTGATATAGGCAAATTTTTACTGCGGGTGATCATCTCCTTCCCACGGGAAAACACGTTCTAACACAACCCACAACAACTTACTAAAATACAAGAAATCGTTGAAAATTTAAAAATAAAATAGCATAGTTATGAGAAAAATTGAAGCTCGTAGAAGAAAACGTTCCAGCTCTGCTCTAGAGAGATATAATGGAAAATTTTATATTAGCAAAGATACGTTGGAACTTCATTTAAATTTTCCCACAGTTTATTTTAATATTTGCTTACTCCGCGTCTGGAATGTACGAGGAGGATACAAATATGTTGTACAATGAGAAACGTGTGTTCAGAAAAATTACTTATAGTTTGAGGTAAATCTTTGTATATTTTACCACTAGCGGACTCACCCTCGCTCCGCTCGGGTTCGTCCCTGCTTACGTTTAGTATAGATTTCCTATTTTATTTAGATTATTTTCCCGCAATAAAAAGTATCCTATATGTTTTCCCGGATAACTAGCTATCACCATACCAAATTTCATCAAAATCTGTCTAGTGGTTTTCTCGTGATGGGGTAAAAGATAGACAGACAGACAAAAATTCTAAAAACTATAGTTTCGGCCTCTGTATCGATAATAATGTCTACGGGATTTGAACCCACTACGCTCGGTTTCCCAAGCGAGCGCGTTACCACTGGGCTACCACTGCCTTACATACTGTTACGGGAAAAGTTAGTATTAAATAAATATATACAATTTATATTTTAACAATTCTTCACAGGATCTTCGTTTTATATGGAATCGCTTGTTCCGAGAGCTTTAACCTAATCGATATCTTATATTAAAAAAAAAAACTATTAAAATCGATAAATATTTTCAAAAAATTCGCGTCTGCAACTAAAATATTTTAATACAAATTATCATAAAAATAAATATTTATATATTCAAAGTGATGGTCATCCTCGTCATAACAACTTTACATCAGACACAAGTAGGTTTTAGGTTTGGTTGATGAAAGGTGTAGGCACTTTTCTTTTTGAATTCAACATGTCTGTTCTAATTCTGTCAGATTTTTTTGTATGAGTATACAACTTTGCCTGTTGTCAGAAACTGTCAGATTTAAGCCCATATTTGTGGCTGTAGATCTATTCTGATAGGGCTTTAACGCAACCCGACACCTGAATTGGATTCATCCTACTAATTTTATAAATGTGAAATTTTGTGTTATAATACATATGCTACTTTATTTATCCCGGAAAAATGTACAGTTCCCGTGGGATAGATTGGTTTTTGTTTTCCTAGAGGCGAACCCGAAACCCGAGCGAAACGAGGTCGAGCCCTAGTAGATAATAAATAAAAACTTAAAAAAACCGACTTCCAGGCATTAAAATGTAAAAAAATAACTAAACGGGGGTTTTTATGCAGTAAAATACATATTTATCTACGAGTATTACATATTTATATCTTAAAATATTGTCGGCTGGCACCGACATCGAAAATATCTGATTAGGTATCTATTCTAAATGGAAACCTCCGTTTAGTTATCTTTTACATTTTAGTGCCTGGAAGTCGGTTTTTATTTTTTGTTAAAAAGTTTTTATTTTTCCATTTTTAGTGTAGACGTAATAAGCAGGTAATTTGTAAGAAGAAAGTTTTTTCATAACATATTCGATTGAACATTTTATTTAATATTAATATTTATTGTCGATTTTTTTAAAAACCGCTCGAACGATTTTGATAAAATTTATATGGGACTACCTGGGAAGTATACTCTTTGAAACAAGCAAAAAAAATCCAAAACGGTTCAGGCGTTTTCGAGTAATCGGTGAACATACATAAAAAAAGATTCCGACGAATTGAGTACCTCCTCCTTTTTGGAAGTCGGTTAATAATAGTATGTGACATTTAAGCGACAATAACTATAAAACAGTTCAAAACTATTATAGTCTATTATAGTTATCGATCTAATTATTAAGGTGGGTGCCGCTTTTACATGAATTACAGGGCTTTGAATCCATGCTTAGGATCAGCTTAGACTGTGTACATTAAATAAATGCTTTACATTTTAAATAAAACTATCTTTTCGGATTATTTCGCGGATTTATTTGGATTTTTGGTTCCCGACGTTTCGAATGCTTCACAGCATCCATGGTCACGGGAGAGACTGAGGTGTTACATGTCTCGAAGGTATAGTTGTTACAGACAGCCTACCCACAATTAACAAAATTAAAATTGCACCAATTACATTACAATATTTTTTAACTTTAAACATTTTTATAATTTTAATTATAATTGAATATGGAATATTATTTATTTAATTTTGCTGTTATTATTATAATTATTACAATTTTAAAAATATTAATTAGTAATCTATATTTAGTGTTGCCATTATTATATTTATAACCATAAAGAAAATATAAAATATAGTATTAATTATTTAAGCCATATAATTGTTCTATGTGTAATTTAAAAAGTTTCATTTAAAATGTCAAATATTCGCGTAAATCTAAGAAAGTATTAAATGCTTTATATCTTTATAGAAAACAAATATTTTAGTTTGAAGAGTTACAAGAAATATTTCGACATGAGTAAAAAAATCGGTCAAGTGCGAGTCGAATTCGCACACGTAGGGTTCCGTCCATCTTACATTTAATTTTTATTAATATGACTTTTACTCTATGTATGTAGTATGTTAACTTCGATGATCGATTACAAACCTTAAAAAGTGTTTCATGGGGTTTTTTTATTATTTGTTGTTATAGCGGCAATAGAAATACATATTCTGTGAAAATTTCAACTCTCTACCTATTACGGTTCATGAGATACAGCCCTCTGACAGACGGACGGACAGCAGAGCCTTAGTAATAGGGTTCCATTGGCAACCCTTTGGGTACGGAACCCTAAAAACGACTCTTGAGAGGGGTATTCTTTATGAGCATTTGACAACACATTTGACAACATTTGATGACACGTTTGGCTCAGTGTGTAGTAACCCTACTTGCTATGCCAACGGTTGCGGGTTCGAATCCCGCCGGGGGCATTCATTTGTGTGATGAGCACGAATGTTTGTACTCCAGTCATGGGTGTTCATATTTATAATATGTATGTATTTAAAGTTATATATGTGGAGTGTATCAACTATCTGGTATCCATAACAGAAACCTCGTAGCTGACCATGGAACTAAATGGTGCTGTGTGTTAATGTACCAACATATTTTATGTCCCAACAACATTGTGAATATAGGTCGAACTATTTTACTTCTGCTCCAGAAGAGGAATTGTAATTACACTTGTTTTAATTTAGACTGTATATATATATATATATATATATATATATATATATATATATATATATATATATATATATATATATATATAATATATATATATATATATATATATATATATATATATATAAATAAAATCTAGGTGTTTCTTTGTTTTAACAAAATAGAGTATTTGACATCCATACATAGTATAAAACAAAGTCGCTTCCGCTGTTTGTACGCTTAGACCTTTTAAACTACTCAACGGATTTTAATGCAGTTTTGAGCAATAGATAGAGTGATTGAAGAGGAAGGCTTACATGTATAATACATGAATATTATATTCATACTAACCGTTAAAATGTACCTAGGGCTATATAGTTGTTACATTTGCCATTGAGACGTCTAAACCCTTAGTCTCACCCGTGACCAATTGCTGTAAAGCATTTGAAACGTCGGGAACCAAAAAATCAAAATAAATCTGCGAAAAAATCTGAAAAGTTATTTTTCTTTTAAACTAGCGACCCACTCTTGCTTCGCCTGGGTTCGTTCCTAGGTACGTTTTAACGGAAAAGATAGTTTTTTAATAGATACATAGTAGAGGTGATATCTCGATTATCAAAAGGAATATTTCAAAATACCTAAACCGCCTTATTGAGTCCCCATTTCCATAAAAACCATAAATAAATAAATACATTTCATTGAAATATCGCTTAAAAAAATCGTGCGTTGTCAGACATAAGCCTAAAACGTATCGACTTTTTTGTCCTATTTACATATAGTGCGTGTTTAAATAATTCAAAATAATCGACGAACAGTATTTTTAGCGTTCTATGTACATTAAGTAATAATATTTCTATCTAGTACTCTTTTGTCTACAAACGATATCACCGATGGAAAACAAAAATGCATTAGAAAGACATATTATATATATTTTACGTTATCTGTCTGTTTGTTACGGCTAAGCTGCTGAATCGATCTCTATTAAAATCTAGTAAAAGATAAGTTGCGTTTCGCAGATAGTGTAAAGGCTATTTTAACATAATATTAATATATATTTTTTTCTTAAAAAACAAGCTGTTATGTCATATAAATTGTGTTTTGTATTAAATTAATGGGTTTGATTTAATTTAAAGTTTTATTTTATTTCTCCATTATTGTGTCGTATTCTTCTCAACAAACGCTTTCAGATAAAAAAATAGATATTCCGCCATTTTTGGAAGTCCGCCATATTGGATTTACAATGACGTCACATAGCTGACCATGCATTGTCATCCAAACTTAATAGTAGGGGAACCCAAGAGGGGATTTTTACTTAACATAAGGTGGGATACCTTGCATTGTTGAGTACCTCCACCATAATATAAGCCCTCTACATAAGGGCGCACGTCTAGGACTTCCGATCAAAATAATTAAAAAATATTTTAAATTTTTTTTGAGGCAAAAATTGACTATTAAGTCTATGTTGATTATTAAAGGCAGATTATTGAATTGCACACTTTTCAGGATGTAATGAGCCTGCCATACCTTAATTTGACGGTTTCAAGTACGTTATCAAAATATTTTCTTCTTTATATAGTACTTGGGCAGAGTAAATTTCATGAAAATCGATGGAGCCGTTTCCGAGATTCAGATTATATATATATATATATATACAAGAATTTGCTCGTTTAAAGATATAAAATAAGATAATACACTTAATAAATGTTTCTTAGAGAAAGAGATTGATTAGTCTTAACGTAACTAGACAGTGTGTGTACCAAATAAACTTTACAACCTTCTCACATTAACCCATGGATGGGTACATTAAGCAGAATTACGTTACAAATTAGTTAAAAGCTTACTATGACAAGGTTGTATCTCTTAAAATAACATGTGGCGTAGCAAAGCTACGTCGTAGCTTTAGCGTAGAGTCAATTGAAATTTCAAACAATTTGAACTAAATTTTCATTTCACTTTGCTCGTGTATTATTTTTCATATATAGTTGTTGTGCTGTTTTTTTTTTAATTTAGTTCTATATTAAAAACTAGTGTTAAAAATAAGCCCTAGGTACGTTCAATTTTTTTTTGAACGGAACCCTAATTCTTTTTCTAGAATAAAAGTAGCCTAATTTACTCCTTATAACATCAGCTATCTGCCAGTGAAAGTGCCGTCAAAATCAGTGCAGCCGTTTCAGATATTAGCTGAGACAAACAGACAGACAAAAAGACAGAATTGTGTTTTTATTATTAAGTACCATATATAATTTCATATGCATTTAGTAAAAAGTTGTTATTTTGATATTACACACAGACAGTTTTCTGAATAGATTTGTGCTGAATTTGTGCTCTTTGATATCTATCTGTCTGTACATATGTATGTGGCATCGTAGCTACCAAATGACCAGGCAGGTTTTTTCATTAAGAAGCTCAAAGGCAGCTTCAATGCGGTTTTTTAATTTAGAAACTAGTTCCGTAATCAAGTGTGTCGTTGTAGTGACTGTCACCTAAATCTAGTGGCTAGCTTTTACGGCTATAGATTCAGAGGTCCTAGGTTCGACTCCAGTAACCAGCCAAGTACAGTCATGAGTAATTGTTGTGTGGTGTTTAAAGTTGATATAATCCGAGTAATATATGCGAAAGTTTTGTTTATGTGCGTGTGTGTGTTGGTTTGTTTCACTCACCTTAGGAAAAAAGGCTATGGGTTAAACACCTAAACCCGAGAAGCGATGGTGCGTCGCTAATATTAAATTAAGGTAATATCTTACAATATATTCATGTACATGCTTAAAATTTACATATACATTTTTAAATTAAAAAAATTATTTAAAAAAGTATCAATCTCATTTTTTCTTCTAATTTATAAAAAAGATTGAACACTGGTTATTTATCAATATTAAAACAACAATTATCGATCCAAATTAAAAAAAAAAACAAGACGAAAAACAATATTATTTCAATATTTTTTTTAATTTTTTTTCCACTAAATTGCCTTAAAAACAAAAAAAAAATGTTATGAAACTTGGCTTGCAGATTATTTATAATTATAATAGTAAAATTTACAATAAAGAAAATTACAAATATACTTAAATATATATACAAAACAAATTTTGACGATACGTTTGGCTCAGTGTGTAGTAACCCTACTTTGTATGCCAGCGGTCGCGGGTTTGAGTCCCGCTGGGGACATTCATTCGTTTGATGAGCACGTATGTTTGTACTCCAGTCATGGATGTTTATATTTATAATATTTATGTATTTAAAGTTATATATGTGTAGTGTATCAACTATCTGGTATCCATAACACAAGCCTCGTAGCTTATTATGGAACTAGATGGTGCTGTGTGGTAATATCCCAACATATTTATTACTTAGTTATTACTGTACAAGTTATTTTTAAATGTAATTGAGAACTTTGCTAATAAGTAGGTGAATGAAATAAATGCTTTATTATTATTACACTAACCCTTTTGTTTATTTTACGACGTAAGGTCAGCTATAATATGATAATACTATACATTATTTTTTAAATTATACTAGCGACTCACCCTCGCTCCGCTCGGGTTCGTCCCTGGGGTGGGGTCTGGGAGGACCACCCTTATCCTTATCACTTAGGGGTATGGAAAATAGATAGTAGGCGATACTCAGACCTACTGAATACGCATATGAAATTTGGTAAAAATCGGTAAAGCCGTTTCGGAGGAGTACGGTAACAAACATTGTGACATGGAAATTTTATATATTAGATGAAGCTATCATATTTTACTACTACATAAATGCGAAAGTTTGGATGGATGGATGTTTGTTACTCAAAAGGGATAGATTTGCTTTTGTTTTTCACCAGGGATGAACACAAGCGAAGCGAGGTGTAGACGCTAGTATTATATGATGATGTTCTCCTGACCGATTCCGGCCACGGCGGCCAATCTCAATGAGATAAGCCAACTGCGCAGGAGATATTATAGTGCACAAGTGTACGCGCAGACACAACGTGCACTCTCTATTCCTGTCACTCTCATACTCCGGTGGGACGACACGAGACACGACCGGTGAGAGATAAGGCGCAGGACCGACGGCTTTACGTGCTCTCCGAGGCACGGGGGTGAAACACCGCCAACTTCCCAACTCCGGGCTATTACTGAGTCTTTCTATACAGAAAGACTCAATAACTAAACTTGGCCCGACCCGGGACTCGAACCCAGGACCTCCAGGTGTGCAGCCGTACATGCTAGCCGCTACACCACCGAGGCAGTTGTATTATATATTGTATATGTCGTATAGTAAATAAAATGATACAAAATGTATACTATGACTTAACTGCTTATGGACGAAATCTATACAAATAACTAAATTTAAAGTGTCTGTTTGTAATGTTAAAATATCAGCGTTTTACTAAATGCATATTATGAAATTATATACGATACTTATAATTTTTTAAATTTTTGTCTGCCTGTCTGTTTGTTCCGGATAATCACGGCTGGACTGATTTTGACGGGACTTTCACTGGAAGATAGCTGATATTATAGGTAGTAACATAGGCTATTTTTATCTTAGAAAAAGAATTAGGGTTTCGCTCAAAAAAATTAAAACTTACCTAGGGACGAATCCGAGCGAAGCAAGGTTGAGTCGCTAGTATATAACATATGTATTGAGTACTGTATAATTTATTTACCATTTTTAATACTGTGCCCTCAGATAAAAATCGAACCCGCTAAATACTGCCAGTCGAATAAAAACCATCATATAACCTCAGTAATTTATAATACCGAAACTAATATTTTCATCATAAAGTAGGTAGTAAAGCAAATTATTTTACAAAGGGTTCCCAAAGTTAATCGAATTCAAGTCGGACGCGGCTTAAATTCTTATTACTTTGAAATATTATATAGAATAACTCAATCCCTACTAATAATACTATTAATTTGAAAGTAAGTTTGTTTATAATACGTGCTACTTCAGATTATAGTCTACTAGCAGAACCCGCGGCTTCGCTCGCGCTAAAACTACAAATAATCCCTAAAAAGGTTTTATACAAACTTTCATCCCCTATTTTACCCCCTTATAGGATGAATTTCGAAAAATGCTAAAACCAGTATTTAATTAATTTTATTGTAGAGTAATTAATTATATTATATAGTATTATAAAGTAATTAAATAAATTATAATAGTAATTGTAATACCAATATTTTTATTATATATATATATATATATATATATATATATATATATATATATATATATATATATATATATATATTATAACGTGTTTTCCCGTGGGAATTAGATAATCTTCCGCGGTAAAAAGTAGCCTATGTCACTCTCCAGCCCTCCAACTACCTCCATACAAAGATTCACGCTAATGCGTTACCCCGTTTCGACGTGAAAGAAGGACAAACAAACAAAAACATTTTCACATTTATAATATTAGTAAGTTTGGATTTCCCATTTATAGTTTTTACTCACCCGTTCTTCCGTGAAAGCGGTTTGAAAAAAATGAGAAGTTAAAAACCTCTCTGTCTTATTCAAGTATAACAGGTCTCATGCTGGTTTTAAGGGATGCACTTCCATTTTTTTTTGAACTGGGACCCAAAAAGGCTACATCATTGCCCGTTAGCGTCTGGAAATTCAGCCGAGCGTGGCGCTAAAAGACACTAGAGGAGGCCCACTTCGGTGGGTGGTTTATCATGCGAGTTGCTCCTGGTACTTCTCTGATAGCAGAGTGGACTGTGGAGCAACACCATGGTTGTTTTGGTCTGCTTCGGCAGACCTGCCGTCGGGGTGTCGTGGTTGAGTGCGGAAGTGATCCTGCAACGCTCCATTAAGACGGGGGAAGGTTTTGTTGGGTTTTAGTGGGTAGTACTGGCATTATTACGCCGGTGAGTCCCACACCTCGTGCGTAAATGCATTTCCCAACGTTAAAAAAAAGGTTTTAGTGGGTAGTACCAGTTTTGCCAAGGACGTCAAATTAAAAGATAGGAAGATGACTTACCAACAGGATGGAGAACTCGGAACAGAGATGAATGGAAAAAAATGGGAGAGGCCTATGTCGATGGACAACCTGACCAACAAACTGGTTGCTGAATAAATTATTTTAAAATTAGATTTTAAATATTATTATGTTTTTAAGTATTACATATGTAAATTATAATTACTGTACAAATGGTCAGCGAATACAGGCTTTTATTATTATATTATTATTATTATACTAGTTTTTCCGGTGACTCCCTTACCTCGTGCCTAAATGCATTTTCCGACGTAAAAAAAATAGCAAAGTTAAAAGTTTGATCAAAAATTAAATCTAAGTAAAATAACGCGCAAATGCTAGTTCATACAATTGACGTCATCTTTATTTTTGTTGACCGAGCAGTGATAAACCTTTATCTTATCGTTCAATTAAAAAATCAATAGACACTTACTAGTTTTCATTAGTTTTATTAGAAATTAATATTTGTGTTGAAATGGTTTTCATAAAAATTGAACTTTTTTAGAGTCTCTTTCAGATTTTAAATAAAATTATGAGAGACTGAGTGTCTCCCGTGACCATGGATACTGTAAAGCATTCGAAACGTCGGGAACCAAAAATCTAAATAAATCCGCGAAATAATCCGAAAAGATAGTTTTATTTAAAATGTCAAATATTCGCGTAAATTTAGAAAGTATTAGTCTCTTTCAGATTTTTTTTATAGCTAGTGTTCGTCTAGTGGACGAAATTCGATAATAATTTTATTAAAAACTAGCGACTCATTCTCGTTCCCCCCGGGTTCGTCCCTAGTTACGCTTTAACGTATAGTATAGATTTCTCAGAGATGAGATATTTTCCCACAGTAAAAAGTTTTCTTTATATTGACCCGGATAACCAGTTATCATCATACCAAATTTCATCAAAATCTATCTAGTGGTTTTCTCGTGATGCGTTCCCAGACAGACAGATAGAAAAAACATCTAAAACTGTAGATTCGGCCTCTGTGTCGATAATAATGACTATTTCAATAACATTTTCCATAAAAATAATTAATGTACAGATTCGGCTTAGTTACAATTTTATTATATTATGTATAGATTTGAAAAAAAACATATACGCGAAGCGTGGGTGAATCGCTAGTTAATAATAATAAAAATATAACAAATTGAAAAAAAAACATAAAAATTTTTGCGATTATTATGTATTGTGATAGAGTATCGTATCAAGCTTTTGTCGTTAAACTTAAATTATTATTCTGACAATTATAATAATAAATAATAATAATAAATATGTTGGGACATTAGCACACAGCGCCATCTAGTTCCATGATAAGCTACGAGGCTTGTGTTATGGATACCAGATAGTTGATACACTACACATATATAACTTTAAATACATACATATTATAAATATAAACACCCATGACTAGAGTACAAACATTCGTCATCACACAAATGAATGCCCCCAGCGGGACTCGAACCCGCGACCGCTGGCACAGCAAGTAGGGTCACTACAAACTGAGCCAAACGTGTCGTCAATATATATTTGCACTTTCAAAGTTTTAAGTCAACATATTTACAATTAAGCTAGAATTGACGTTCTAGATTTGTTTATATTCTTAGGATTGCTTGATTATCATCATCTCTGAGTTGTTGACATATTCAAAAGTGTTTGTAAAATTCAAGTTGAATATTGGCAATTTGAGTTTATCTTCGCTAATATTATAAAAGGTAAAGTTTGTAAGATTGTGTGTTTGTTTGTAATGGATAAACAAAAAATTCGTTGAGCCGATTTAGATAAAATTTAGTATAGAAATAGTTTGAGATCTTGGAAAGGACATAGGATACTTTTTATCCCGGAAATCATCCTATAAGGGGGTGGAAAGTACAGATTGGACTCAGAATTTTATTATATGTATATACTAAATGTCTCTATTATGATTGTCTGATTTGGCCTACAAATGGCGTATACTTTAGTGTGTCGAGAAAAAGGCAAATCCATACGATGATATGTGATGTAACTTTCAAATAAAATTTTAATAATAATATTTATTGCAAAGGTGTACACCCAATTTACAATATAATAACATATATGTAGTTATCATAAGTCAATTTTTATATCACTTATGCATATATATGCAAGTCAAAAACAAAATTCAGACAGACTTTTTAAATAAAACTATCTTTTCGGATTTTTTCGCGGATTTATTTTGATTTTTGGTTCCCGACGTTTCGAATGCTGTACAGCAATCATCACGGGAGAGACTGAGGTGTTAGATGATAATACCTTCAAGACATCTAACACCTCAGTCTCTCCCGTGACCATGATTGCTGTAAAGCATTCGAAACGTCGGGAACCAAAAATCCAAATACGAAAAGATAGTTTTATTTAAATTTATAAGAAATTAATTGAATTCTAAAGAAATCTATTGCTAACTGACACACCGGCGTGTCCGCGGTCGTGGAGGGAATAAAAAAAAAACAATTATAACTCGTCAATAGCTTCTAAACAAAAAAAATAAGAAAATGTGGTGACAAACAGACCAGAAAAAGTTAATAACATCTTTCATATTTCCTTAATGAACTTAAAATTTTATTTATTTAATAAATTATTTTAAAATGTCGTCTTTGTAATAGGATTAAAAGCTCATCATACTTACTAAAATTTCGTTTTTTGAGCTTTTTATTATAATTAAATGATAAGCTTTTATTCGTTCTTAAATTTTGCTGAGTTTTATTATTTTTGCCACAAGGTTTCAATACTAGTTTACTTATTTATTATGTAGAAAAATATTTGGAAATAGATTTTTTTATTCGTCCAATAATAATCGGATGAATAAAAAATATATTATTCGTCCGACTATTGTTGGTGTGATTATTTTTATGTTTGTATAAAAAACTTTGGGATTTAAAGATATATATTTATAAATATCCGTCTATCTGTATGTTTCATACCATTTCACGCTTAAACTGCTAAACAGATTTCGATCAACTATGTCAAATATATAAATTGCATCTTGGAGTTGAGGATAAATTACAAAAAAGTTTTTATTTTCCAACTTCGTTCAATATTGAAGAGAAATGAATTCCATTAAAAAAAAATACATAAGTCTTAAAAAAGATTTTATAGATATATAGATATGGAAAAAAAGATCAATAAAATGTCAAATTAAAAAAAAAGACCAAGCGAATCCAGGTTAGTTTGCTAGTATGCTGTAAATAAATATTTAGATTAAGACTTGGTTTAAATTAAGAAAAAATCTCTTTTTATTCACCGACTCAGGAAAGGTACCAACAATAAGATGGAAAGTCTATAGGATTTGGGATTTCTTTGTTCATTAAACAGATTGGCGTCGAAATTGATTCCGTTCAGTGTAGGTTTAGCCAAATACATATACATACTAGCTAAAATTTTCGGCTTTGCTTGTACATATTGTTCGGTGATATACTTTTTGGTCTACAACATCGTGAGTTCGAATCTTGCTCCGGGTAAGCAAATATGATTATAATAACAAACCTTTCGGTGAAGGACACAGAAGGTCATCATGTAGACACCTTCATGTTTAAGAGAATCTAGTAAGTTTTAGAAACACGTGTGAAGTCCACCAACCCACATTTAGTCAGCGTGGTGGACTATGGCTCGATTTCCCTCGCATTACGGAGAGTCACGTGCCCAGCATTGTGATATTAAAAAGGTAAATGTAAAAAGGTTTACAAGCAGAAGAGAAAATGGTACTGAATTGTTTTTGTAAAGTAGTCGTAGGTTTTTTTTAATAACACCCCTTCCCAAACTTTATTATAGAAACCACTTTTTTCAACGAAAAGGTCAAATTTGGTAGATTTTTCAACTACTTTCTTTTATTATTCGTTGGGGTCATAATATAGAGTATACATATAATAAAATTCAAACTGAGTCGAATCTGCACATTAAATATTTTTTGGAAAATCTTATTGAAATAAATATTATTATCGATACAGAGACCAAATCTATAGTATATACGCCCCACGAGAAAACCACTGGACAGATTTTGATAAAATTTGGTATGATGATAGTTGGTTATCCGGGTCAACATATAGCATACTTTTTACTGCGGGGAAATATCTCATCTCTGAGAAATCTATACTAAATATCTAGGGACAAATTCAAGCGGAGCGAGAGTGAGTTCCTAGTTGTTATATAAAAGTGTACAATGTCATGGACCTCCTAATGGATGTTCTTAAAGAACGTTTGAAGATAAATATTATTATAGAACAATATTTAAAGAACTTCAGTTCAAAAGCTCAACATTCATCTGTCTGTTAGCTTTTTTAATATAGATATCTAAATTATTTATTTATAATATGTATATATTTAAAGCTATATATGTGTAGTGTATCAACTATCTGGTATCCATAACACAAGCCTCGTAGCTTACCATGGAACTAGATGGCGCTGTGTGTTAATGTACCAACATATTTATATTTATTAATTATAATATTGATTATGGCCGATATCCCGTTTCCGGACAAGGGCAGTGAGAATAAATATATAATCATATTTAAAACTTCCATAATTTACTCAGTCATTTGAACCTGATGTAGACTAACTACGATAGTATAGTCCAAGTCAGCTTAACAGTTACGGTCACGCCCCATAAAGTTCACTAACAAGCGGCTTAAGTTTAGTGTCGCTAATTGTGTAGCGTTAGCAAAAAATAATAATAGTAGATTTAGATTTTTGCGTTTATGCTATAATAATAATAATTACCGACTTCGGCCACGGCGGCCAGTCTCATTGAGAGTAGCCAACTGCGCAGGAGATATTATAGTGCACAAGTGTACGCGCAGACACAACGTGCACTCTCTGTTCCTGTCACTCTCATACTCCAGTGGGACGACATGAGACACGACCGGTGAGAGTTAAGGCGCAGGACCGACGCGACACGTGAAAGCCGAGGCACGGGGATGAAACACCGCCAACTTCCCAAATACGGGCTGTTACTGAGACTTATTAAACAACTCGATAACTAAACTTGGCCCGACTCGGGACTCCAACCCAGGACCTCGCGATGTGCAGCCGTACTTGCTAGCCATAACACCATCAAGGCAGTCAAAAGTTAAGTTTCTGCTATACTAACCAACTGTTTGGTCTCATTTTCATCAAGCTAGTGTTGAAATTCAACCATAACCATTATTGTGTCACTGAATGAGTAAAAACAACTATTTCTAAATTGTTTCTATCGTTATCTACTAAAAAAAAAAACAACAAGAAATCGGCTCACAAATAGAGTGGAAAAAGATATTAAATTGTCTTTGCCTATTTAATTTCTTCTGTTTTGTTTTTATCTATCCAAAAATTGAAGGTGTTCAATGTAACACTAATTACACAAATTTCCGAAATTTTCAAACCCTTCCCTTTAAACCTTTTCCTTTACCAATGTTAATAATAAAATTAATAAAATCGGTTCAGACGCAAAATGCATCTTGGACACGAGCGAAGCGATGGTAAGTCACTAGTGTAAAACAAAAAACGTAATTAAATTTTTTCTGTCAACAGTACTTAGCTTAATTTATAATGCGGTCTGTACATTTTGAAACTTTGTTACTAATTCTAACAACATAACTGCAGGTGTGTCCATGTTTCTTATATGTTCTTTTAGAATTCGGTAACCATATGGATTTTATAAGAACAATATTTGGTAATTACATATTTTGGCCACGTGATATATAGTACTATACATATTTCGACACGTTTGGCTCAGTTTGTAGTGACCCTACTTGCTGTGCCAGCGGTCGCGGGTTCGAGTCCCGCCGGGGGCATTCATTTGTGTGATGAGCACGAATGTTTGTACTTCAGTCATAGATTTATACGAGTATAATATGTATGTATTTAAAGTTATATATGTGTAGTGTATCAACTATCTGGTATCCATAACACAAGCCTCGTAGCTTACCATGGAACTAGATGGTGCTGTTATTTGTATATTTAAATTTGTAGCATTTAGGTGCGTTATTTTCATATATTTTTAGTCTATTAGCCAAAGCTATTATAGATTGTCATATTGTGAAAGCCTAATATATTTTTTTATCACAGATGACTTATTGAGGGTTTCAAAAAAAAAACAAAAAGGTTTTTTTTTATTTAAAAAAAATAAGAATAACTTTTTTTTTAAACTTACCTGAGCCGGTAATCGAACCGACTAAAAATTGCAAAAAAATGAACCATTGCTATTTAATTTAACTAATCGATAGGGTTTATGGTAAGGACAAAGACCCTCTTATAAACATTGTATCTTACAAATTCGGAAAATCATGAAACTTCACTATATCCTATAATCCATACTAATATTATAAATGTGAAAGAGTGTTTGTTTGTTTGTCTTTCTTTTACGTCAAAACGGAGTGATGGATTGGCGTGATTTTTTGTGTGGAGATAGATGGAGGGCTGGAGAGTGACTTAGCTACTTTTTACTGCGGGAGATCATCTTATTCCCACGGGAAAACACGTTATAGTACAACCCAAAAAAATTACGATCAGAATTACTTGAGACTTGGTATTAATGCTCTTCAATACAATTTAATAAAAACGTGATTTAGAATTTTACGAAATTTATTCTATAAGAGGATAAAGTAGGGGATGAAAGTTTGTATGAAGCCTACTTTTTATCTAGAGTTTTATGTAATTTTAACGCGAGCGAAGCCGCGGGTTCTGCTAGTAATAGTATATACATTATAATAGACAATTGTAAAAGAGAAGAAAGCAAAGTAAGAATACCCCTTCGCTTTGTACTCCTAAAGGAAAATTACCAGAGCTGTACAAATCGTATGCGAGTCAAAAACATGCCATGCTTCAGGCCAGATTCTAATTAGCCTTTTTGTTATGGGGCTTGATAAACTAGTCGTGATTTCCGGATTTGTTTGAGAAATAAAAAATTGACAAATACAATTCACCGGTGGTAGGACTCTGTCAAGCGTGAAAAGTCCGACTGGATGGGTACCACCCCCTTATCTATTTCTCCCGCCAAGCAACAATGATTGCATTGTTGTGTTCCGGTTTGAAGGATAAGGTAGCCAGCGCAGTTACAGGCAAGAGGCATATCATCTTAGTCCTCACAGTGACAACGTACCTGGTTCTGTATTTTTGTAACATAAAACCTAAGTGCATGAACCGTAGGTGTTATGGGCGACAGGTACCGCTTCCCATCAGGTGGGTTGTCTGCTTGTTTGTCACTGAATACTTTAAAAAAAAAATACAAGTCGCGCTTGAGTTTCGTAGCAAAAAAATTTAAAGTCTTTAACATATGAGTACTTATTTAACTGACACAATAAATAAGTTTATCTGTGTGTGTATTCAGTCCCTATTTTTTACGTCCCACTGCTGGATGATGGATAGATACGAGGGGGATCAGGCCATAGTCCACCACGCTG
Organism: Brenthis hecate; assembly: GCA_951806755.1. NCBI lineage: Eukaryota > Metazoa > Arthropoda > Insecta > Lepidoptera > Nymphalidae > Brenthis > Brenthis hecate. The sequence continues at coordinate 367,698 of OX638250.1, read as the reverse complement.
GCCAAGTGCGGGTTGGCGGACTTCACATGTCTTTCGAAAACTTGTTAGGTTTTCTCAGACATGCAGGTTTCCTCACGATGTTTTCCTTCACCGTAAGGCAAGTGGTAATCATGTTAGAAAATGATTCGCACATGAAAATATCAGAGGTGCGAGACCCGGGATTTGAACTCGCTTCACTCGGTTTCCCAAGCGAGCGCGTTACCACTGGGCGACCACTGCCTAGTTTATCTGTACATATAATAAAAGTGTAACTGATTGCTGTCCGTACATGAAAGATATTTGAGAAAACCTATTATTGGTGGTCTTTATTAACGCAATAGAACCCAAAACAATGATTTTTAGAATTTTTGTCAGTTTGTCTGTGTTTGTGCGCGCTAACTTCAGAAATAGTTTAACCGATTTGGGTGCGGTTTTCACTAATATATTGTGATAAGCTTCAATTAATATTTAATATTTGTTTTATTTTAATAGGCTCATAAAAAAAACAGTTATATCATATATTTTATATTCAATATTTGTATAAGAAGCAAAGTTTTAGTTTTCTTTAAATAATTTTCGTTTAAATTATTCCAACCCTTAGTTATATCTATGGAGTGTCAATTCGTTTTTTTTTTGTTTTAGGTAATTTTAGTATAAATATAAGCTATATAGCTTCAACAGTCCCCAAGTAAAGTCTATGAGACACGGACGGTCTTCTGAAATTCAAATCTTTTAGTGGAAAAAAGTATTAATAATACGAAAACAACGAATTTCAGATTTTTTCTTGGAATTTTGCTGTAAGGTCTTGCTCTTTACCAAATTTCATGATTCTACATCAACAAGAAGTAGTTATTTTAGGGGTTTTAATGAAATTGATTTAGAAGCTTGTTTTTTTTATAATTCCAAGGCACTATAGATAAAATATATCATACTAGTTTTTACCCGCAGCTTCGCTCGTGTGGTATGCAAAAGTAGCCTATTTCCGTTTCCGGGATGCAATCTATGTATTTTCCAAATTTTATTGAAATCTGTTCAGAGGTTTACGTAGGAACACAGAACAGACAGAGCTATTTTCATATTTATAATATTAGTATGGAGTTATGTGAGTTCAATTCAATTCTCTTGTTAGTGATCTCAAAGCATGGCAGTTGAGCACAGATTACTTCGCCAATGTCACGTAGAATGGAGACGACACGAAGGAGATTGGTTGGAAAAATTAGATTATTAAACTATGTTTATACATATAATAAAATTCTGAGTCGGATCTGTACATTAAATTTTTTTGGAAAATCTTATTGTAATAGTCATTATTATAGATACAGAGGCCGAAGCTATACTTTTTAGATTCTTGTCTGTCTGTCTGTCCGGAACGTATCCCAAGAAAATCACTGGACAGATGTTGATGAAATTTGGTATGATAATAGCTGGTTATCCGGGTCAACATATAGGATAATGTAGTGGCAGTGCTGACGCGCAAATTTTGGCTATATAGCAATTGTATCGCGCCACGAACCCCAGATGTCCCGTAACTGTCTACCGATTCACTTGTGACTTATATTATTATTAAAGTATATGCACATATTGTGATCTCTGAGAAATCTATACTAAAAGTCAAAACGTAACTAGGGATAAAGCCGAACGGAGCCAGGGTGAATCACATGTTAATTATAAAGTGTAAAAAAATGGAGTAAATCCTTTACGAACCTTATACCTACAACAAAAGAAAGCTCAATTACTATACACATAAAACCTGTCATTAAAATACGAGTTTAACTTGATACCTTCACGCGTTCTTAAGAAAAAGCTTGACAGATAGGAAACGATTAATATGATAATTATCGTGTTTCCTCTTCAACTAAGACACCCGATAACGATTCCATTTAAAACAAGATTCCGTAATAACCGTAGGATATAAGTATATTGGAAAAATTATTGAACGGTATGCAAGATGTCCACAGCCCGTCTGGAGCGGAATTAAATAAGCGAGTTACTGAAAATTAAGTTGAAAAACCAACCCGCACTTGTCCAGCGTGGTGGACTATGGCCTGATCCCCCTCGTATTGAAGGGTGGCCCGTGCCCAGCAGTGGGACGTTAAAAATGGCTACAAGTTGAAAATATAGGCATATCCGAAGGAAAAAGTTGTATATTTATAAAAGTAGTTTTATAATTTTGAATTATGAAAGAAAACATCGTTCTCGTTATTCTCAGAACAAAATACCTTTTTAGCGCGTACATAATTCATAAAATATTTAGGTAAATGTTGGACTGTGATGAAGCGAAGCGAGCTTTAATAGTATATATGTACAATGTATATATATATATATATATATATATATATATATATATATATATATATATATATATATATATATATATATATATCCCCTTAAGACATGACTTCCGGGATAAAAACTATCCTACGTCCTACCCACGGTCTCATACTATCTTCTTATAATGTGTACGTGTAGTATATGTTTAATACTAATCTATACAGATAAATAAAATTGAAGTGTCTGTTTGTAATGTCAAAATAACAGCTTTTTACTAAATGCATACGAAATTATATACGATCCTTATAAGAAAAACACATTTTTTTAAATTCTTGTCTGTCTGTTTGTTCGGGTTAATCTCAACGGCAGGACCGATTTTGATGGGACTTTCACTGGCAGATAGCTGATGTTATAAGGAGTAATATAGAATACTTTTATTTAAGAAAAACAAAATAAAATGAGCCCATTTTAGCTTTCCAGCCCATTTTTAGCCCGTTAATAACACTCAATATATAAACAAAACACTGCCAAACACTGAATCTAGAAAACCTATATAACAAAGGTGGGTGAGCACTAAGAAAGTATTATTAAAGATTCATCGCCTAATGGAATATTTAGAGACAAGGCATGAAAATTCGTCATTTTTTAAGCTAAAAATATGGGAACTGATATTCAAGTTTACATTTCCGATGGGAAATCCTTTTGGTCTTACTTTAGTATATGAGGGCACGTAAAATGGGTATAAGTACATATCGATCTATAGATCAATAGATCTTTGTAGGGTTAAGTGAATTGGACCAGATGTTTTTGGTCTATTTATATGAAATCCTTAGTTGAAAACACAAACTGATTTTATTTGCTTTATTTCACTCATTTCTTATATGTTTATATATATATATATATATATATATATATATATATATATATATATATATATATATATATATATATATATCAGTGGTGTAGTGGCTAGCATGTACGGCTGCACACCCGGAGGTCCTGGGTTCGAGTCCCGGGTCGGGCCAAGTTTAGTTATTGAGTCTTTCTGTATAAGTAAGCCTTAGTAACAGCCCAGAGTTGGGAAGTTGGCGGTGTTTCACCCCCGTGCCTCGGAGAGCACGTAAAGCCGTCGGTCCTGCGCCTTAACTCTCACTGGTCGTGTCGAGTGGTCGTCCCACCAGAGTATGAGAGTGACAGGAATAGAGAGTGCACGTTGTGTCTGCGCGTACACTTGAGCACTAATTTATCTCCTGCGCAGTTGGCTCGTCATTTTTTTTTAAAACAAACTATTTCATATCAAGTGTCAAATCGTACCTAACCCGAGCGAAGCGAGGGTGAGTCGCTAGTAGGCTATAAATTAGGCATTCTGAAAAGCTTTAAACACTACAACACTACTTAATACAAAAATGGAAAAATGAAACTTAAAAAAACTCACTTCAAAAACACACTAATAAGTAAAAATAATGATTGGTAGTTTTCATTTACTATAGATAGGTATAAAAATATTTGATTAGGTATCTATAGTAAATGAAAACTGCCAGTCAGTTAGTTTATACTTTTTAGTGTTTTTTTCTACGCTTAGGTTGTTTTTTTTTCAAAATTTAATGAGACCATTTAGAAAAACCTCTATCGAACAAAATAATAATTTTTCAAATCCGTCTATTTATCACGGAGCTATGCCCGAATATACATAAAAAATATAAACATCCAAATTGATGGTTCCCAATAAAAGCTTTCATCCCCATTTCGGGATGATTTCCGGGATAAAAAGTATCCTATGTCCTTTCCAGGGTCTCAAACTACCTTCTTACTAAATTTCATCTAAATCGGTTCTGTATATCCAGAGATTACCCGTCACAACGTCCCAAACTCACAAACTTTACCTCTTTATAATATTAGTATAGATTTAATTCATCCTATAATTATGAATCAAAAATTAAAAAAAATCCCCTACGCAAATTAATTGTCATTTAACGATTACACTGGCACGCGTGAAGCACTTAATCGAGTAATCATACGCCAAAATGCCTTACATCATTTTGGAAAATAGCTGATACCCTTACACTGCTGGACCGATATTAACCAAACATAGCTAAGAACCACCGCAAGGAAACTGGCTTTCAAATAAAAACAACCACATCAAAATCGGTCAATCCATTTGAGGGCTACGATGCCACAGACATACAGATACACACACACACACACAAACAGACATCGACGTCAAACACCTCTCATTCTGCGTCGGCGGTTAAAAATGATCATGGTGGTATTTCGACCACTGGACGAAGCCTAGTAAAAAACGTATAATGCATGTGATGAAATAGTAGATAAAATGTGAAAAGGAGCAAAATAAACGGAAACACAAGGATGCCTGATATCTAGTGAAAAATACATTTTCATAATAATAAAACGTAAGAAACCTATACTTTTGACAATCTTATTTCATCTTCAACATAAAGTTGGTCCCCGAGGGATACTCGGTCGTTGTAGTTTATTTGGGTTCGAGAGTGTAGTGTTACGAGTAGCTTTACCATGTTATGGATGGACAAAAGGTATTGAATAGTTTGTTATATATTGTCTACATATAACTTTATGCCGTGGCTTCACTCGTGATGAAAATAAAAAAAGTATGAAAATTGGTTCACTTAACAATAATTTCCCATAAAAAAACCATAAGATATGTATGTTTATATTCAACACTTTTTATCATCATCATCATCATCAGACCACATTCCACTACGCTGGCCATAACTTGGAAAATTGTGAAACTTGTTAGGTTCTCTCAGATATACAGGTTTCTTTACTCAAGACGTTTTAGTTCACCGTAAGACATATGGTAATCATGTTAGAAATGATTCGTACATTAAAATATCCGAGGCGCGAGACCCGGGATTTGAACCCACATCACTTGGTTTCCCAAACGAAGCTGGGCTACGAATGCCTTAGTCATCAATTAGTCTTATGATTGATTATTATTCATAGAAATCAAAATATTTACTTCAACAAAATCGAAGTGGCTTAATACTTTCTTAGATTTACGCGAATACTTGACATTTTAAATAAAACTATCTTTTCGGATTATTTCGCGGATTTATTTTGATTTTTGGTTCCCGACGTTTCGAATGCTTCACAGCATCCATGGTCACGGGAGAGACTGAGGTGTTACATGTCTTGAAGGTATAGTTGTTACAGACAGCCTACCCACAATTAACAAAATGAATTCAAAAAAAAAAAAATAAAAAAAAATTGAAAATGGCACTAAAGTACCTTACAATATTTTAACTTTTAACTTTAAACATTTTTATATAATTTTAATTAACTTTATAATTGAATATGGAATATTATTTATTTAATTTGAGCTGTTATTATTATAATTATTACAATTTTAAAATATTATAAATAAAATTATCTTTTCGGATTATTTCGCGAATTTATTTTGACTAACTAAGCCGAATCTGTACATTAAATATTTTTTGGTAAATCTTATTGAAATAGACATTATTATCGATACAGAGGCCGAACCTATACTTTATAGAATTTTGGTCTGTCTGTCTATCTGTCCGTCTGTTACCGCATCACAAAAAAACTACTAGATGGATTTTGATGAAATTTGGTATGATGATAGCTGGTTATCCGGATCAACATATAGGATACTTTTTACCACGTAAAAATATCTCATGTTCGAGAAAAAATACAAAAACTGCATTGTAAGAGTATACTAATATGTAAAACCTAAGAATTTGGTTTTTGGTCACCTTAACGCGAGCGGGGCCGCGGGCAATGTTAGTTAAGTAATAAACTCAAAATATATTTTATTTAAACCGAATTTTACAGATTGGGACAGTGTTATTGTTATTGTTGGCTCGTTAGAGCCAACATCTAATCCAAATACAGTTCTGGCGAGAAGAGCCGGCGAGAATCTCAACAAAGGCTTTATTAAAATTTTAGATTTCGTCATTTATTCATCATACAACAAATCTGTCTCGTTGATATTGTAATTAGTATGTTCTGTGCATATCTAAAGATCCTGGGTTCAAGTACCGGGTCGAGCTAAATATATGATGGGACATTAGCACAAAGGTGCTGTGTGTTAATGTAAAAAAAAAACGTTACAAATAGATAAAGTATAGTGGTTTTATAGCTAACTCACTGCCCACGAATTGTATAATCTATATATCTTTACTAATATTATAAAGAGGTAAAGTTTGTCAGTTTGTGAGATTATGAGTTTGTGACGTTGTAGGGAGTAATCGCTGAATCTACTGAACCGATTTAGATGAAATTTGGTAAGAAAATAGTTTGAGACCCTGGGAAGGACATAGAATGCTTTTTATCCCGGAAATCATCTCTTACGGGGGTCAAAATGCGGATGAAAGTTTGTATGGGGAATCAAGCTAGGGACGAAGCGAGGGTGAGTCGCTAGTCAACCTATATATAAGTAAATGCGATGAGACTTTTGGTAAGATCTCTTACCTCAATCAAATAAGGCAACTTTGGAATGAAAGGTGTTAGCTCCGTAACTTTAATTAAAAACCTTTATTGTGGTATTGTATACGCTATAATAGTACGCCAGATGCCAGAGGTGGCACACCTTTCGGGACCAACTATGCTTATGCATCATCCAGATGACGCCATAATTTCCATATTCTCTAATATATAATATCTCTAATATATAATATTCTAGCAGAACCTGCGGCTTTGCTCGCGCTAAAACTACAAAAGAAATCCCTGAAAAGGTAGTTTCATACAAACTTTCATCGTCTATTTTACCCCCTTATAGGATGAATTTCGAAAAATGCTAAAACAGATATTTATTTAATTTTATTGAAAAGCATTAATACCAAGTTTTAAGTAATTCTGATCATAAATATTATTATGGATTGTATTATAACGTGTTTTCCTGCAGGAATAAGATAATCTCTCGCGGTAAAAAGTAGCCTATGTCACTCTCCAGCCCTCCAACTGTCTCCACACAAAAAGAAACGTCAATCCGTCATTCCATTTTGACCTGAAAGAAGGTCAAACAAACAAACACACTACCACTTTCACATTTCTAATATTAGTATGGATTTATTGAAGTATGTATTTATGTATGTAAATATCTATGTAATATGCCCGTATATATGTAAATGTATATAATATAAAACTTGATATAGTTTGTACCTACACCGCACCTAATTATTATTATTTTTTTCTCACGCTTGAGGATTTCTGGTAGAGATCTCTTAAAGAGATAAGTCATCCTTTGTACACATGGTATCTGTTTTCTATTTTGTATGTATTTTTTCTTGGTACATAAATTAAAAAAAAATAAATAAATACACAAACACATCGTTAAAACCGTTCAAGTCAATTAGAAGTTAGAACAGGATATAAAGATTCAAACGGCTAAGTTTAAGACCAAATTCAAAGGTAATTTTATGCTCTACAACTTTTGTAACGATTTCTAATGTCGTTTTAAACAAGGCAATGATATTAGGCATTTTTTTAAATAATGTTGTTTTTCCGAAAATATATATAATAATTGAGTTTTTGAAGTCATACTACTTTTGGCACGTTTGGAAAAAAATATGAGAGTAATTTTTTAACGATGCGCGCGCACACCGACAGCCAAAAGGCGACATGATGAAGTTAGCTGCATTCCTTTTACAAACAGAGCATTGTGACATACGGGATGAAATCTTTAGCTATTTTTGTTCTGTTACGCCAAAGAAGTATAACTTCTTACGCGCGTACATAAGTACACACACACTTTTTTTTCAGGAAACAAACACTCATATAGATAAGCTGAAAAAGTAAAACCTTATCTAAAAACAGAGTTTGATCCATATCGTTAGAGCCGTTCCCAAAATACACGAAATTAATATATACAAGAATTGCTAATTTAATACTACAAAATTGGTCCCCCTTACCTATATGAAACCTAGGTTTGTTAGTAATCAAACCTGTGACCTCCATCGTAATAGGTTTAGTATAATATGTACATATCTACATTCAAATTTCATAAGTAATTTCATTTTCATATTTCTGATTTCAAGGAGGCGTATCAAATTCAATTTAACAATAAAAATTGAGTTTTATCGGAAATGAAGTATCATTTTATAGATATTGAAGTTTTATTGGACTTCCGAAGCATTGACAATATTTTCGTGTTGGTTCTTGTACGAGGCTATATTTTTTTCAATTAATTGTGTAACTTTGACATCTACCTAATATATATATATATATATATATATATATATATATATATATATATATATATATATATATATATATATATATATATAAGCGCATATATATATGGCTGGACCAATTCGGCAAAGATTTTTTTCGTATGTTCCTTAAGGTCCACGGAAAGTTTTAATAAAGAGAAAAAATTAAAAATTAACGAGAAAAAAAAATTAAATTTATATGGCTAACGCTGGCTAATAACTATATGAAACGTACCTAATGCGGAACCCGAGCGAAGCGAGGGTGAGCCGCTAGTTATAAATAAATCTATCCATTCGGATTTATTTTGATTTTTTTTTGTTGGAAAAATTCAATTTATTTAAGCAACCGCTTTACAAAAAAGAAAATTACAAATATACTTAATTATATATACAAACATATGTACACTTAGTTATTACTGTATGAGTCATGTCCGCGTGGATTTTTGATTTTTTGGTTCCCGACGATGTTCCTAATGCTTTACAGCAATCATCATCACGGGAGAGACTCAGACTGAGATTCAAAAGATAGTTTTGTTTAAAATAAAAATAATGATAAAATCTAATGCTATTCATGTCTTTATAAAAGTGTACTGAATAATTTTCCACTTTTTAGGTCTAACAATGGCCTTTAATCTTACTAAGATATGATAGAGTACACTTAGAATCGTACCAATTTTGTAAACGTGAAAGTTAATAAGTATATATAGATGGATGTTTGTTATTCTTCCACGTAAAAATCACTAAATTGATTTTGATGAAACTTTTACATAATATAGCTTATTATACATCAGAGTAACACATGAACTATAACGCCTCTAGGTTAATTTCTAAGAAATTAATTAAAATTCTAAGAAATCTATTGTTAAATGTAACGCCGGCGTGTCCGCGGTTGTGGAGGGATTAATTAACTTAGTAAAATATAAATATATGTAGATATCTTATAAGTTACATCTTTAGCTAAATTTTCTATTTTATAGCTATGAGATCATATTCTATTACAAAAGATGGCATAATTTTTTTAATTGTCATGTTTTGAACTAAGCATGTTGAAAGCGTAGACTTAAAGCTACGGCGTAGAGCCGATGTAGATAGAGACTTTGTTTTTTTTTTCGTATGAAATTGTTGACGTAGAGTTACGGCGTAAAGCATTGTGAACCAGATTTTTTTGTGTTTTTTTTTTAATTTATATTTGAAAGAATATGGGGCTTAGAAAACATAAAGACAGACCGTTTAAGATTATAAATTTTGAAATTTATTAAAAAAAAAAACAAATTTAATCGTCACGTCATAACATCGTACTATATCAAGTCAGTATAAATACATATAGTGGTCGGATCTATAGTTTTTAGAATTTTTATCTGTCTGTCTGGGAACGCATTACGAGAAAATCACTAGACAGATTGTGATGAAGTTTGATATGATAATAGCTGGTTATGCGGATCAATATATAGGATACTTTTTACTGCGAAAAAATATCTCATCTCTAAGAATTCTATACTAATCGTTAAAACATAACTAGGGACGAACCCGAGCGGAGCGGGGGCGAGTTGCTAGTATTTTTTATATTTTAAGTCTTCAACGTTTGTGGAATGACATCTTGTATTAAGTTTTACTTGTCAAAATTCGTCGTCAATAAAATAAATTCGAAAAAAAAACGAACATCAAACATTTTTCTGTAGATATATATAACAAACAATAAAAACCGACTTCCAGGCACTAAAATGTAAAAAATAACTAAACGGGGGTTTTCATTTAGAATAGATCAGATATCTTCGAAATCGGTGCCAGCCATTTTTAGTATAGACGTAATAAGCGGGTAATTTGTTAGTAGAAAGATTTTTCATAACATATTCGATTAAGCAATTTATTTAAAAAATATTTATTGTTGATTTTTTAAAAACCGCTCGACCGATTTCGATAAAATTTATATGGCACCACCTGGGAAGTATACCCTTTGAAACAAAAAAAAATCCAAGTCAGTTCAGGCGTCTTCGAGTAATCGGTGAACATACATAAAAAAAGATTCCGACGAATTGATAACCTCCTCCTTTTTGGAAGTCGGTTAAAGATATAGTGAATCTTTTTATTTGTATTTTCCTGTAATGAGACACCGCGTGGTGATATCGTGATGTGCTCATAATATTGGTATTTATTCTTAATAATACCAGATCAAATTTCACTATTACGTATAAGCATTAATAAACACTCGCTGCCTGAAAAATCGAATCCGAAATCTACGACATCTAAGTTAATGAGTATTTTATATACGTGTATAAGTTATTATACTCTTATTTAAAAAAAAAAATATCCTTCCATCATAAAACAAAAGCTGTGTAATATTTCAAATAAAACTAAATTTTTGATTGGTTTGGTTACAGATGTTTCGAATGCTATAAGAAATCCAAATAAATCCACGAAAAAATCTGAAATGATTGTTGTATTTAAACTTGGGTTGTTGTATTTGGGTACGTTTAACGGCTAGTATAAAATAGATAGACATAGTATATTTTATATATACATACGTAGGTACAAAATAAAAAGTTCTAAACTTTTTGGCTTTCCAGCTTTTCTTTTAGGGTTTCCCTGTTTTTTTATACTTAGACCACCCCTGACATACTCCCAACAAAATTAAAAAAAGAATTATTCAAATTGGTCCAGCCGTCTTTTGGTAAGACAAACAAACAGCAATTGAATTTTTATATATTATATATGTACATACATACTCGTAGATGTCGAATATTCAAGTATATCTAAGAACATAATATATTGTATAAGAGCTAATAATCTCACTAATTTGTATAGTGTGATATTTTAAAAGATTTTTAACGTGATATAATACAGAAAACTAGAGAAAAAAAAATTCACCTTTTAGAATAAAATTTTCCATTAATGGATTGTGAATTAAGTTACACAATTACAAGTGGCTTTGAGTTTCATTACAATGAAACTCACGTAAGTATGAAATTTCTTTGAAACATATTTTACAAAATGAATAACTATTTATTCAGAAATTGTTTTTTATCAAACAAAAATTATAGTTAGAGTTTTTGTTTTACAAAATAATTATGGTAGAAACATAGGTATAATATGTACATATAATACAATAAAATTCATATAATATCGATATATACACAATTTCATAAGAAAACATTACATTTTCATCCTACAGGTAGAGTCATTATAATTTGAACTGTCGATTCCACAGAAGTTTTAATGGAATTTGTATGAAATCGTATACTTTTAACAATTACTTAATACGTATTCTTATATCTCAGACCATTCTGTATAAGAGTGCGAAAACTTTGCACAGACGGCGATTATCTCATTACAAATACGACTCTACATGGTATAAAAATCAAAAATATCGTCACCCACTCACCTTTCATCCACAAGGCCACTATCCATATAACCCACCACACTTTTACATATACATATAATATATTTTCTTTAATAATACTTCGCGTTGTACCGTTTTGAAGGCGACACGTCCGCCCTGTGTAGAGCGCTGTCATCGACTAAGCTGGAAATGCGTAGAAGCTATATATATAAATACTGAGGTCGGTCAAAGTGGGGTAACCAATGTATAATGTTTTTGCTCTGTGAAATTTATTGTTAGGAACATTCTGTTAGAAAAACGTTTCTAAGTTAAATGAATATTTTTTGCTTATACCACTTTGGTGTGACTTTAAGTACAGATTTAATTTTTGGACATTCGAATTGACTTTAAAAGTGTTTATGAAGTGCGGTTGAGTGAAATGGATGAGAGAGTTAAGAAAACTCTGTTTTATATATATATATATATATATATATATATATATATATATATATATATATATATATATATACATTATAACTAAACACACACACACACACATATATATATATATATATATATATATATATATGTGTGTGTGTGTGTGTTTAGTTATAATGTATAGATTTGTTTTATATGGTAAGTAAATAATTTTAATACTTAATAAAATGTATCGATGTGTATTGAACTTTAAGAATAATATACGAATATTAGTAATATAACATACTAGCGACTCGCCCTCGCGCTGCTCGGGTTCGTTCCTTAGGAATGTTTTAACGGTTGGTATAGATTTTTCATAAATGAGATATTTTTCCGCAGTAAGAAGTATCTTATATGTTGACCCGGATACCTAGCTATCATCATAGAAAATTTAATCAAAATCTAACCAGTGGTTTTGTCGTGAAGCGTTCCCTGACAGACAGACAAAAATTCAAAAAAATATAGATTCGGTCTCTGTATCGATAATAATGACTATTTCAATAAGATTTTCCAAGAAATATTTAATGTACAGATTCGATTCATTTAGAATTTTATTATATGTAAAGATAATATTACAAAAATAATAAAGAAAAATAATACTTTTATAAGCAAAAGTATAAAATATAAAAGAGTATTTAATGCTAGCGCATTAATTAGCGTTATATATATTATGTTACCGTTAGAGTGCGGAATCCGTTTATCTGCAAATTGCACCTTGCTAGGTAATCTGTAGATTATAGAATATTGGGGCTCAGAAGATGTTTGTGTAATTGTTAAAGAACATAAATCTAAAAAATAAATGAAAATGACATATTATGGTTCTGTAACATACATATTAGAGTTTTCATTAAAGTATATGTAACTGGCGGACTGAGCTTCGCTCGGTGTTTTTGGGAACATATATATATATATATATATATATATATATATATATATATATATATATATATATATATATATATATAGCGGTAGCGGGTTCGAATCCCGCTGGGGGCATTCGTTTTGTGTGATGAGCACGAATGTGTACTCCAGTCATGGGTGTTTTTATTTATGCATTAAAAGTTATATATGTGTAGTGTATCAACTATCTGGTATCCATAACACAGGCCTCGTAGCTTACCATGGAACTAGATGGTGCTGTGTGTTAATATCCCATATATATTTATTTAGGTACATTTTTTTTGAGCGGAAACCTAATTCTTTTACTGAAATAAAAGTAGCCTAAGTTACTCCTTATAGCATCAACTACTTACCAGTTAAACTCCCGTCAAAATCGGCCTAGCCGTTTCGGATATTAGCCAGAACAAACGAACAGACAGACATATATACAAAAAAAAATTAGGATTGGGTTTTTCTTATAAATACCGTATATAATTCCATATGCATTCAGTAAAAAGCTGTTATTTTGAAATTACAAACAGGCACTTCAATTTTATTTATCTGTATAGATTAAATAATATAGCTAAGTTCTATTTTTTACCAAAAAAGTCAAGGCAATGGTAGCCCAGTGGTAACGAGTTCGTTGCGAATCTTGGAAACCGAGCAGAGCGGGTTCAAATCCCGGATCTCCTTTGATGTTTTCAAAAACGAAATCATTTCTAATAAGATTACCGCTTCTCTTCTAATAGTGTAGGAAATCATGGTGAGAAAACTTGCATTTTTAATTCAAAGTTGAATATATGTCATAAATTCACCGAACGTAAACTTTCCACTTTACACCAACATTTTCATAATTTCCATCAAAGTTACGAAGCTGATTATTTTAAGCATAGAAGTGAAACTCATGAAGATTCAGTTGCGAAAAAACTCAAAAATGTTTTGTACTTCTTTTAAGATCTTTTTTAAGTTTGAAAATTCTCAAATATTTAGAAAAAAAATCATAACTCAAAAGCTATGGACAATCGCGTTTTCTCTGGACTTGGGCTTGACACTACTTTCTGGGACACCCATAATAATGGCAAACAATTAAAATATAATTATAATTATTAATTTATTATATAATCATACATAAATAAATAAATAATCCTTATATAAAACTATCTATACAGATAAATAAAATTAAAATGTAGACCGTAATGTTAAAATAACAGACTTTTACAAAATGCATATGAAATTCTATACCGTACTTAGGTATATAAGAAAAACACAATTTTTAAAATCTTTGCCTGACTGTCTGTCTGTTTGTTCCGATTAATCTACGAAACGGCTGGACTGATTTTGACGTAACTTTCACTGGAAGATAGCTGATGTTATAGAGAGTAACATAGCTACTTTTATTTTAGAAAAAGAAATAGGGTTTCGTTCAAAAAAAACGTACCTAATAAACCTAGTGTAATGTAATAAAATTATTTCGCATACCTATCTCCGAAACGGCTGTAAAGATTTGGATAAAAATTTGTATTTAGATAAGGTTTTGCTTTTAAGTTCATCTATATAAGCGTCTTATAAGAAAAACGTAATTTTTATATACTCTATAGTGGCTTTTTAATTATAAGGATACTTTAGCTATGCACAGATGCGTCCCTATTTCCATATACAAATAACAATATCTTATTCAGCTAGACCTTTTTGGTATATGGGCATTGAAATTGTCCATATAAGATGCAACTCAGTATAGAGATAATTTGTGTGTATGTATGTAATTGGATGAAAGTCCACAGATAAATTATAACTAGAAGTACATAGGCTCAGACTAAAGAATTACATATATTTATTTACTAGCAACTCACCTTTGCTTTGGTCAGGTTCGTCGTTAGGTGATTCTTTAAATTGACATAATTTTTTTTATTTATGAACAGATTGGAATAAAATAAATACTAAATGTTAAGTGAAACTTACAACAACACGTAAGTGAAAATCGCAACCAAATCAGTTCAGCCGTTTCTGAGATTAAAATAAATACTAAATGTTAAGTGAAACTTACAACAACACGTAAGTGAAAATCGCAACCAAATCAGTTCAGCCGTTTCTGAGATAAGCGCGCACAAACGCGTAGACATAGTTTTTCATAGTTAGATAATAGTTTTTCTCAAATATCTTCCATGTACAGACAGCGACCAGTTACACTTTTATTATATGTATAAATTTACTGGACATACAGTTATTAAAACATTATAACATATATACATGTGTATAATAAAATAATAAAATTGTAACCAAGCCGAATCTGTACATTAAATATTTTTTGGAAAATCTTATTGAAATAAACATTATTATCGATACAGAGGCCGAATCTGTAGTTTGTAGAATGTTTGTCTGTCTGTCTGTTACCGCACCACAAAAAAAACCACTGGAGGACTTTTGATGAAATTTGGTATGGTGGTAGCTGGTTATCTGGGTCAACATATAGATAGATATATACAAAATATAGTAAAATGTTCAACATTTGAAGGTGTCACAACGTGCACCATATTGTATCTAAGAAATATTTATACATAGGTATATATAAAGCTAAAATAATAATTGCTGTAAAGCATTTGAAACATCGAACCAAAAATCAAAATAAATCCACGAAAAAATCCGAAAAGATAGTTTTATTTAAAATGTCAAATATTCGCGTAAATCTAAGAAAGTATTATTAAAAAAATTGTACACGATTGGAAAATTAAAAAATAACACCTGTAAGGGTTCAACTAGTATTTTTAACCGACTTCCAAAAAGGAGGAGGTTCTCAATTCGTCGAAATCTTTTTAAAAATTAATAATTTGA
Source organism: Brenthis hecate (assembly GCA_951806755.1). Lineage (NCBI taxonomy): Eukaryota > Metazoa > Arthropoda > Insecta > Lepidoptera > Nymphalidae > Brenthis > Brenthis hecate. The sequence goes on along the minus strand of OX638250.1, from coordinate 351,735 downwards.
AACAATATTACAATATACGAATAAAATAAACCTATGACCTCAAAACAAAGGGCCCAATAGAAGTTATCGGGCTTGGCTTATAACGTGACCTATTCAGTCGAAATGGGCAGAAGTTCAAAGGGTTTATTACAGGAAAACTTCTAGTAAAATTAAAGTTTTTGGTTTTAATGATCTGAGAGTGTATGACCGTGGTTGTAATGGATGGGTGGTAATACTCAGCTTATAAACTGCTTTGTTTGTCTAGTGACAAGACTTTATGCAGATTTCTGTCTTCAGTTCGAGACCCGGGTCGGGCCATGGGTGGTAAGTTAGACTCCTTGCAGAGGGACTGGTCTATAATAGCGGATGACAGGGAGAAGTTAAGAAAGAGGGAGAGGTTACAAGAGGCTCATTCCCGCTTCTCTCGGGCTCTCCTCTAAAAAAAACAAAAACAAATCTATTCCACGGGAACTATACATTTTTCCGGGATAAAAAATAACCTATGTGCTATTCAAGAGTATAACCTATCTCTGTGCCAAATTTCATGCAGATCCGTTCAGCCGTTCTGGCGTAATTGAGTAACAAACATCTATCCAAACATGTATGCTTTCACATTTATAATATTAGTAAGAAGTGAGATGAGTGAAATTTAAATATGTTTTGGTCAAAAAACTGGAATAGCCCAGAGTTAGAATATGGTGGTACCAAACCGATCAAATTAAGCCATCGGTAATAATTTTATAACAATAAAGGCTATATATTGTTTTACCATTACCATTATAGTGCCGATCACTTTTAGGCCTGATCCGTACTATAGTACCTATCACTGTTCATTTTCGGGCGTCAGTCTGGTAAAGTAAATTTATAGAGATAACAATGAGTGCTTCACACTGTCAGTAAGAGTCAAGTTCCTGTCGAATCACAGCCTTAGCACTAGCAACGTTTCTTTTGTAAAAATACTTTACCAGACCGCTTCGGATCAAGATTGTACAGTGATCGGCACTGTAGTGTGGATCGGCCCTTACAGTCCGTTTTTAGTCCGATATCGATCTAGTAAAGAATTGTTGGACAAAAAAATTGCTGGAGCGTAACTCGACCAGAACTTGACTCTTACTGATAGAGTGAATTCTCATTATTCGTGTCTAAAAATATTTTACCAGAATAATACCGGACCGATCATGATCCATGATTGGTACTATAATATGGATTGGTACACCGCGTTCAAAAAAAAATTCAGTTAGGTGTAGATTTTGTTTTTTTTTTTTAAATTAAAAAGAGGACCATTGTTGAGGTATAACCCTTTCTTTCAAAAAGTATTATGTAGATCAATTTAAAAAGCCGTAGATATTGCGTAACATACAATCGAACACACAACCGATATGACTACAGCGTTTTTTAAATCGGTCAAAAATTATAAAATAATACAAATCGGCTAGTGTGTCACATCCTTAATGTCTATTTTGATTTAATCAAACAACCTTTCTGGGCAACTTTAGTCTAGTTGTTAGGGAAAGTAAAATATGAATTTCAACATCCTGAAATAACAGCATATTATGTTTAAACTTCATCATTTCTGACATAGTATGTGAATTATTTACAGAGCAAATAGAAAACTAAAATTGCGTTTCTATTTTAGTAATATAGATATTAATCCATCCGTCTGTTGTCTCTCTCTGAATATAATTTTTGTATGTTTGTGTCATTTTAATAAATTTCTTTATTTAGCCCTTTATTTTAAACGTCCCACTACGGAGCATGGTCTTATTTCCCATTGAAGAATGCGAGAGAGGTCAGACCATGGCCTGGCCAAGTACGAGCGGACTGCACATGTCTTTCGAAAACTAGCTAAGTTCTCTCAGACATGCAGGTTTCTTCACAATGTTTTCTTAACCCTAAATATTTCGTTGATAATCATGTTGAAAATCATTCGCCCATGAGAATATCAGAGGTGTGAGGTTAGACCCGGGATTTGAACTTGCATCACTTAGTTTTCCAAGCGAGCGCGTTAGCACTGGGCTAACATTGACATGTCGTTATAATGATGTAGCAGATTTGATCCTAATTCTGTAGTTACTTGGACTAATCTTAACCCAGTGGACATGAAATTCGACCATAAACGTTATTGAAAATTTTAGGAAAATATATATAAATAAATAAATAAAATACGAGGCTTGTGTTATGGATACCAGATAGTTGATACACTACATATATATATATATATATATATATATATATATAATATATATATATATATATATATATATATATATATATATATATATATATATATATATAAACTTTAAATACATACATGTTATAAATATAAACATCCATGACTGGAGTACAAACATTCGTGCTCATCACACAATGAATGCCCCCAGCGGGACTCGAACCCGCGATCGCTGGCACAGAAACTAGGGTCACTACACACTGAGCCAAACTTGTCATAGTATTGCCCGCGGCTCCGCCCGCGTTCAAATGACCATAATCCACCATCAAAACCATGACCAACCAAATTCTTAGGTTTTATATATTAGTATACTCTTACAATGCAGTTTTTGTATTTTTTCTCAGAAATGAGATATTTTCCCGCGGTAAAAAGTATCGTATATGTTGACCCGGATAACCAGATATCACCATGCCAAATTTCATCAAAATCCCACCAGTGGTTTTTCTGTGATGCGGTAACAGACAGACAGACCAAAATTCTAAAAACTATAGATTCGGCCTCTGTATCGATAATAATGTCTATTTCAATAAGATTTTCCAAAAAACATTTAATGTACAGATTCGGCTTAGTTACAATTTTATTATATGTATAGATTATGAAGAAAACATTCAAGACTAAATGTGATTATAGAGCTTCTATAACATCGTGCAATTAATAATAATGTTGACTAATTTCTAAGGCAATTATAGTATACCTATGAATGGCTTAGACTTAGAAAGAAAATTGTATTTGACAACCCGTTTGGCTCAATTCGTAGTGACCCTACTTGCTGTGCCAGCGGTCGCGGGTTCAAGTCCCGCTGAGGGCATTCATTTATGTGATGAGCATGAATGTTTGCACTCCAGTCATGGGTGCTTATATTATATTTATAATATGTATGCATTACACAAAACTCGTAGCTTACCATGGAATTAGATAGTGTTGTGTGTTAATGTCCCAACATATTTATTTATTATTCATTTTATACTTACATTATATAAGTGGAATTTTGTGTTTTTGTAGACGTATTAAGTTTAATTAAAAAAATATTAATTAAAAAAAATTCTTTATACAGAAAAAACAACTTTTTTATCACATACTATACATGATGATATATTTATATATCTTTTTAAATCAGACACTTAAAGTTGCGGAACCACAGACCTCGTGCGACCGCTTACACTCAGCTCAAGGGCGCGACCACTGGAAGGTTAATCATAGATCGAGAATGAAATCATGTCCTTTGGTTTATACGTAAGCAAATATAATACTATTTAGGGCATCAAACACTGTGCTCTACACGCTCTGACATACAAATTCCTTTATGGTAATAGTTTGAATTAATAATATAGCTGAGCTCAATTTAAATTAGTTGAGTAACTCCAAGTTCTACGTAATTCAATAGAAAACAGGAACTTGGTTTAGTTATTGATTAAGACGGGCAAAACCGCAAGTATAATTTTAGTTTGTCTTATGTCGTATATAATTAAAATTAGCAAAAAAAGCAGTATAATAAAACTGACTGCGTATTTTTTTTCGATGTGGAACATCTATGTGCTCGCGTATACTATACACACTCCATTGTAAAAGTTTCTATTAAAATACTTACATATTTTCTATTCTATTTATGAATATATACAAATATTCAGTAATTATTATTATAATTATAATAATTAAAAAAGCCAGCCAAGTGTGAGTCGGACTCGCGAACGAAGGGTATCTATAAAAACAGGTGTATTGTACATTTGTTATATTTTAATTTAATTATTTATTTTTAAAGTGAATATATAACTAAATATTCTGTGATTATTTCAAGCGTCTACCTGTTGCCAAAAAACGAGCCAAAACATCACGTTTGTTGTATGGGAGCCGCCTTATATATTTATTTTAGTCTATTTTTTCCTATTTATTGTTATAGCGGCAATAGAAATACATCATCTGTGAAAATTTCAATTGTCTAACTATCACGATTCATGAGATACAGCCTGATGACAGACGGGCAGACAGACAGATGGACGGACAACGGAATCTTAGTAATAGGGCCCCGTTTTACCCTTTGGGCACGGAACCTTAAAATATATTTTATTAACGAAACTTTTTTTTTTAATTTTAACCATATTTCGTTATAGGTTTCTATTAATTATGAATTGTAATTTTAACATAATATGTAGATGTTTCACATCTGCCGGACGTCTCGTGATAGCCAACTTTTTTTTATATACATTTTTACAGATTTTTAGTTTTGGCCAGTTTTCAGAAATTTTACATTCAACCAGTTTTAATTCACAATTTGGGATACCAAATTGCTTTTAAACATATAAGTGGTTTTTTTATCACCTCATAAAAACATTTATTATTATACCCCACTCGATAGATTTAAAAGAATATTTTTTATCCGCCATTTTGATTTTTGACAATATCCGTAGACGCTATAAGACTCGCGTTATCAAGACGAATATAACGACGTAAAAAATATGCGCTTCAAGCATTATAACATTTTTTAGAAGTCGGTAAAATGAAACGTAGCTTTCTACGAGCTACGGCGTAGACCGAGCGTAGCTACTTTTTAGTACTCACAGGGATAGCTATTTTGCATTTAATAATATTATTTCATACATTACTAGAGACTTACCCCGTATTTAGGTCTATAAAGTAGTATCTAGAACTAGATTTGACCGCGACTTCACTCGCATGACAAGCGGGGCGGGATTCAAGGGTAGCCTATATCCGATCCTGGGATGCAATCTATATCCTTGCCAAATTTTATCAAAATCTGTTCAGCAGTTTAAGCCTGAAAAGGTAACAGACAGAGTTACTTTCACATTTATAATATTAGTATGGACAATGGACATAGCATAAAGTAGTATTTAATTAATATATGTACCTATATATTATACTCTACCTTCAGTAAATCTATACGTATAATAAAATTGTAACCAAGCCGAATCTGTACATTTGATATTTTTTGGAAAATCTTATTGAAATAAACATTATTATCGATACAGAGGCCGAATCTATAGTTTTTAGAATTTTTGTCAGTCTGTCTGTTACGGCTTCACAGAAAAAAACACTAGTGGGATTTTAATGAAATTTAGTATGATGATAGCTGGTTATCCGGGTCAACATATAGGACACTTTATAACAAAATATCTCATTTTTGAGAAAAAATACAAAAACTGCAATGTAAGAGTATACACTAATATGTAAAACTTAAGAATTTGGTTTTTGGTCATCTGAACGCGGGCGGAGCCGCGGGCAATGCTAATCATTAATATATGCGTTCATAAAGTTAAATATGTACATTCTAATACATTTAAATATCACATCTAAGATAATATGCAGACAGACAGTCGTTTTTCTGCACTAATTTTACAAAATGGAGGAGATGTATTTAATGAGTTTGTATGTAGGTGATAATCTCTGAAACTACTGATCAGATTCTGAAAATTCTTTCACTCATAGCTATCTATATTACAGCAGTGTACTATAGGGTCTTTTTTATTTCAATGAAAATGCCTAATAGCCTTCATAAAACAGAAAAACTTTAATTATCTGGAAAAATAACTGGCTTTTTAACCAACTTCCGAAAACGAGGAGGTTCTCAATTCATCGGAATCTTTTTTTTATGTATGTTCACCGATTACTCGAAGACGCCTGAACCGATTTGGAAAAAGGTTTTTTTAGTTGTTTTTTTCGGTGTACGTTGCTAAAACGGTTTGAAATAAATCAATACAATGGCAAAAAGACACCTAGGAACATTTCCGAGTGAAGTAAGGGTTAGTTACTAGTATAGAAACCATTTTTAGTATTGCTCTGAGCTACGCAACCGAACGGTGAATGATCAAAGGGTCGCCATCAAAGTACGTAAAACGCATTCAACGTAAACCGATTATGAGCTTAGTGAATTAAGCGTGTGGATGGTTTGCTCTAGATATGTGGGTAATATTATCATTTTTACCCTTAAGTGATTATCTATACTAATATTATAAAGAGGTAAAGTTTGTGAGTTTGTCACGTTGTAGGGGGTAATCTCTGGATCTATTGAACCGATTTAGATGAAATTTTCTAAGATAGTTTGAGACCCTGGGAAGGACAAAGGATACTTTTTATCCCGGAAATCATCCCTTAAGGGGGACGTGAAAGAAGGACAAACAAACAAACAAAGTCAAAGTCAAAGTCACACTGTATATCGTAGAAAGAGAAAGTGTCAAATCAACAAAATGCAATCAAGCAGTTATATTAATTTTAAGGTTGCGTTCATAATTATAAAGTAAGGATAAAAAAAATTACTTTTACATATATTATTTTTTTCAATATTTTTTTTTTCAATTTTTGTCTTCATAGGAACCTTCCTTGGACTTCAACGAATATTTAAAAAAAAAACTGTTCTCGAGTTATGCACTTTGAAACACATTTAGACATTCATTTTTATTCATATAAGTTATATAAAATCAATAAGGCCAGACTTATTTGAATTAATAAATAGACAAAAGAGGATGTTTGTTAGATATTAATCTTTTTGTGCAGACCTCAAAAAGTTGTTATTTCAAAGGTCTTTAGAAAACTAGAATTCTGGACTATGAATTGGTTTTCCCTCGAGAGTGTGTAACTTACTTCTTTTTAAAATGTCAATTTTAAAACTTCAATCCCTTCGGTGTAAAGTCTTTCATTAAAAGTTAGAGCATTAAAGGTGAAAAGCCAACCCCATTTTGGCAAGTTCTTGAATATTTGTCAAAGTTTTAAGTGGTGTTATCAACTGGCATCGCTTACTGTCCAGAAGGTCGCAGATTCATATTTTAGCTTTAGTTATTCCTGAAGACTGGTCTTTTTTGTATTTGCATATTATATTTAAATGCCAGTAAAAGCCTGTACAAAGATCTAGTGTAAGCAACAAGTGAACTATTCAGTCTGTTTCATTCTTTTAAAGCAATTTACGAACGAATAGTTTTGGATTCAAACGAAAAATTTAATTACTGATTCTGACCTGTTCGATGGAAATGCAGAGAACACTTTAGTTGTATTAAGGATTTAAAATAGTTACCTACATACTACATATTAAAATCTAAAATATACGGTACTTATGAGAAAGAAAAAAAAAGTTTTTTGTCTGTCTGTCTGCCTGTTTGTTACGGCTAATCTCCGAAACGGCTTGACCGATTTTGACGGGACTCTCTATCTGTAACGTAGGTAACTTTTATATTAGAAAAATACAAATTATTAGTAAATTTAATCCGTGTTGCTTATTTGATGGGTCAATGGCGATTTGGGGGTTTTGAATTAAAATTCAGTTATAAGATGTGTACCGGTACACCCCCGCTCTTAGGGTGGAGGAATCAATAAATAAATAAAACATATATATATATATATATATATATATATATATATATATATATATATATATATATATATATATAATATATATATATATATATATATATATATATATATATATATATATATATATATATATATATAATAAATATGTTGGGACATTAACACACACTCTCTTTCTATAAAAATTATATAGAAATTATTTAAAAAAAAGAATTACTGTTCCGTACAAACGAAGTAAAAACCCATGAAATTGTGAACAAAATGCTATTCAAATACGACGAGCTTTGGTGTGATTGAAAAAAAATTGGAGATAGATAGATTTTTAGATAGATAAGTAGGTTATATTCATATACATATACTAGCATTGCCCGCGGCTCCGCCCGCGTTCAGATGACTAAAACCAAATTCTTAGGATTTACATATTAGTATACTCTTACAATGCAGTTTTTGTATTTTTTCTCAAAAATGAGATATTTGATAGCGGTAAAAAGTATCCTATATGCTGACCCGGATAACCAACTATCACCATACCAAATTTCATCAAAATCTGCCCAGTGGTTTTTCTGTGATGCGGTACAGACAGACAGACAAAAATTCTAAAAACTATATATTCGGCCACTGTATCGATAATAACGTCTATTTCAATAAGATTTTCCAAAAAATATTTAATGTACAGATTCGGCTTAGTTACAATTTTATTATATGTATAGATTTTCCTCATATTATCAATAATGATTATGGTCCAATTTTGACACTACTATTATAAAGAGGAAAGATTTGTATTTTTGTATGTTTGCAATGAATACACTAAAAAACTACTGGACCGATTTAGATGAAATTTGGTAAGATGATAGTTTGAGACCCTGGAAAGGACATATTATACTTTTTATCCCAGAAATCATACCTTAAGGGGGTGAAAATGGGGATGAAAGTTGGTATGGGGAATCAAATTTATTTATAAAAAAGTTTGTATTTGTATGTTCGTTGGTTCTACGACTAAAGGCTGAACGGATTTGGATGATAAGTTTATGAACTGAAGTAGCATATAGGTAAGCCCTTAGTTATACACAAATAATTCAAACTAATATAACTATTCATTTAAAATGGAATCGAACTTGTGACCTCTAGATAATTTTACGCCGCCACTAGTTATATCAGTAGCTAATATCTATTCGTAACATGAAGCCCAAACACCTGCGTTCGACGCGACCAATGCTATTTAACGAGATTTCCTCTGTACAATCTCTAGGGGTGAAGCGTGTTTGAATTGCAAAATCCATTGTTCTACATGCAATGTCGGTAAATCTTTTAAATAGCGGATTTTGCTCAGTCACCAGGTCTGATCTGCTCTAGTTTAGTTAGTCCAGCTTTGACTCTCGTTTATACTGTATCTATATTATATATATATATATATATATATATATATATATATATATATATATATATATATATATATATATATATATATATATATATATATATATGTGTATATATATAATAAAATAGTGACAAAACGTAGTTGGTACATAAAATAATCATTAAAAACAATTACTGTTATATATTATGTAAAGTAACACAGCCAACTTCCCAGCCTCGGGCTGTTAGTAAGACATTTTTAACAGAAAAACTCGATAACTAAACTTGGCCTGACCCAGGATTCGAACCCAGGACCTATGGATGTGCAGCCGTACAAACTAACCACTACACCACTGAACTAGGCCATGTTTAGTGGTTATTTAATGGAAAAGAGTTTCAAAAGCGTTTGTGAATCTGCAAGCAAAAGTAAGTATCGAACTATTTAAATAAAATTAAAACTTGTACATTAAATGCGATGTTATTTATAATCTTGTTGTAACTTAATGTTAGGAAAAATTTTCTCTATATAGGTATTTTTTGACCGACTGCAAAGAGGGTATATTCTAATCGAGTGTATGGTATTTTGTTTTTTTTTTATTTTAGTGAGTTAGTTTAATCAGTAACATAATCTATACTAATATTATAAATGTGATAGTTTGTGAGTATGTTTGGATGTATAGATGTCTGGATGTTTGTTACTCTTTCACGCAAAAACTACTTAATGGATTTTAATGAAACTTCACAATAATATAGTTCATATATTAGAATAATACATAGGTTACTTTTTATCCCGGAAAAATATGCGGTTCCCGTGGGATAGATTTGTTTTTGTTTTTCTAGAGGCGAACTCGAGCGAATCGAGGGTGAGCCGCTAGTACTTTGTTATTTTAGAAGTGTTTAAAGAGAAGGGCAAAATGAAACAACGTGTTCGGCTGTGGCACAAAAAACTAAAAAAATATATATTATTCCACAGAGTAAAAAGACACAGAACACAGATTATATATTACCATTAATCATTATAGTTTTATTTTGAGAAATTTCATCATGCTTTCTTAAATTTACTACTTACTTTTTTAAATTTACGGGAACATTTGACATTTTAAATAAAATTACATTTTCGAATTTTATCGCAGATTTATTTAGAGTTTTTTTCCGATGTTTCAAATCCTTTACAGTAATCATGGTCACGATATCTACCAAAAAATATACAAAAAATATAAGAGTAAAATAATTCATCTCTCACATGTATGAAACGCCACCCCTATTATTTTTATTTTTTTTTATTTTGACCACAAATTGTCAAGGAGCTTACATAAGACACCTACCTACTAAAGAGTAATGTAGCTCCAAATATAAACAAAAATATACTTTTTTTAAGATATTTATATATATATATATATATATATATATATATATATTATATATATATATATATATATATATATATATATTATATATAAATTAATTAATTTTACGTAATATCTTACCTGTAATCTTTAATAATATTCTGAGAAATTTCGATCACTGTGACCAATCTGATTAGATAGCCTTTTGAATAGGAGATATCTCAGCAAGTGTCACATACACTCGGGTGCACTCTCTATTCATTTCACTCTCAAAGTCCAAAGGAGACAAAAATCAGGTACAGTAAAGATAGCTTTACGTGCTGTCCACGACACAATAGCACCAAATTCCCAACTACAAGCTTATACTGAGAACTTTTTGACGCCCAATAACTAATTGACAATATCCGGGACTCAAACTCAGGACTAGAATCTACGATATGCCACAGCCTACAAAAGGATCCTATTTATTGACACCAAATTCCCAACTACAAGCTATTACTGAAAACTTTTCGACGGAAAAATCCAATAATTAAACTTGACGAGATCCGGGAATCGAACTCAGGATCAGAAACTACGATACGTCACGACCTACGAGAGAACCCTATATAGGTATATTTCTGCTTAAAATATTTCAAAGGATATGGTTGATTGAAATAAATAAGATTACGTCTAAATCCTCCACTTTGAACTTAATCAATGGGGTTGAAACAAACGAGACATGTGTTTCTATCACGTTTTTGTTCCACTTCAAAACTGAGGAGGTAATCAATTCAGGTATACATTTTTGTCTCTGAGTAAGGAGTAACATAGACTGTCTTAGAACCAGTGCCGGATGCAACCTTAGCGCCGCCCCTGGGCATAGTACAAAATGCCGCCCTATTATCGAAATCTATATCTATATATATAATAAAATTGTAACTAAGCCAAATCTGTACATTAAATATTTTTTGGAAAATCTTATTGAAATAAATATTATTATCGATACAGAGGCTGAATCTATAGTTTTAGAATTTTTGCCTGTCTGTCTGTCTGTTACCGCATCACAGAAAAACCACTGGAGGGTTTTTGATGAAATTTGGTATGGTGATAGCTGGTTATTCGGGTCAACATATAGGACTTTTTACTGCGGGAAAATATCTCATTTCTGAGAAAAAATACAAAAACTGCAATGTAAGAGTATTTTAATATGTAAAATCTAAGAATTTGGTTTTTGGTCATCTGAACGCGGGTGGAGCCGCGCGCAATGCTAGTTTTGAATAAAATGTTGAAAGTTAAAAAAAAATTAATTGTTAATTTTTTGAAAAAACAGAAAAAAAATTATAAATGATAAAAACGTTTCTTCATCTTTTTTTTTCATTTTTTGTAAAATAAAAAAAAAGCATTTTCGATAACGCGAAGAAAAATTTCTTCTCACCCTCTGAATTTTTCAATCTTAAAAATTTGCCGCCCTGGGCACTAGCCCCTGATTACCCCTAGTTTAAATCCAGCGCTACTTAGAACTAAACATGAAGCCAAACAATAATGTTTTAAATAACAAGTTAAAATTAGTCCCGCTGAGTTTCTTTCGTCAGTTCTTCTTCTGAGGCTTGTTCTTTCCGAACTGGTAGTACACTCATGACGTTCAGTAAAAAAATGTAATAATTTAATGCTGAGTAACAAGTTTTGAAGGCAGTGGTAGCCCAGTGGTGACGCACTCGCATGGGTAACCGAGTGAAGTGGGTTCAAATCCCGGGTCTCGCACCTCTGATATTTTCATGTGTGAATCATTTCCAACATGATTACCACTTGCCTTACGGTGAATGAAAACATCGTGAGGAAACCTGCATGTCTGAGAGAACCTAGTAAGTTTTCGAAAGACATGTGAAGTCCGCCAACCCGCACTTGGCCAGCGTGGTGGACTATGGCCTGATCCCCCTCATATTGAAGGGAGGCCCGTGCTCAGCAGTGGGACGTTAATAAGGGCTGAATACAACAAGTTTTAAATTTATATTTTCAGTTTAAGAAACTGGATCTATATCCATTACATACATTTCGTAACTATCATGCTTTAAAGTTTGTTTTTTCTAGTAAAGCTAACTTTTTATGACATTTTTGACTGTTTATTTCAGATCTTTATATATATAATTCTTCTGTGAGTGTGTATGTCACTGAACTTCTCTCAAACGACTGAACCGATTTTGATGAAATTTTTTGTGTGTGTTCAAGGGGATCTGGGAATGGTTTAGATTCACAATTTTGTCCAAAAAGTTTGAAATTTTCAAATTAAAGACGTGTAGACAGGACAACGTCTGTCGGGTCCGCTAGTATATACATAATATTGTGTACATTTAGTAGTTTACGAATAAAGTTAAAAGTTTATAAAACAAAAGGTGTACATGAGCTTGTCAGATCTTCATACTGTCATTGCTCAACAGATTTGAGTGAAAAAAAGTGATCTATACTATAAAATATTATAAAGAGGAAAGATTTTTTTGTTTGTTTGTACCCAATAAGCTCCAGAACTACTGAACCGATTAAGATGAATTTTGGTAAGAAGATAGTTTGAGACCCTGGGAAGGACATAGGATTTATACCGGAAAACATCCCTTAAATGGGTAAAGAGGGGGATGAAAGTTTGTATGGGAAAACAACCCAGGAACAAACCCGAGTGAAGCGAGGGTGAGTCGCTAGTTATTTTACTAAGCTAATAAAAAATCAGGCGTAGAATAGGGAATATGTGATTGTTTTTTTAATTTTTTATTTAATGGCTAACATCGTTTTAAAATTGGTATTATTGTAATATTGTAATTTATGTATTGGATTAAGCGTATAGGCTACTTTTTATCGATATACGTATCTTATTGTATTGTTCAAAACTTAAATTATAATTTAAACTCGTAAATATACTTTATAATCTTTTTTTTTGACATTTTTCTTTTATTTGAAATTTTAATTTGACATTTTTAAAAATCTTTTCGGTTTTTTTAAAAAGGTCGGTAACTAAAAATTAAATTATTTCGGATTAGATATTTTTTATTTTATAATAATTATAATTATTAAATATAATTACTTATTAAAAATTTAAAATTGTAAGGTACTTGAGTGTAATTTCTCTTTTTTTCAAATTTGTGTAAGTAAACACCGTATGTAATTACTATGACTGACATATATCTCCCGTGGCTATGTTTGTTGTAAAGCATTCGAAAGAAACGTCGGGAACCAAAAATCAAAATTATTCCGCGAAAAAAATCCAAAATAATTGTTTGTTTTAAAAAATTGTGATGCAAAAAAACTTAAAAAAAACCGACGTCCAGGCACTAAAATGTAAAAAATAACTAAACAGGTTTTTTCATTTACAATAGATACCTAATCAGATATTTTCGAACTCGGTGTCAAAAAGTTTTTATTTTTCCATTTTTAGTGTAGACGTAATAAGCATGTAATTTGTAAGAAGAAAGTTTTTTAATAACATATTTGACTAAACAATTTATATAAAAAATATATTTAATGTTGGTTTTTTAAACCGCTCGACCGATTTCGATAAAATTTATATGGGACCACCTAGAAAGTATATCCTTTAAAACAAAAAAAAAAAACTATTTTCCAAATCGGTTAAGGTGTCTTCGAGTAATCGGTGAACATACATAAAGAAAAAAGAAAAAAAAAGATTCCGACGAATTGATAACCTCCTTCTTTTTGGAAGTCGGTTAAAAATAGTGTTATTTATACACACATATTTGTATTCCGATGTTATGTTGCAGTTTATGTTGTAAAACTAGATCTTGAATAAATTTATCATACGCTACAAATATGACATACCTATAAGCTAACCTCTTTATTTATAAAAAGCCACTAACCCATATTATTATTTTTAAACAAAAAACTATTCAGCTATTAAAACCTTTGTAAGATTAAGGTAGCCAAGCGAAAGACTGATCAAAGTAGTCTATACCCATTGAACACCTATTAGCCTATGGTATATGACCAACGTGTTTAAAATGCGTCAAAACGGTCACTCGAGCGTCGAACGTCGAGCGGACAACACGTCTTTTGATCACCGAAGCTTATTATTTTAAAAATATAAATAATCTAATGAGGTTGAACTTCTGCCCTGATTATTTTTTGTTAAGTTTTGTTTAAAAGGGTTAAGTATTTTTATAATGTTAGAGGAATTTTTTTATTGTTTTGTTTTGAGCTTACTATCTTGTATAGAGGTTTGTTTTTCGGGTGACTTTATTTACTTATTCTGTATCCATATTTGACTGTTTTAAAAAAATAAAGTATTTTTTTTGGGTGATTTTTTGTACGTTTTGCTTCATTTGACGAGACGTTTGGTTCAGTTTGTAGTGACCCTACTTGTTTCGCCAGCGGTCGCGGGTTCGAGTCTCGCTAGGGCATTCATTTGTGTGATGAGCACGAATGTTTGTAATCCAGTTATGGGTGTTTATATTTATATTATATGTATGTATTTAAAGTTTATATATGTGTAATGTATCAACTATCTGGTATCCATAACACAAGCCTTCTAGCTTATCATGGAAGAAGATGGCGCTGTGTGTTAATGTCCTAAAGTATTAAAATATTATTATTAAATATATATATTTATAATATTTAAATTCCTCACTTCGGGCTGCTACTAAGAATCTCTTGACAGAAAAACTCAATAGCTGAACTTGACCTGACCCGGGATTCGAACCAACCTCCGGATCTGCAGTAGTACACGCTAGCCATCAGATTACCAAGTCAGTTAGTAATAATAAATGCATATAATATGGCATAGCTACATATATAACGTACCAACATTGCCCGTGGCTCCGACCGCGTCCAGATGACCAAAAACCAAATTCTTGGGTTTTACATATTAGTATGCTCTTAAAATGCAGTTTTTGTATTTTTTCTTAGAAATTAGATATTTTCCCGCAGTAAAAAATATCCTATATATTAACCCGGATAACCAGCTATCATCATACCAAACCCCATTAAAATCTGTCCAATGGTTTTCTCGTGATGCGTTCCCAGACACATAGACGGACAAAGATTCTAAAAACTATAGATTCGGCCTCTGTATCGATAATAATGACTTTCAATAGGATTTTCCAAAAAATATTTAATGTACAGATTCGTCTCAGTTAGAATTTCATTATATATATAAGCAACTCACCTTCGCCCCGCTTGGGTTCGTCCCTTGTGAAAAATTAGGTTTGTATGTATTTTTAATGCCGAATCATAAAATAAATAAAATAAAAAAAATTGACCAAAATATAAAAAAATTATGAAAAATAGCTTACGTCCTATATCCAGGCCTACTGAATATACACACAAAATTTCATAAGAATCGGTCAAGCCCTCCGCTCCTCTCCTCTTCTCTCCTCTTCTCTTTTCTTTCTCTGTCTTTCTCTCTCTCTCTTACTGTCATGACGGCATAAGCTCTATGTGTAAATGCTCTGTTAAGGAATCTTTTCAAAGGAGTTTATCAAATATCGTTATAAAGAATTTATACTGTAATTTAATACGGTATAAAACCTATTTTACTTACCTAGGAAACTTACTACCTAGGAAACTTTTTCCTTTAGAAGACATCACGTAACATATCAACATAAACAGATGAATAAATCCCCGTCCTTCAGTTAAATAAAATAAAAGATTTATAGTATTTCAAGTGTATATTTTAAATATATATATATATATATAAAACATATTCGTAAACTGACGGACAAAATATAAAACTGAGTTCAAAAGTCTTAATTGACCACAGATTATTTAACAATTACCTACTTCGTAACTTAAGCTATATAAAGAATACAATAAAATAATATAAAAACTATAAACTAAAATAGGATTTTTCTTATATATATAAAGCACTTCTTAAAAAACTTATTAAAATTGATTTCGTTTACGGTTTCGATTAAAACCATTTAGTATGGAAACCCGTTTTATATGAGAACTAGCGACTACATCCCTAGTTACGTTTCAACGTTTAGTATAGATTTCTCAAGGATGAGATTTTCCCACAGTAAAAAGTATTCTATATTGAATTGACCTTGACCCGGATAACCAGCTATCATTTAACCAAATTTCATCAAAATCAGTCCAGTGGTTTTCTCGTGATACGTCCCCAGACAGACAGACAAACAAAAATTCTAAAAACTATAGATTCGGCCTCTGTATCACTAATAATGGCTGTTTCAATAAGATTTTCCAAAAAATATTTAATGTACAGATGCGACTTAGTTACAATTTTATTATATGTATAGGTTTGTAATAAGAAGAGTTCGTGTGTTTTTGGTTTTGCTTAAGTGTACTTAATATAGTTTAAAGCTTATAAAAAAATGATGATGTTCTCCTAACCGATTCCGGCCACGGCGGCCAATCTCATTGAGACTAGCCAACTGCGCAGGAGATATTATAGTGCACAAGTGTACGCGCAGACACAACGTGCACTCTCTATTCCTGTTACTCTCATACTCCGGTGGGACGACTGCTCGACACGACCAGTGAGAGTTAAGGCGCAGGACCGACGGCTTTACGTGCTCTCCGAGGCACGGGGGTGAAACACCGCCAACTTCCCAACTCCGGGCTGTTACTGAGGCTTACTATACAGAAAGACTCAATAACTAAACTTGGCCCGACCCGGGACTCGAACCCAGGACTTCAAAAAATACTAGTTTTCACCCAGTGGTTACAATTTAACCTTATTTTTTATTGATAACACTAAGTTCTTCAAAAGCTACTACACAAAAAAAAAGAAAATCGATTAACAAACAAGGAGGAAAAGGTACTGAACTGTTGTTGTTGTTGTCTTTGCCTATTTTATATCTATACTAAATATTATAAAGAGGAAAGATTTATTTGTTTGTTTGTTTGTCCCGAATACGCTCCGAAACTACTGAAACGATTTAGATGAAATTTGGTAAGAAGATAGTTTGAGACTCTGGTTAGGACATAAGATAGTTTTATAGTTTGTATCCTAGAAATCACGCCTTAAAAAGGGGGTGAAAATGGGGGTAAAAGTTTCTATGAGGAAGCAACTTAGGGACGAACCCGAGCAAAGCGAGGGTGAGTCGCTAGTAAATAATAAAATGTGAATGGCGCCGAGAGCTAAAACTAGTTTAATATTAAAAATCTAGATTAATTGGTTTTGAATACAGAAATACAAAGAGATAACTAAAGATAGATAACAACTAATAAACTTTCCAACATTAGCTTTTGTAAATATTGAATACTTCTGACATTTTTAAGGGAAAAATTGGGTAAAATTTGTTATTTTAAATGACATTTCTTTAACCTTGGACTCTACCTATGACCATGTTTGCTGTCAAACGTTCTAAACATAGAGAACAGAAAAATCAAAATAAATCCGCGAAAATATCCAGAAATATTTTATTTAAAATGTCAAATATTCGCGTAAATTTAAGAAAGTATTATAAACTATCTGTTTTTACCGTAATAACGTATAAAGCGTATGTTTTTTAATAATCTCACTCCATTGTTTTTTTCAAGAAAGAGAAGTTAAAAAGCATCACTAACATATTTTCACTTTCAATCTTCTTTTCTTGTTTGTAGAAAGCAGATGGAGAAGAATTCTAGTTCTTTCTTGAAGAAGTTCTATTTATCTGTATTTTAACATATAATAAAATTAACAGCTATTATAAATAACATCTCCAGAGCATTCACCACACACAGACGGCATGTACGAAGACGGTATTAGTATGACAGTTTCGTTAAACCTCTTATATATTATAACTCCCGTAGCATCTGACTGGACTTTCAAGCCCGCTGCTATCGGCAAAATGCTGAAAAAAAAAATTCCGTTTAAAAAAAAAAATAGAAAGTATTATTAAATATATATAAATAAATATGTTGGTACATTAACACACAGCGCCATCTAGTTCCATGGTAAGCTACGAGGCTTGTGTTATGGATACCAGACAGTTGATACACTACACATATATAACTTTAAATACATACATATTATAAATATAGACACCCATGACTGGAGTATCGAACCCGCGACCGCTGGCACAGCAAGTAGGGTCATTACAAAGTGAGCCAAACGTGTCGTCATTATAAATAAATAAATGTAAGTAGTGAAAAATATGAGTTTTTTAATTAGTTAGTGCGTGTGTGTGTGTGTGTGTGTGTGCGTGCGTGTGTGTGTGTGTGTGTGTGTGTGTGTGTGTGTGTGTGTGTATGTGTGTATGCGTGCGTGTGTGTGTGTGTGTGTGTGTGTGTGTGCGCGTGTGTGCGTGTGTGCGTGTGTGCGTGTGTGCGTGTGTGCGTGTGTGCGTGTGTGCGTGTGTGCGTGTGTGCGTGTGTGCGTGTGTGCGTGTGTGCGTGTGTGTGCGTGTGTGCGTGTGTGCGTGTGTGCGTGTGTGCGTGTGTGCGTGTGTGCGTGTGTGCGTGTGTGCGTGTGTGCGTGTGTGCGTGTGTGCGTGTGTGTGTGTGTTGTGTGTGTGTGTGTGTGTGTGTGTGTGTGTTTGAAACAACTGGACTGGATGTAATTTTATCTATTAGTATCTTCCGGCTTTTTTGACCCATTTCAGCAAGAAAGGATTCGCTTATATAGGTGTGTTTTTGTATGTATAATAAGATTTATATTATAGTAGCAGCTCGCCCCCTCTTCGCTCGGGTTCGCCTCTAGACATAAACGAATCTATCTAACGGAAACCGTACATTTTTTCGAGATAAAAAGAAATCTATGTGCTATTCCAGACTATAATCTATCTCTGTGCCAAATTTCATCTAAATCCGTTCAGCCGTTCATGCGTGATTGAGTAACAAACATCTAAACTTCCAATTTATAATATTTATTAAGGTGATTATTTTTTTAATAAATGCTTTATTCATTCATAGATGATAGCAAAAAAAGGTCCTAAGAACAAATCCAAACGATAACTTTAAGTCGGTTTTACCAAAAAGTAAAGTAAATTTATGGGTTAGAAAGTTTCATTTCAAAATAATCTATGTCAAATAAAACTCAATTCTCAGTAACAAATTAGATTTTTTCAGTTCAAATATATATTTAAAGTATGGTAAGTCGATCCGTCACTGTCAGTGGTTCGGCAGAATCAATTTCCTTCAAGTTTAAATGTTAAAATTACTTATTAATCTTCTACTTTATAGTGTACTAGCATTGCCCGCGGCTCCGCCCGCGTTCAGGTGACCAAAAACTAAATTCTTAGGTTTTATATATTAGTATACTCTTACATTTCAGTTTTTGTATTTTATTCTCAGAAATAAGTTATTTTCCCGCGGTAAAAAGTATCCTATATGTTGACCCGGATAACCAGCTATCACCATACCAAATTTCATCAAAATCCCTCCAGTTGTTTTTCTGTGATGCGGTAACAGACAGACAAAAATTTTAAAAATTATAGATTCGGCCTCTGTTTCGATAGTAATGTTTATTTCAATGAGATTTTCCAAAAAAAATCTAATGTACAGATTCGGCTTCGTTACAATTTTATTATGTGTATAGATTGTATTCCGTTAATAAAATCCATAAGTATGGGTATGTTTTATTTCAGTTTTAACCTAAAAAAATATTATGTTAAATCAAAACATAAATTTTAATGTTTCATACAGAAAATTCATATACGAGTGAGACTCGCACTTGTCCGATTTTTAAAAATATTTATTTTATTTTATACCCAAATAGTATATATATATATATATATATATATATATATATATATATATATATATATATATATATATATATTATAATTATTTATATTTATTCTAAAGTATGAATACTACTTACGGTGAATTTTTCATAATGTCGCTAGTAGTATTGTACAAGTTGTGATCGCCATCATACATTTTGATGCCGCCATCTTGTTGACGTGTTATTACGAAGCTGTAACAAAATGGCGCTTATTAAAAAGCTACGCTAATATTATTTTAAGCCTGGTACAATAAATATTCACAGGTTCAAAGTCATATATTATAATAATTTTATATTAAAACTGCACTCTCTATTCTTTTTTCTTTCAACTAGCGATTCATCCTCGCTTCGCTCGTGTTTGTCTCTAGGTACAATTTAAATTAAAATGGATAAAGTATGTTATCCTTAAGAGATAGACATATGTCATCGCGGACTTTTCTGTAGACCTATATAAGATACACAATTCCACCATACATTATTTTGTTATATCTCAAAGGGTTTAGGCAGTGTTCCAGTTTGCACAGACACCTCCAACAAATATCGTTATATTTTAGCCAATGTATACAAAAACTTAACAAATTATATACTAAAACCTTTCTCTTGAATCATTCTATCTATTAAAAAAACCGCATCAAAATCCGTTGCGTAGTTTTAAAGACCTAAGCATACATAGGGACAAACAGACAGCGGAAAGCGACTTTGTTTTATACTATGTAGTGATGTGGCGTGAATATAATTTTATATAGCTAATAAAATATCGAGCGTAGAATTGTAGGCCTTACATAATTTCCGTGAAGAACTATAGATTCGGTTCATTCCATCAATTTCCCAACACTGGGCTTCTATTAAGAATTTTGTGAGAATA
Organism: Brenthis hecate; assembly: GCA_951806755.1. NCBI lineage: Eukaryota > Metazoa > Arthropoda > Insecta > Lepidoptera > Nymphalidae > Brenthis > Brenthis hecate. The sequence goes on along the minus strand of OX638250.1, from coordinate 331,000 downwards.
TGAATCTAAAAATTATACTTAGCTTAACCCACGACTCAAACCAGGGATCCCAAAATCTATAGTAAAAATATTTTCTGAGCAATATAGCAAAAAAAAATCCTGCTAAAGATCAAAATAATTACTTGGAAAACAAAACATTTTATTATATTGTAATCAGCCCTTTTTAACGTTCCACTGCTGGACACGGGCCTCCCTTCAATACGAGAGGGATCAGGCCATAGTCCACCACGCTGGACAACTGCGGGTTGGCGGACTTCACATATCTTTCGAAAATCTGCTAAGTTCCCTCAGGCATGCAGGTTTCCACACGATGTTTTCCTTCACCGTAAGGCAAGTGGTAATCCTGCGAGAAATGATTCGCACATGAAAATATCAGAGGTGCGAGACCCGGGATTCGAACCCGCATCACTCGGTTTCTCAAGCGAGCGCGTTACCACTGGGCTACCGCTGCCTTTATTATATTATATTTTATTATATATTCTTCTGACCTGGGTGTTTCAGAACAATCCGCAAGCACCAGACTCTCAGGGCATTGTACAGGACTTAACGGCTCCACATTTCCCGATAGAGTTTGGACAGTAGATTCTTGGAGACGACATTCACCTATGAAAAGTTTAATTTTAATAAAACACCAACAACTAACCTTTAAACGAAAACCATTCTCTTATGATTCAATTTAGTTTGTTATGATTTCAAAAATCAAATAATTTTATATTCCACTTAAACATTTTTTTTAATATTACATATAAATAAAATTGAAATGTCTGTCTGTAATTTCAAAATAACTATGCTTTCTCAAGTACATAGAGTTATTTATTTGATACCAGTACCTAAACAAATCTTTAAAAAAAATCTATCTGTCTGTATTTCTGTTTGTCTCTGGTAATCTTTGGAATGGCTTAACAGATTGTGATGAGATTTTCACTGAAAGAAAGTTTGTAAGGCTATATATATAAACATATTTTATTCCAGAAAAAATTAGGGTTTCAGCGCGAAAATCTAAACGCTTAAAAATTAGACAAAATTCGACTTTACCTTTTTAAACTGCCCGAGACGCACCTAAGCAAGGGTAAATCCCTAGTGTTAAATACAAACGAAATTTAATAGGATCTAAAGATCCTATTTCTGTAGACAGAAAGGTAGGTTGGAATGGTGAAATATTATGGCATTCATACGAGTACAATAATTTTCGTTTTTAATGTTTTTAAATAATGAAAAGAATTTGTCTCTATATGGGACCGTCTTTGAATTTTTCAATTAGAAAACAAACGATAGATATACAAAAGATTTACAACCAAATTAAGATTTTTTAATGAAAGTCCGAAAAGACAGTTTTATTTGAAATTAATAAGTTATATTTTAAGAAAAATCCCATTTATATTTTCAAGAAATATTTACACCCAATAAATACCATAGATTTCGTGGTAAAGAAAAGGTGGGTTTAAAGTAATATAGATTTCGTGTAACTTTAATTTTTTTTAATAATAATATAGTTTTCTATCACAGATATCTAAAAGAATTCGTAGATTAATGGTATAGAAAGCTGTAGACACTAATTAATAATGTTATTATTGCTACACTGCTGGGGGTGGATCTATCTTCAATACGAGGGGGATCTGACCACAATCCACCATGTTGGCCAAGTGCGGGTTGGTGGACTTCACACGGTTTCGAAAACTTCCTAGGATCTTTCAGACATGCGGTTTCCTCACGATATTTCCTTCACTGTAAGACCAATTGTAATCATATTGGAAATAATTCACAAATCAGAAGTGCGAGACCCGGGATTTGAACCCACTTCACTTGCTTTTCCAAGCGAGCGCCTTACCACTGGACTTCCACTGCCTTGTACAAAATTATCTGAACAAAATTACAAAATTCTCGTTTACTTATTTGGTAATAAAGTAAAATGAACTTACGGTATACTCCAAATCGTTTCATGAGTTGCATTGCCGTCCAGCTATCCAACAGCCAGGCGAAGCTATCAGATTCGAACTGTATTTCTGCTCCTTTGTTCACACTAATGGATGCTATTCCATCTTTTTCCTGATGACAAAACGTTTTAAGTTACTAAGGTAAATAATTTAACTGCCTCGGTGGTGTAGTGGCCAGCATGTACGGCTGCACACCCGGAGGTCCTGGGTTCAAGTCCCGGGTCGGGCCAAGTTTAGTATTGAGTCTTTCTGTATAGTAAGCCTCAGTAACAGCCCAGAGTTTGGTAGTCGGCGGTGTTTCACCCCCGTGCCTCGGAGAGCACGTAAAGCCGTCGGTCCTGCGCCTTAACTCTCACCGGTCGTGTCGAGCAGTCGTCCCACCGGAGTATGAGAGTGACAGGAATAGAGAGTGCACGTTGTGTCTGCGCGTACACTTGTGCACTATAATATCTCCTGCGCAGTTGGCTAGTCTCAATGAGATTGGCCGCCGTAGACGGAATCGGTCAGGAGAACATCATCATCATCATCAAGGTAAATAATATATATGGAGTTTAGAACCAAACATGAAGTCAAACAATAATATTTTAAAATAGCAAACACATATTAGAAATAAAAATTTAAAAACCCCCTACGCAAATTAATTGTCATTTAACGATTACACTGGCACGCGTGAAGCACTTAATCGAGTAATCATACGCCAAAATGCCTTACATAATTTTGGAAAAGAGTTGATACTCTTTACACTGGACCTTCTTAATGAAAACCCCCGTTTAGTTTTTTTTACATGCCGGAAATTCGATTTTTTTTAGTTTTTATTTTTCCATTTTTAGTGTAGACGTAATAAACAGGTAATTTGTAAGAAGAAAGTTTATTAATAACATATTCGATTAAGCTATTTATTTAAAAAAAAAATATTGTTGAATTTTTAAAAAACCACAAGACCGATTTCGATAAAATTCAATTGTAATTCAAAAACCTTTGTAGTATACCATATGAAACAAAAAAAATCCAAATCTGTTCAGCAATCGATGAACATACATAACACAAAAACAAAGATTTCAACGAATTGAGAACCTCCTCCTTTCCAAAAGTCGGTTAATAAATAAGCGTGGGAATAAAATTTAGATTTTATTTTCGGAATATTATTTATTTGAATACCAAGCCATTAGACAATAAGATATGATAACGGTCGAAATCTTCACATACCTACTTAATGTATTTACTTAGGTCTAACCAATGTTTGTTTTATGATAAAATAACAAAATTAATTGTAAGAACCTCATTTTAGGTTGAAATATTGTAATTTACATATAACTAGCATCCAAATTCTTAGGTTTTACATATTAGTATACTCTTACATTGCAGTTTTTGTATTTTTTCACAGAAATGAGATATTTTCCCGCGGTAAAACGTATCCTATATGTTGACCCGGATAACCAGCTATCACCATACCAAATTTCATCAAAATCTGTCCAGTGGTTTTTCTGTGATGCGGTAATAAACAGACAGACAGACAAAAATTCTTAAAACTATAGATTCGGCCTCTGTATCGATAATAATGTATATTTCAATAAGATTTTCCAAAAAATATTTAATGTACAGATTCGACTTAGTTACAATTTTATTATATGTTAGATAGATTAATATTTTGACGATGAGCGTCGAACCTTACCTGTATAACAGCTGTTGTATTTATAGTATCTTTATCCAGACTTCCCAACAGTTGGGCCACAGGTGTCCCGGCGCCAATTCCCAACGCTGGTAATAGGTCGAATTGATGAAGCTAAAAATAAAAAAAAATATATAAAAAAAATTAAAGGTAATTCAAGTTTAATAATTTGGCTCAGTGTGTAGTGACCCTACTTGCTGTGCCAGCGGTCGCGGGTTCGAGTCCCGCTGGGGACATTCATTTGTGTGATGAGCACGAATGTTTGTACTCCAGTCATGGGTGTTTATATTTATAATATGTATGTATTTAAAGTTATATATGTGTAGTGTATCAACTATCTGGGATCCATAACACAAGCCTCGTAGCTTACCATGGAACTAGATGGTGCTGTGTTAACGTTCCAACATATAAAAATTTATGGTACCTTCTCTCCTTTAATTTCAAATTCTACGTATCTCTCCACGTTTCCATACACATTTTTAGGTATCCCTCTATACTCCATGGTTATTTTGCTAATATTATCATTGTTTTTACAGCTTTGATAGTCATGAGAAGAATGGTAGGTTAAGGTGGTGTGACCGTGGTACGATGCTGGATGGGTGGTCAAATCTTGGTCAGCTGGAGCATGGCTTATATCTTGTTCGAAATAGCAGAGCTGAAAATGTCATTATTATTATGAATATTCATTACATTTTTTAATTTTTTTATTGAACATTAAGGTAAATAATTTTGTTGAGATAAATTTATAAAAAAAGTTATAAAAATGTTTTTTTTTTTTAATAATATTAGTAAAGGTAAGTTAAGGTAAAAATAAATAAATATTTTACAATTTATCAAAGCGCACTTTTGGTTTTTTTCAATTACCATACAAAACGTTAGAGTAGACCTGTATGTCTGTCCATAAAATCAATTATTGTAAAATTTCCATTAATAATTGTCATTATATCATACACTAGCGGCTCAACCTCGCTTCGCACGGGTTTGCCCCTAGGTTATTTTAGTTTTTGTTTTTGTAATAGTCTAATTTGTTTGTTAAGTGACTAATATACTAAAACGTGTAACTTAGAATAAAATTAAGTTATTTTAAGTGTTATGTTGCTGGTGTTCTTATAAAAAAAAAAAAAAAGAAATTAAAAAATTAAAAAAAAGCTCACCTTCCAATACTTTTTGTTATCATCAAAAGCATACGGTTGTTTCACGTACAAAAACCATTCAACAGAGACATTTCTGCCGGCGCACTTTATTTTACTGTTTGAGTCCACATTCAAATACGTCTCATGATTTTTTTCGTTTATACTGAAATTAAAATTGAAATTTATAAATTTACATTTTAAATTAAGTGTTTTTTTTTATTATTTCGCGGTTTTTATATTAATTTTTGCTTGTCAATGTTTTATTAAGGCAGTGGTAGCCCAGTGGTGACGCGCTCGCTTGGGAAACCGAGTGAAGCGAGTTCAAATCCCGGATCTCGCACCTCTGATAATTTCATGTGCGAATCATTTCCAACATGATTACCACTTGTCCTAACGGTGAAGGAAAACATCGTGAGGAAACCTGCATATCTGAGAGAACTTAGCAAGTTTTCGAAAGACATGTGAAGTCCGCCAACCCGCACTTGGCCAGCGTGGTGGACTATGGCCTGATCCCCGTCGTATTGAAGGAAGGCCCACCCCCAGCAGTGGGACGTTAAAAAGGGCTGAATACAATGTTTTATTAATATTGAATTAAAACTTTTGAAACTTTGAGAACCAAAAACTTAAATAAAACCGCAAAACAATATGAATAAAATAGTTTTATTTAGTCAATATAAAATACTTGATATTTATTCTTATTATTTAAAAAAAAAGCTTAGTTTGGGTTAGTTTCTCATCCCCCCAACGTGTGTCCACTTTGTCGTGGTGGGGGAGCTCATAAGCGTCCGGCAGCCCAGCCGGGCGCCAAGCCAAGAAACGCCCTGGCAGGTGGCCCACTACGGTGGGCGGTGTACCATGCGGGTTGCTCCTGTTACTTCTCTGATAGCAGAGTGGACCGTAACCCCATGGTTGTTGTGGTCTGCTTATAATAATCCTGCGGCGCCTCATTAAGACGGGGGACGTTTTATTGGGTTTTAGTGCGTAGTACTGGCTTTTCTAGTCGAGTCCCACATAACCATCTGTATATCTGTAGGTGGTATGCGTAATGCATTTCCCAACATAAAAAAAAAAAGAAAAAACGCCAGTTTCTCGTAGAAAGAATAGTTGGGCGTCTCACCAAAATGAAGCTACTCACAAAGTTTTAGCTTGTTTGTATATATATATATATATATATATATATATATATATATATATATATATATATATATATATATATATTATATATATATATATATATATCATTAAAGAAAATCTGTTGGTGACTGTAGATCAATCAGACTTTGAGAATAAAAAATAAAATAAAAAGTGCACTTGTGTCTGCGCGTACACTTGTGCCATATCTCCTGCGCAGCTAGCTGGTGTCAGTGAGATTGACCACCGTGACCGAAATGAGTCAGGTGGACATCACGTATGCAATGACAATCATAAGAATAAAAATAACAGATATAAAAATCACTTACCCATAATAACTTAGAGAGAAGTCAAAATTAATATCCACTCTATCAACTGTTTCAATAGCCACGATATCTCCTAAACTTACACTCAATCGAATCACTTCGTCTCCCCCTTCAATTTGTTGGGGTCTTGATGGGGGTATGATGACGCCACAACCAGGGGAAGACGTGAAACGATGGAGTGAATTTAAAATTGACTGTGTAGGTAGAACACTGAAATGAACAAACAGATAAATACGTTGACATTAACACTCTGTACCATCTAGTTCCATGGTAAGCTACGAGGCTTGTGTTATGGATACCGGATAGTTGATACACTACACATATATAACTTTAAATACATACATAATATAAATAAAAACACCCATGACTGGAGTACAAACATTCGTGCTCATCACACAAATGAATGCCCCCAGCGGGACTCGAACCCGCGACCGCTGGCACAGCAAGTAGGGTCACTACAAACTGAGACAAACGTGTCGTCTATATATTATATGTATTTATATTTCAAAACTAATTTATCTATTATTGTACCAAATACACAAACGTAGATATTAATAGATCAATTGATCTTAAGATTATTCTGGCTTCCAGTACTGTCCATATAAGGTCACATTTAGTAGTTATAATATAAGCCAAAGGTACAAAATCTAAACTTATTATACTAATATTATAAAGAGGTAAAGTTTGGGAGTTTGTTTGTAGGAAGTAATCTCTGGAACTACTGAACCGATTTAGATGTAATTTGGTAAGAAGATAGCTTAAGACCCTGGAAAGGACATAGGATAGTTTTTATCCCGGAAATCTTCTTTTAAGGGGTGAAAACGAGGATGAAAGTTTACATGGGGAATCAACTAAATATAAAAAACTTACTCGTAGCTGACGACTTTAGACATAATATACTTTTCTATGACTTCAGCCCCTGACGTCTTTCGGTCACAGTCGAAGAAGATGCCATTGTCGTCAACCTATTGTAAAAAATATAAAGATTTTAAGAATTTTGTTTTCTGTTTTTGTTTTGTTTTGTAAATTGCCTTAATAGTTTCGGAGGTTGTTCGGTACAAGCAAACAAAATAGCTTTCCTCTTTATAATATTAATATACATTTTTAAACATTTTTTGGCTTCATGTTTAGTTCTATGACTCCTTAGTCTGGACATTCCATATATTCACCAATATTATCAAAGAGGTCTCATCTTCTAATCTATACATATAATAAAATTGTAACTAAGCCGAATCTGTACATTAAATATTTTTTGGAAAATCTTATTGAAATAAACATTATTATCGATACAGAGGCTATAGTTTTTAGAATTTTTGTCGGTCTTTCTGTCTGTCTGTTACCGCATCACAGAAAAACCACTGAAGGGTTTTTGATGAAATTTGGTATGGTGATAGCTGGCTATCCGGGTCAACATATAGAAACCTTTTTGCTGCGGCAAAATATGTCATTTCTGAGAAAAAATGCAAAAACTGCAATGTAAGAGTATACTAATATGTAAAACCTAAGAATTTGGCTTTTGGTTATCTGAACGCGGGCGGAGCCGCGGGCAATGCCATTATACTAAAAAGTCGATGTATGATTTACGATACTATATACAATATATATATATATATATATATATATATATATATATATATATATATATATATATATATATTGTATTTGTAATGCGATATCTGCGCCAAATATTATGAGTTAAATTTCATTGTTTTTTAATGAATTGACAATAAAAAAATCAAGAATCTCCACCTCAGAAGGTGGACTATGGCCTGACCCCCCTCGCATTGATGTTAGGGGGTTGTACCCAGCAGTGGTATGTTAACGCCTCTAGGTAAATTACTAAGAAATAATTTTTTCTAAGAAATCTATTGTTAACTGTAACGCCGGCGTGTCCGCGGTCGTGGAGGGATTAAAAATGGCTAAATGATGAGATGAAGTAATATAATAATTAACAGCTCACATCAGCTGCTCCTGTCGCTACCGTATAAACATCGGTGCGTTCACGCGAATACGTTTCAATTTGCACGCGAGAGTGTATCGCTAAGCCAGCGTGTTGAGCGAACGGGTTTAGCCAGGTTAATCTGGAAAGAAAAATATGCTTGTATTTTTGTATACTAGCAGAACCCGCGGCTTCGCTCGCGCTAAAACTACAAAAAACACTCTAGATACGTAGGTTTCATACAAACTTTCATCCTCTATTTTACCCCCTTTTGAGATGAATTTAAAAAAAAATGCTCAAACACATATTTATTTAATTATATTGAAAAGCATTAATACCAAGTTTCAAGTAATTCTGATCAAAAATATTTTTTTGGCTTGTATAATAACGTGTTTTCCCGTGGGAATGAGATAATCTTCGCGGTAAAAAGTAGCCTATGTTACTCCTCAGCCCTCTAAATATCTTTACACAAAAATTCATGCCAGTCCATCACTCCGTTTCGACGTGAAAGAAGGACGAACAAACAAACACATTTTCAAATTTATAATATTAGTATGGATGTACTACTTCAACGCTACTTCAACATAATTACTACTAGCTATGGTGAGAACATGTTAGACAACCTTGGTAGGTTATGATAGACATCATTTGGCCAGCGTTGTGGACTGTGACGTCATCCCGCTCGCAATTTACAAAAGAAAACAACAATTGTCTTGGCACATGACCCCGAGACTGATTTTTATCCAGAGAAAATAAAGCCCTAAGGGCATAGCAGCTGAAATTGTTTGGGAAAATTTTAAAAATAATTAGATTTTTATTTGAATTTTAAACGCTGTTCAGTACAAAAAATAGAGTGTTTAATATTTGAATAATAATAATAAAAAAATAAATAATAAATATGTCAGTACAATAACACACAACACCATCTAGTTCCATGGTAAGCTACGAGGCTTGTGTTATGGATACCAGATAGTTGATACACTACACATATATAACTTTAAATACATACATATTATAAATATAAACATCCATGACTTGAGTACGAACATTCATGCTCATGACACAAATGAGAGTCCCCAGCGGGACTCGAACCAGCGACCGCTGGCGCAGCAAGTAGGGTAAATACAAACTGAGCCAAACGTGTCGTCAATGAATTTTAAAAAAACAATACTGAAAGGTTTGTCGGAAAATTAAAAAAAAACATCAGTGCACAAAAAACAATAACAAGTAAACAGAATAATTACATCAAAATCGGACAAGCCGGAGAGGAATAAGACTTACAAATACACGCACATCGGATTTTTTAAATTAATATAAAGTAATTAACATGCTTATATAAATAATTTAGTATTATTTTACACTCACGCCACAGATTTAACATTAGGTTCCATAGTGACATTAAATTTTATTGGCAGGTGTGCCACAAGGGAGCGTTGTAGGCGAACGGTGTGCTGGGACTGCAGTAGAGGTGCAGCTGTTGATAGAGACGTGACTAACGTGCCTTGGTAACTGAAACAATAGATAAATAAATTAAAAATTAAAAAAAAACCCAACGCAAATTAATTGTCGTTTAATGATTACACTAGCACTCGTGAAGCACTCAATCGAGTAATCATACGCCAAAATGCTTTACATCATTTTGGAAAAGACCTGATACTCTTACACTGCTGGACCGATATTAACTAAACATAGCTAAGAACCACCGCAAGGAAACTGGCTTCCAAATGAAAAAACCGCATCGAAATCGGTCCATCCGTTTGAGAGCTACGATGCCACAGACGGACACACACACGCAGACAGACATCGACGTCAAACTTATAACACCCTTCTTTTTGCGTCGGGGGTTAAAAATAAAGTCTGCAAACTAATTAATATTCAGTTATAAAACTTATTGAAATTACTCATTTCAATTATCTTAATGGCTTCAAAAATTGCCAGATGAGCACAGATTACTTTCGCCAATGTCACGAAGATCACACTATTGAAATTATAAAAATGTTTAAAATCTTTTAATTTTTTACAAATATTGTAAGGTACTTTGGTGCCATATTTTTTATAATGTTGTAGGTACTCGTATGTACGGTGTGAAACAACTATATAATGATCTTTAAGACGCCTACAGCCTTAGCCCCTCCCATAACCATGATTGCTGTAAACCATTCGAAATGTCGGGAACCAAAAATAAAAACTAAATCCGCGAAAAAATCCAAAAAGATAGTTTTAATTAAGCACAAACTGCATGAGACTAAAAATCCATTTTGATATTTCACGTAGTATCAAAACAGTGAAAGTTTATTCAGAAAACATAGAGAAATGTACTCTCTCTCTCTCTCTCTCTTTCTATCCTTCCTCTATCTCTTTCTCTCTTCTCTTTTGTTTACTTATTTAGCAACTTACCGTATGTGCAAGTCGTTTTCCCAATCCAATGCATGCATTATATCTGGTGGAGCGGTCAGATTGCCTCTGACTGATGTAAATGTTACTATTGTCGATTGAAGACGAATAGGTGTACCTTTTAAAGATAATAATTTTGATAAAAATATTAGTGTACTTTAAAATATGAATAATCTACGTATATTATTATAATTGGTTTTAAATTAAATATACAATTAAACCTTGTCTCATCGCCTCTACTGGTGACAGGAGAGCTGGCGCATTTTTCGCCCAAAGCATCGGCATTGCCATTCAACGGGGGAATGCGGCTAGCATTCGTGCCACAATTCAACGCGGACATGACTTGTACAATAATAACTAAGTGTACATTTGTTTTGTATATTTTGTATATAATTAAGTATGTTTGTAATTTTCTTTAAATAACTTATAAACTATTTATCCCGCCCAGGTTAGAAATTTTCCTTGAAAATAGACTATTCTTCATTGAAAAGGTATCATTAAACTCAGATAAAGCGCGTAACATTTACAAAAATATAGGATAATCTATCACCGAAAACATTACATAAAACACATTACATAAAACACGTATTAAAAGATAACTTGTTTTTTTTGATTTAGTTAATTGAGTTGCTTTAGGTCTATGGGTGCGAAGCTTAGAAACGCACTGAAAGACGGCCCACTTCGATGGGCGGTGTACCATGCAGGTTGCCTCTTGTACTTCTCTGATAGCAGAGTGGACCGTGGGATTAATTAACCCCATGGTTGTTGAGGTCTGCTGCATGGCAGATGACGTCCCAATAAGATAGGGGAGGCCCGTTGGATATTAGTGGGGAGTACTGATTTTACCAGCCGGTGAGTCCCATAACAACCCGTATGTATGAAGGTAGTATGCGAAATGCATTTCCCAATTTTTAAAGTATTATTTTATTTACATACCTAATTCGGTGGGCAAGTGCACGTCCATCTGCACTGGATAATACGCCATCTGCTGGTTGATGTGACTCCCAAAACGAAGAAACTCCATTATAGACTTCGTCACTGAAAGTTTATTTATTTATTTATTAGGTTTATTTACAATCACTTACAATAATACACACAATATAAAAAAAATAGAACTAAAAATTAGGAACTAAATGTAGTGATTACTTACAAATAAACACAGCATGCACAGAAATAAAGTTTCTTAAAATAATATACAAAACAGATTTATTTTAGAAGTAAATAGTTTTTTTTTAATTAATCAATGAGCAGATACACAGTTACATTAATTTAGCAATTATAACATTATTTAAGACTATCGATGCATTTATTTAGCAATTTGGTGCTAATGGTTTTGCGGAAATTGGCTAAAGAATCAGCAAATATGTCGACATCTATGCTATGAGAATTTAGAGTCTTCCATAACCATGGGACTGGGGAATTGGCACCTAGGGTCGTTCGGCGAAGTGGAGGACAAAGTGGAGTAATAGGCTTACGTGGAATTCTTACTGGAACTCTTAGACTAAATTTATGTAGCAATTTGGGGCAATCAATAAAGCCGTTCAGTAATCTATGAGTAAACAAAATATCCAGAAGTTCCCGACGTTTATACAATGCGGTCATTCCGAAGAAGGCCAACCTTTCTTTGTGAGAAGAAATTTTCTTGGCTTTACCGGCACTGAAAACCGAATAAACCGAAAGTTATTCGGGTAGTATCTTATATTGACGACACGTTTAGCTCAGCTTGTAGTAACCCTACTTGCTGTGCCAGTAGTAACAGTAATAGTAGTAGTATTATAAATAAAATAGACACGTCTGATATTTTACAATAGACACTATATATAAAGCTTATTAGTATATACGCAATGAGATACTGTAGTCAACCCGAGAAGTTCGATATCTGCAAAAAATAGTGGGAAAATTATGGATGATGGCCCCTTAGACGCTGAATAAAATTCTGAGGAAAGTGATTTTTTTTTATTTTCTACAAATAAAAATTGCAAATGTTATCAACAAAAAACTGGAATAAAAATAGCCTCAGATTTTTGTTTATAACTTCTTAATGAAAAAAATTATTTCGGTTACTTTCTCTAGTGCCGACGCACTCGAGCCTAAGCAGCCGTGCGAAACCCTATTTTCAACGGCGGATTAAATTTATTAATTATAGGGCTTGAGTTCCGAGAGTCAACATTTATTTTAGGAAATTTCCTCATCTTGAAGGGTATTTTTGTTGATTTCTGCTATCATTTACCGTTTTAAGTTATGAACAAAAATCTGAGGCCTTTTTTCGCAAACATTGAAATTCTCAACTAAAACCCAAAACAATCGTTACAAAATGTTGTATGTCTGTTTGTTTGTACGCTCTAATCTTCGAAATCACTACATCGATTTTAAGAAGACTTTTATTGGCTGGAAGACTAAGCTGAAAGCATATAAAGATTCTTAAAGACGGAATGTAAGGAGGAACTGGTCTATACATAAAAAATATTACATATACAATACCGGTTATGAACTATAATATAGTTGAAAATAAATCACTTTATGCAAGTCTCGGTCACCTGATTATTAGTATCAACCTCTTAAAGATAAAATTTTACTGAAAAGATCTGAATATACAGAAATGAGTCAATGCAAATGTAGTACGCAAATAAAAAACAACATACAATAAAATTAGCTTTTTAAATTTTTGCTTCCCATAATCTAATACCTTTAAACGACTAATTCTTGTATAGTTATTTATTTACAAGCGGCTCACCCTTGCTTCGCTCGGATTCACCTCTAGGAAAACAAAAACAAACCTATCCCACGGGAAACATACATTTTTCCGGGATAAAAAGTAGCCTGTGTGCTATTCCAGACTACAATCTATCTCTGTGTCATATTTCATCCAGATCCATTCAGTCGTTCTGGCGTGATGGAGTAACAAACATCCATCCAAACATCTAAACTTTCACATTTATAATATTAGTAAGATAAAGCGATAACTCCCAAACCGTCAGGCATTAGATATGTACCCGTGATTCATCTTCGTTATAGAGCTGCCCATGTTAACTGATCGGGAACTGAGATTAACAATACAATACCATGTCAAATTGTTACGTATTGTAAACAACGTCATAGTATACCTCGAACCCCTAAAAGATTTATATAGCCTAAAAAGGTCTAATAATAATAAGGAAAATACAATAGAATCGCTTAAAATAAGCTTTTGTATCAACACGTTATTACAATTTGACGACACGTTTGGCTCAGTTTGTAAGCGTCAGCGGTCGCGGGTTCGAGTCTCGCTGAGGGCATTCATTTGTGTGATGAGCACGAATGTTTTTAATCTAGTCATAGGTTATGTTTATAATATGTATGTATTTAAAGTTATATAAGTGTAGTGTATCAACTATCCGGTATCCATAACACAAGCCATGGAACTAGATGGTGTTGTGTGTTAATGTCCCGACATATCTAATATATTTAAACGAGCAATTCTTGTGTATATATATATATATATATATATATATATATATATATATATATATAATCTGAATCTCGGAAACGGCTCTAACAGTTTTCGTGAAATTTAGTACACAGGGAGTTTCGGGGGCGAAAAATCGATCTAGATTAAACTTATGTTTGGGAAAACGCGTGTTTTCGAATTTTCATGCGGTTTTCTGTCGCATTATTCCACGAAAGAAAATATGGTCAATAATTATGCACGCTCGGCCATAAACATCATGGTCTAGGGGCCAAGGTGCAAGATTGACAATCACAGGTGTCCAGGTTCGAATTCCGGTCGGATATAAAGTTTTTACTTTTGTTTTCTTTTAATATTTATTCAAGTTTTTAGTTTTTAAAAAAGAAAATTGTACTTTTGTCCAAAAACTCCGAGCGAAGTTCGGTAGCCCAGGTACTTTATTATTATAACAAAATAGTTGGCAATTCATATATTTTCATGAAGCCATATGGCGACTATTGAAGGTAAATGTTTTAGTTCGTGTACGTTCAGAAAATTAGTACTAATATACATTAATTAAACAGCCATCAGAAATGAGCCCTTTTTAACGTCCCACTGCTGGGCACGGTACACCCTTCAATACGGGGATCAGGCCATTGTCCACCACGCTAGTTAAATGCGGGCGGACTGCACATGTCCTTCGAAAACTTTGCTATGTTCTCTCAGACATGCAGGTTTCCTCACGATGTTTTCCTTCATCGTTAAGACAAGTGGTAATCATGTTGGAAATGATTCGCACATGAAAATATCAGAGGTGCGAGACGAGGGATTTGAACTCGCTTCACTCGGTTTCCCAAGCGAGCGCGTTACCACTGAGCTATTAAGGTAAAGATATATTTGTATATATGTCGGAGGAAGTGTGTTGTGTTCCGATATTGTAAATTGAAGTCAAATCGTTGTTGAGAACCCGTTGCTCAAACTACCAGAATTATCGTTTCAAGCTTATAACATTGTGAATTTCTTTATTAAATTGTATAGAGCGTTCATTTATAAAAACATAACCTATATACGCATTTCTGAACAAATATCCATTCAAAAAGTGGCGTCGATATGTGACGTTAACGCAGACCAAAGAAAAAAATTGAATAATTGACAGTTCTAATTATCTAAACACAAATTCGAACTACGCACACCACATAGAGTACTTTTTTAAACGAAACAACGTGCGTTTTAATTTTGTCATCCGAAAAGTAATCAACTAATAAAATTTGTTTTGAGGACATTTTTGAGACGCTATTTGTGTATTATATCTATACTAGTATTATAAAGAGGTAACGTTTGTGAGTTTGTGATGTGGTTTTGTGACGTTGTAGGGGGTAATCTCTGGATCTATTGAACCAATTTAAGTGGATTTTGGTAAGAAGATAGTTTGAGACCCTGGAAAGGACATAGGATACTTTTTATCCCGGAAATCATCCCTTAAAGGGGTGAAAATGGGGTTGAAAGATTGTACTGGTAAGCAAGCTAGGGACGAACCCGAGCGAAGCGAGGGTGAGTCGCTAGTTTATTATAATTTTGTATCTTAAGTTTTTGTATATCAATGTTTATGTATATCAATTGAATAATTTATTTTGTGCCCATTAAGCACTGATAACACCCTCGAGATTCATTACCACTAATGACAATGTTGAGAATGTTGGTACTACGTCATATATAATACTTAAATAACACATGCTATGTAATTTTGCTAAGTAATAATTTTATACACTTTACCTCTGCATATATATATATATATATATATATATATATATATATATATATATATATATATATATATATATATATATATATATATATATATTAAATTGATATTGTTGGTGGTAGTAGCTATTATATACGTAATTATATATGTAACTACTGGACGCCCAATGGTCGAGATTTAACTGTTAATACTGATAACGCTAAAGTTCGTCAATGTCGGGTTATATGTATATAATACAAATAAGAATGTAACTCAGGTACGTCCCTACATACGTTTTAATTTTTTTGAGCAGAACCCAAATTCTTTTTCTAAAATATAAGTAACCTAAGTTACTCCTTATAATATCAGCTATCTACCAGTAAAAGTCCCGTCAAAATCAGTTTAACCGTTTCAGAGATTAGCCGGAACAGACAGACATGCAAAATTTTAAAAAATTGTGTTTGTCTCATAAGTACCGTATATAATTTCATATGCATTTAGTAAAAATCTGTTATTTTGACATTACATATAGACACTTCAATTTTATTTATCTGTATGGATAGACACATAATATGAATAAGATTGAGAATATGAAGTGCAAGTTTTTGAAAATCTGACTGGTATTACAGAAATATGTGCTATCAAATAAACAAACAAACGAACAAAGACACAAACAGTGATGTTAGTCGCGTTCAAACCCTTTCTTTTAGGGCAGAATAATATTATTGGTCCCTTAAAGGCCAATCCACACTATAGTGCCGATAATAGTCCGTTCTCAGTCCCATATAGTCTTACCAACGGGCCGTTACTAAGAATTTCGTGAACCGGGACTCGAATCCAGGACTTGCAGACCTAAACCCATACTTGCTAACTACTAGACATCAAATTTTTTTTATATATATATGTGTTAGTAAAACCAGAATAAAACAATAATATTTAAATGGAAAAATTCGGTCGTCCATTCGTGATTACCATCTGTAAATAACATACCGTCGCGTCCGTTCCAGCTGTCAAACGTTGATTGATTGACATGACTCGCGAACACCGTTTTGTCATGAATTTTGATCACAATATCTATGTGTACCTGAAATTAATAATAATATCAATATTGAATATATTATTATAAATATGTTGGTACATTAACACACAGCACCATCTAGTTCCATGGTAAGCTACGAGGCCTGTGTTGTGGATATCAGATAGTTGATAAACTACACATATATAACTTTAAATACATACATATTATAAATATAAACACCAAAGACTGGAGCACAAACATTCGTACTTATCACAGAAATTAAATCCCCCCAGCGGGACTCGAACCCGCGACCGGCTGGCACAGCAATTAGGGTCACTACAAACTGAGCCAAACGTGTCGTCAATATTATAGAATAGTTGTTTATGTACATCTATTTAGAAATCTAAATATAAAATAATTCTTACCTCTTTCTACTATATAATGAAAATGTTAAAGTTTGGAAAGCTTAGATGGATGTTTAGATGTTTGTTACTCAATCACGCCAGAACGGCTGAACGGATCTGGATGAAATTTGGCACAGAGATAGATTACAGTCTGGAATAGCACATAGTATATATAAATAGGCAAAGACAAAAAAGCTGTTCAGTATTTTTTTTTTGTGTTTGTCAACCGGCTTTCTTTTTTATTTAGAATCTATTGAAGAGCTTTAGTGTTATCAATAAAAAAAAATAATACAGTTTTTTTTAATACATAGGTAAATTCAATTCATATACGGTATCCTTAAATTTTCAATTAAGAATTTTGGTCGACTTTCAATCACTGGACATCTATACATATAATAAAATTGTAACTAAGCTGAATCTGTACGTTAATTATTTTTACATACATTATTATCTATACAGAGACCGAATCTATACTTTATAGAATTTTTGTCTGTCTGTCTATCTGTCCGTCTGTTACCGCATCACAAAAAACTACTAGATGGATTTTGATGAAATTTGGTATGATCATAGCTGGTTATCCGGGTCAACACATAGGATACTTTTTACCCCGGGAAAATATCTCATTTCTGAGAAACAATACGAAAACTGTAATGTAAGAGTATACTAATATGTAAAACCTAAGAATATGGTTTTTAGTCATCTGAACGCGGGCGGAGCCGCGGGCAACACTAGTTAGTGCCTATAAATAACTCACTTTTTCAGGGGACTTCAAACTGGATACTTTTAATTTTTCTAAAACTTCAATGAGTCTTTCGACGTTTACATTTTTTCTATTAAGCTTATGCATTTTCTTAAACAAATTAGACGATACTCCTTCAGCTATGATGTAAACCTGTAAGAAAAATTAAATGAAGTGTGATTAAAAAAAATCGCAATATTGCATGTTAATATGACTTTTACCTACTAATTTTATAGGAAATTATTTAATTATCTGAGATTTCCACAGTCTGCTTCCATTGTTAGAAGCTTTTTATATAGCTTTGAACACGTTTTACTCAATTTTGTTCCAAATAAATTATAATAATTTGCTTGGTTCGGGGGATAACCACATATTTGGTACTTTAAAAACATTCTTAGTTCAAAATTGTATTTAAAAAATCATATTATATCGAATACGTGATTTGCCTGATCGATGTCGGCCACAGTGGCTAATCTCACTAACACAAGCCTTGGTTTCACTTTTCTTTCTAAACGGATCAGGCGTAGGACCGATGGTTTTGCCTGACCACTGCCAACTTCACAACTCTGTTCTATATAAGTAAGACTTTCTAAACAGAAAGATTCAATAACTGAACTTGACCCGACCCGAGACTCGAACCGAGGGCCCCCGAATCTGCAGTCGTACTTTCTAGCCATTACACCACCAAGGCAGTTAAAACACGTGAGTTTATATGGAAGCCATGTTTACACTACCTTTAAATTCTATCCCGAATAGACTATTTCATTACTTATAATAGAATTTATAAGCAAAGCTTATCTTTAATGCTGTTATAATACATTCCAATGCTTCAAAACGTATTAAACCTTTATAAAGTCAACTGAAAAACGTATGACTATTCATTGGATCAGTAATGTCATCTAAAAACTTCTTGTCAACAAAAAATAAAAACCGACTTCCAGGCACTAAAATGTAAAAAAATAACTAAACGGAAGTTTTAATTTAGAATAGATACCTAATCAGATATTTTCGAAGTCGGTGCCAGCCGATGCAAAGCAAATCTAATATATTTCGATACGTAAAATACATATTTACCTATTAGATATTCATATCTTAAAATATTGTCGGCTGGCACCGACTTCGAAGATATCTGATTAGGTATCTATTCTAAATGGAAACCTCCGTTTAGTTATTTCTTACATTTTAGTGCCTGGAATTCGGTTTTTATTTTTTGTTAAAAAGTTTTTATTTTTCCATTTTTAGTGTAGACGTAATAAGCAGGTAATTTGTAAGAAGAAAGATTTTTAATAACATATTCGATTAAGCAATTTATTTAAAAAAAAAATATTGTTGATTTTTTTATAAACCGCTCGACCAATTTCGATAAAATTTATATGGGACCACCTGGGAAGTATACCTTTGCCCTTTGAAACAAAAAACAAATTTTCCAAATCGGTTCAGGCGTCTTCGAGTAATCGGTGAACATACATAAAAAACAAAAAAAAAGATTCCGACGAATTGATAACCTCCTCCTTTTAGGAAGTCGGTTAAAAATTTCATCTAAAAAAATATCCTTCCTCAAATACCATACTACCTCTATACCAAAATTCATCAAAATTGGTTCAACAATTGAGGAACAAAACAAACAACCAGACAAAGTTTGTTTCGAATTTATAATATTAGTTTTAAGAAATCATTTATTAAATCCATATCTGTTATGAGTTCTGTACTCACCGAAGCCTGATAAGGTCGTCTTCCACCACTAGCAATAGATAGCTCTATCAAGCTTGGAGCTGGTTCTGCCCCTACACTCAAAATTTGTACCCACGGCCCCATTTCTTCATTAGATACAATGTAATTGTTAGTGGCCCAATATGTTGTATCGGGATTTCTTACGTCTTTAGCAACAAATGGGATATAGTCCGCTCTAAAAATAAGTTGAACATGAATTTCCATGGTAAAACATTCCAATTTAGCTGAGAGCTGTGTAATTCAAGATGCAATTTTGAGTTTTATGTGGGGCTGAAGAAGCTTAATAATTAATTAATTAGAATTTTAGAATTTTTTACGACACGTTTGGCTCAGTTTGTAGTGACTTGATGTACCAGCGATCGCGGGTTCGAATCCCGCTGGGGGCATTCATTTACGTGATGAGCACGAATGTTTGTACTCCAGTCATGGATGTTTAAATTTATAATATGTATGTATTTAAAGTTATATATGTGTAGTGTATCAACTATCTGGTATCCATAACACAGGCTTCGTAGCTTACCATGGAACTAAATGGTGCTGTGTTAATGTCCCAACATATTTAAAAAAAAAAGAATGTTCCGTCTAAAAAAAATTGGCTATTTTTTAATATATTCCAAATATCCAACCAAATTATTGCATTACTTGTGTGGTAAAATAAATTACTATTTTTTTTTTAAATCCTATTAAAGATCAAGAAAATGATAAAAATTGTTATAATTGTCATACATTTCTATACTTCAGTGATGGTAGAATGACGTCTTGTCTCCACCCATGACCCAACTTATGATGAGAACAAATTCAAAAATTTACTTACACAGTCCTGTATCTGCTGAAAAATTTGTTGCTTTCCAAATTCTTAACAGTTGTGTACCAAAACCTTTGCAACTCTTTACTATTACTTGTTGATATAAAGTTGTGGATGAAGAGAAAGTCACTTTCTCTTATGCCAGAAGATAAGATTGCGTGCAAAGATGCGATACGAAGTTGAATATGCTCATCTTCATCAAGGAGTACTGGAAGAGTTGTCTCTAAAGCCTGTAATATATATATATATATATATATATATATATATATATATATATATATATATATATATATATATATATATATATATATATATATTACTAGCATCGATCAAAAAAGTACTAGATACACAATCAGCGACAAAAAATGTCCTAACCGAATGAGCGCCAATTTGAGCGCGCTTTTAATATATATTTTTATGAAAAAACTTTAAGCATTGCATTTAAAGCTCAATTTATATTGTATATTAGAAATAAATTTTCATCTAGAATAATTACCTAAACACAATTGGTGACAGTTTTAAGAGAACTTTTGCATGGGATTGTGTATCTAATACTTTTTTGATCGATGATTACTATTATAAAATTTACGTTAAAAACGAAGTTATTTAATCATTATTATATTTTAATTCAAGGTATTTCTTATTTAGTAAAAAGTCGCTATGTAAATACACAAACTGATAGATAAAAAAATTAACAAATATTAGTGTGGAATTTATAACATATTAAAATATTTGACTTTTTAAATAATACTTATTTTTCTGATTTTAAGCATATTATTGTTTTTTTTTGTACTACCGTACAAAAAATCAAAATGACACTGCGAAGTATATCCAAAAAATACAGCTTTGATCAATTAAAATTATTTATCGAGCAGATATTTAAGCTATACATCGACTTACTGAATATCCTCTTGACTCCAACCCACAAGCCAATGATGACCAGAGCCTTTCATGGTAATTCCTGGACTTATCAGCATATATAGTACGAATGTATGAATCAGCCGTATAACCCATGCTACATAAGCCTTGAAGCCATACCATACGATCTTGATATTGTGGACAATCTGCAAAGAAGAGTTAGAATAAAAGAGAGAGTATTGTGGACAATTTGCAAAAAACGTGTGAAGAGTGAGAATGAGAAAGAGAACGAGCAAGAGTGATAGAGAGAAAGAAACGCTTCAACCAAAAAGTAGCTTAAAAATATAAATCTCAATTCTTTCTATCTTTTTCACCCCTTAGTTGCATGTATGGAGTACCACCCCTAAGTTTTAATATTGAAATTTTACTGCAGAATTGTCTAGCAGTTGACATGAGAGTTCTATTTATCAATCATTCATCTATACATATAATAAAATTGTAACTAAGCCGAATCTGTGCATTAAATATTTTTTGGAAAATCTAATTGAAATAATTAATAAACATTATTATCGAAACAGAGGTCGAATCTATAGTTTTTAGAATTTTTGTCTGTCTGTCTGTCACCGCATCACAGAAAAACCACTGGACGGATTTTGATTAAATTTGGTATTTTGATTAAATTTGGTATGGTGGAAAATATCTCATTTCTGAGAAAAAATGCAAAAACTGCAACGTAAGAGTATACTAATATGTAAAACCTAAGAATTTGGTTTTTGGTCATCTGAACGCGGGCGGAGCCGCGGGAAATGCTAGTACACTTCTAATAGTCTCCGAAGAAAATTATGACAGACGGATAAATTACTATAGCAAATTACTATTTTCTGTGCATTTGACCTACTTAGTTAATCATACAGGGTTATGAACAAGACCAGTATAGACAAGAATTAATATAGAGATTGAGCGTGATTTACTGATTGGTAAATTGTGGTAAGAATGTTAACCGCATTCCCTCGCTGAATAGCATTGTCGATTCTTTGGACGAAAAACGAGCCAGTTCTCTTATCTATACTAATATTATAAAGAAGTAAAGTTTGTGAGTTAGTGTGATTGTGAGTTTGTAACGTTTTAGGGGGTAATCTCTGGATCTATTAAACTGATTTAGATGAAATTTGGTAAGAAGATAGTTTGAGACCTTGGGAAGGACATAGGATACTTTTTATCCCGGAAATTATCCCTTCAGAGGATGAAAATCGGGGTGAAAGTATATATGGGGAAGCAAGCTAGGAACGAACCCGAGCGAAACGAGGGTGTGTAGCTAGTCACCATTAAAGGCGATAAAACGAGGTTTTGTATCTTTTAAAAAGTTTTTATCAAATAATTAAAATAAACACTAAAAAACTTACCGCTATACATCCTAAAGTACTTCACAACAATGTTGTCAAAGTAGTCCTGTTTGACCTTCATGACATCAGCGGTTTTGGAGATCAAAGTAGCAAAAGACAGGATGCCCGCGTGCCGGATCTCTGCAGGGAAGTCCAGGCCTAACTTGGTGAACGTCTCCAACTCCTCAAGTAAGCTCTGACTCAGGTCAGCTATGTTGAATGGGAGTTTCCGAATGATAGAGACTACTGTAGCATCTTCTATTTTCTCCTAGGACATAAAAATTAAAAAAAAATCATTTGTTATCGATTTTTCAAGTAATGAAGTATTTTACGATAAATAATACATATATTGGGACATTTTGTCATTTTCTCATCATCATCATTGGGACATTTAAAACACAGCACCATCTAGTTCCATGGCTACGAGGCTTGTGTTATGGATACCACTACACATATTATATAACTTCTTAATTACATACATATTATAAATATAAACACCCATGACTGAAGTACAAACACTAGTGTCCATTACACAAATGAATGCCCCCAGCGGGATTCAAACCCGCGACCGCTGTTTAGCAACACAGCACAGCAAGTACACTGCAAACTGAGCCAAGCGTGTCGTCAAAATAAGTCATTTTAACCCTTAACTATATCAGAAAGATTAAAAAATGAATAATAGCATATAATATTTATTACTTGATACAATCATGTGTTTCAAATATCAATAATATATTATTTTTTATTTAAGAATTTTCAAAAACAGCTTTCTTTGTAATAATTTAAAGAACCTGGGCTACCGAGCTTCGTTCGGAGTTTTTGGCCTAAGGTACATTTTTTTTAAAAAAACTAAAAACTTGAATAAATATTTAAAAAAAAAACAAAAGTTAAAACTTTATATCCGACCGGGATTCGAACCAGGACCTATGATTGTCACTCTTGAGCTTTGGCCGCTTGACCATGATTCTTATGCCCGAGCGTGCGTAATTATCGACCATATTTTCTTGCGTGGAATAATGCGAAAGAAAACCGCATGAAAATTCGAAAACACGCGTTTTCCCAAACATAAGTTTAATCTAGATTAATTTTTCGCCCACGAAACCCCCTATGTACTAAATTTCATGAAAATCGTTGAAGCCGTTTCCGAGATTCAGATTATATATTTATACATACACAAGAATTTACAAGAGTTACATACATTTACAAGAATTACTCGTTTAAATATATTAGATTTTCGTACCTTCTCCTCTACAACCAAGTATTTTATGAATCTTGCGCACGCGTCGCTTCTGCCATGAGGTAATACTTCCAAAAATATGTTTCTGGCTGTTTCCAGTTCATAGCTCGTACCTAAGACCAGATCTTCGAAGAGTTTTTTGAGAATTGAATATGATAGACGAGTTACTGTACTGAAAAAGTAAAAAAATAACTGATTTTGATTTTTTGTCATACAGTTTTAGTTAATTATTGTATTTTTTTTTGTTTTTGTTAAGTTTAATATGTTCTTATTTTTGTAACTAGGTACGTTTTATTTCTTTTTGAGCGGAACCCTAATTCTTTTTCTAAAATAAAAGTAGCCTATGTTATTCCCTATAACATCAGCTATCTTCCAGTGAAAGTCTCGTCAAAACCAGTCTAGTCGTTTCAGAGATTATCCGGAACAAACAGACAGACAAAAATTTTAAAAATTGTGTGTTTTCTTATAAGTACCGTATATAATTTCATATGCATTCAGTAAAAGGCTGTTATTTTGACATTACAAACAGACACTTCAATTTTATTTATCTGTATAGATTATAGATTGTTAAATTCACCGTACCATATGATTTACGTATCAGCGGAAACTTTATTGGTCTATATTTATATGTGTATACTATTGTATAAAGATTTAGATTTATTTTCCTAATAAAAATAAATTAAAATATTATATGACCAGTTGTAAAGATTAATTTATCTTAATACTTTTCTACGCTATTATTTGTTTTTTACTTGTGAAAACTTTACTGGTAATGTGTAATTTTTATTATAAATTGTATATTCTGTAATATTGTTTGCTTGCATAAAGTAAATTAAAAAAAAATTAGTATAAATACTTTTTTTACACCACAAGAGAAAATTAAAAAAATATCAAAACTAACTTCAACAGTTCTATGAAATCCATACTGTGTATGAGCGATGCATTTTTTACAATATTATCTGCATCGATACCTTTTCTTGCAATTTTGAGTAATATCTGTAAAAAAAAAAAATTTTTGCTCTTTAAATTAATGAAATTTTTCCAAATAACACAACATATTCTATATTTGACAAGGAAATTCGTATTTCTTAGAAAGATTCTAAACTTAGAAAGAAAATCCTTCAATCCTGAGTATAACTAAATGTAAGATTGCATGACTGTTGAGCAATAATGCAAAAACTACTAAACCGATTTTGATGTAGTTTAATATGTTTTTTTTTTAATATATTGGTACTTTAATGTCTCAACATAGTTATTTATTATTTATTTATTTATTAACACACAGCACCATCTAGTTCCATGGTAAGCTACGAAACTTGTGTTATGGATACCAGATAGTTGATACACTTCACTTAATATATAACTTTAAATACATACATATTATAAATATAAACACCCATGACTGAAGTACAAATATTCATGTTTATCACATAAATGATTGCTTTTTTTTGAACGTAAGTGAGCAACAACATTTTTCTTAGTTCAACAATTATTATTTACATGTTAAGTCAGCCTGTAATTGTGATATTGTAACATTTTCTTATGTATAACTATATTAAGTTAAGAAATGTATTCTTAGTATATAATTAATAAATAAAATAAAATAAAACTATTTTCTCAAAAATAAGTTCTTGTGGTTGGATCTATTTTGCATAACTACGTCCAATTAGAAGACCTTGCTACGCTATATATATATATATATATATATATATATATATATATATATATATATATATATATATATATATATATTATATATATATATATATATATATATATATATAAATGCCTTTTACCTCATAAGTTCTATTCCCCAGTTCGCTCTGTGTGACGGTTTGTATACCAGTGGTCCAGTCGTCAAAATTACCAGCCACATATTGGATACCAGTTCGAGTTACGTTTAACTTCTCTATACTTGGGGAGGGTGCGTCAGAATCGAAGTATAAGGACATTCTGAAAGTTCATACAATAAATTAAAAAATTAAAATACCCCCTACGCAAATTAATTGTAACGTCAAAATGCCTTACATCATTTTAGAAAAGAGCTGATACGCTTATAGTGCTGGGCCGATATTAACCAAACATGACTAAGAACCACTGCGAGGAAACTGGCTTTCAAATGAAAAAAAACCGCATCGAAATCGGTCCATCCGTTTGAGAGCTACGATGCCACAGACAGGCATCGACGTCAAATTTATAACACCCCTATTTTTGTGTCGGGGTTTAAAAATCTAATTTTACACTGAATTTAAAAACCCTGATATAAATGCCCTTCTGATCCTATACATAGCAAAAGCTTGTTCGATGATCATTCTTTTTGATATTATTAAAATCTATCAATTAACAAACTTTTATCGTAATTAATTCACTGTGTTCTATTGTTTGCTTTGTAAGCTTAACGGATTTAATTGAAATTCATTATGGGGATACCTATAATAGGGTCCATGCCTGTTGTCTACAGCCGCATCCAACGCGACAACTGTCGAGTTAAATGCAGTAGTTGACAGCAGGTATGAATATGTAAACATATATAACTAGCAGAACCCGCGGTTTCGCTCGCGCTAAAACTACAAAAATAACTCTAAAAAGGTAGTTTCTTACAAACTTTCACTCCCTATTTTACCCCCTTATAGGATGAATTTCATAAAATTCTAAAACACGTATTTATTTAATTTTATTGAAGAGCATTAATACCAAGTTTCAAGTAATTCTGATCATAAAGATTTTTTTGGATTGTATTATAACGTGTTTTCCCATGGGAAAGAGATAATCTCCCGCGGTAAAAAATCTATGTCACACTCCAGCTCTACAACTATCTCCACACAAAAAATCACGCCAATCCGTCATCCCGTTTCCACGTGAAAGAAGGACAAACAAACAAAGACACTTCCACATTTATAATATTAGTATGGATAAAACAAAGTCGGGCTTGTTGCAACACTTATAACTCGAGAACCACTAGACCGATTTTCATGGTTTTTGATTTGTTAGATTTGGCTCCGTCCCGAAAAGTAGAATAACTATTAACACATCAACAACATCCACGAAAATAAATCTATTCCATACAAACCGTTAAAACGTACCTAGGGACGAACCCGAACGAAGCAAGGGTGAGTATCTAGTGAGTCTGTTTTGCTTAGAAAAAAATATATTATCAACGAAACAATACATTATACCAACACTGATTGTAAGAACTAATTATTATTTTTTCGTTGTGGTTCTAACTAGTAAATCTATACATATAATAAAATTGTAACTAAGCAGAATCTGTACATTAAATATTTTTTGGTAAATCTTATTGAAATAAACATTATTATCGATACAGAGGCCGAATCTATAGTTTTTAGAATTTTTGTCTGTCTGTCTGTCTGTTACCGCATCTCAGAAAAACCACTGAAGGGATTTTGATGAAATTTGGTATGGTGATAGCTGATTATCCGGGTCAACATATAGGATACCTTTTACCGTAGGAAAATGTCTCATTTCTGAGAAAAAATACAAAAACTGTAATGTAAGAGTATACTAATATGTAAAATCTAAGAATTTGGTTTTTGGTCATCTGAACGGGGACGGAGCCGCGGGCAGTGCTAGTGTAGAAAAAAATGTGTTTAAATGGCTTTTTATACTTACTCAGAGGAAACACTAAAAATATGTCCATTCACTTTGTACTGAAACATACCGTGCATGTTCAAATTATTGAGCCCTTTTTCGTTTAATTCGTATATTCGTTCCGACGTAGACATACTTTCAGGCTGAAACGTAGATTTTTTATTTTTACAAAAAAAAAGAATATATCTTCTCAAAGACTCTTTTATACATATAATAAAATTCTAAAAAATCGAATCTGTAGACTAAATATTTTTTGGAAAATCATATTGAAATAGTCTTTATTATCTATACAGAGGCCGAATCTATAGTTTTTAGAATTTTTGTCTCTGTCTGTTTGGGAACGCATCACGAGAAAACCACCGACAGATTTTGATGAAGTTTGGTATGATGATAGCTGGTTATCCCGGTCAACATATAGGATACTTTTTACTGCGGGAAAATATCTCATCTCTGAGAAATCTATACTAAACGTTAAAACGTAACTAGGGACGAAACCGAGTGGAGCGAGGGTGAGTCACTAGTCTGAGTATATGATCTTTATAAGAGGTCCAAATTTGTTTATACGAGTGAGTGAGCGAGAGAGAAAATGAAAAATCTAAATATTTTCTCATAAAACTTCCCAACATTTCTTTTAAGTATTATGAAACTGATATCAGAGCAAGTTATTTATTCATAAAACTAGGTTACATAATAAAACAAATAATAAAAGTAAAAAATTAATTTTCGTGTACCAAAGTTTGGTTATATTGAGAATACCTTCCGAAATTACTTTTTTGTTGGTCATAGAACTTTATAAAGTTGCTGAAATGTTATTTAAATTGGAAAATAAAAAAATTTAATCTATACATATAATAAAATTCTAACTGAGCCGAATCTGTACATTAAATATTTTTTGAAAATCTTATCTAAATAGACATTATTATCGATACAGAGGCCGAATCTATAGTTTTTAGAATTTTTGTCTGTCTGTCTGTTACCGCATCACTAAAAAACCACTGGATGGATTTCGATGAAATTTTGTATGATGATAGATGGTTATCCGGGTCAACATATAGGATACTCTTTACCACGGGAAAATGTCTCATTTCTGAGAAAAAACACAAAAATTACAATGTACTGTATACTAATATGTAAAACCTAAGAATTTGGTTTTTGGTCATCTGAACGCGGGCGGAGCCGCGGGCAATGCTAGTTAATTTATATGTTTATTGTTATATTGTTTTCTTCTCACCGCTCCTCTTCCATAGTTTTCCCAAGGCACAGAACTCCAACTATTCTGAGCTGTCGCGGAAGGTTTTTGGTAGGAAGAATATTTTCTAATGGTATTCTTATTTTCTGTATACACCATCACGCAGCTTTCAAATAGACATGCCTGTAAAGAAGAAATATTGAATTAATCTTATTGTATTAAACGAGCAATTTTTGTATATATATAAATTTATAAAACGAAGACAAATCTATCCCTCGGGAACCGTATATTTTTTCGGGATAAGAAGTAGTCTATATGCTATTCCAGACTATAATCTATCTCTGCGTCAAATTTCATTCAGATCCGTTCGGCCGTTATGGCGTGATTGTGTAACAAACATCCAAACATCCATCTAAACTTTTACATTTATAATATTAATAATATTTCGTGTATCTCGTAAACGGCTCTAACGATTTGGATAAAATTTTGTTTTTAATAAGATTTTACTTTTTAAGTTTATCTATAAGTACAGGTGTCTTTTCTGGAAAAATAATGCAATTTTTATATCTTCTCTGAAGGGCGACCAGGTATTTAGTTTATCAATTTAAAGGTAGTAGAAGCCCGGTAGTAAGTGGTTCGCTTAGAAAACCAAGTGAAACTCGTATTACGGTGAACTGAGTACATAAATTGAATAACGTAAGATTGGTTTGTAATCAGCCTTTTTTTAACTTCCCACTGCTGGGCACGGGCAGCCCTGGATTTACACTCGGGGCACTCGGGGCTAGTGCCCAGGGCGGCAAATTTTCAGGGGCGGCAAAATTCGGTGGGTGGGAAAGATTTTTTTTTTGCGTTATTGCAAGTGCTTTTTTTATTTACCAAAAAATAAAAAATAAAAAAAGATTGACTTGTAGGTAATTTTTTCGAAAAATTGATATTATTTAATTTTTTTTTGTGCATATTTCAAAAAATTAATAATTAAAAAATTTAAACTTTCAACACTTTATTCAAAATTTCGATAATAGGGCGGCACTTTTTACAGTGCCCAGGGGCGGCGCTAAGGTTAAATCCGGCCCTGGGCACGGGCCTCCCTACAATAGGGGTGTCACTCCCCTTCAAGATTGGTTTACACCACAAAAAAAGAACATCACGTCACTTTACGTGGGTACAGAAATTATAAGTTCTATTGTTCGCCCAGTGCTCGAAGTTCGACCATTATAATTTTTTTATTGACTGATTGATTCCGTTTTAAATTTAAACTTTCATACACATTTTCACCCCCTTAAGGAATGATTTCCGGAATAAAACTATTCCATGTACTTCCCGGGGTCTGAAACTATATTTTTACCAAAATTCATCTAAATCGGTTTAGTAGTTTCGAAGCCTATTCAGTACAAACAAACAAATCTTTCCTCTTTATAATATTAGTATGTATAGATAATACTAAAGTTTGTCAATAGCTAAGAAACAAAAAAAAACGATTAACAAACAGTGGAAAATAAAACGTACTGAACTGTTTTGCCTTGGCCTACTTATGTATATATATATATATATATATATATATATATATATATATATATATATATATATATATATATATATATATATATATATATATATATATATATATATTAAATCACGGGAGAGAACTGAAGTGTTAGATGTCTCTAAGGTATAGTTGTTACAGACAGACATGTGACCATGATTGCTGTAAAGCATTCGAAACGTCGGGAACCAAAAATCAAAATAAATCCGCGAAATAATCCGAAAAGATAGTTTTATTTAAAATGTCAAATATTCGCGTAAATCTAAGAAAGTATTAAGATGTCGATATTTTATAAGAACTAACCTCTTCATTCGTATAAGACGCAGTATCTTTCTTCAATTGAAAATTTACAGCGATCGCTCGTTTGACATTCGTGGACCAAACCGGTTCTGATCCTACATATAAAGAACTGATGAAACCATTTTCCTGTAAATTAAAGAGAAATCGAATAATTTTATTATAACAAAAATACACTACAATATAATATGTATATTTAATAAGAAAAATAAATATAAATTGGGGGAAATATAAACAAACAGTAATTAAATATATTGGCATAGTAATTACACACAGCACCATCTAGTTCCATGGTAAGCTACGAGGCTTGTGTTATGGATACCAGATAGTTGATACACTACACATATATAACTTTAAATACATACATATTATAAATATAAACACCTATGACTGGAGTACAAACATTCGTGCTCATCGCACAAATGAATGTCCCCAGCGGGACTCGAACTCGCGACCGCTGGCACAGCAAGTAGGGTTACTACAAACTGAGTCAAACGTGTTGTCAATCCTATACAAGTACTAAGTAATAAGTATTAGTTTTCGCTAGTGGTCAAAAGTCATTCATCAACAAAGAATTTTCAATATGTAAAAAAAAATGGATTTTCATAAAAAAAAATGGATAATTGAGTTACACTGACCTGGTACTCAACTTCCCAGGGTTCTTGCAAGTATCCTAATGATTCTTCTTCTTTAGTGAAATATGGAAAATGCTGACTGTGAAACGACGTCTGAAAACAATATGAATAAGGCTTAGAAATATTTTGGATTTAATAAATGTGTTTTATTATACTATATTTTACGGTCCAACTGCCGGGCACCGATCTTTCCTCAATATGAACATCCCACGATGTGGGCAATGTGAGACGGTGAAGGAAAACATCATAAGGAATCATCCGTGTCTCTAATAGTGTACATAAGATTCGTGAAGTCTGTCTAACCCTCACTTGGTTAGCGTGGTGGACTACGAGCTTATCCCACTCATCGTATTATAAGAGTTAAATAGAAAAGATATCTGGGCTTTATAATATCTTCTTGAGCATTATATTATCTTCATGCTGACGCTATCCGCGATGAGCCAAAACCAGTTCATCATCATCATCATACTGAGCCTGTTTCCGTCCACTCTTGGACTTAGGTCTCTCTCATCAAAGCCCACCTAAAAGTTGGCATCCAAAAGTTAGCAGTTACAAAATTAAATAATCAGCAAAAATGATTTCTGGAAAAGCAATTGAAAGTATTTCTGTTCCAGACCACAGACATACATATCTTTCATAATCTTTACATAAGGTAAGAACTGATCCATATGAATTTTAGTCCTTTAAATATATACTCATATTAAACAAGTCCAATGGCTTGATAACATTAATATTATATTTGTTTCGATCATGGCTTAGTTATGGCTATTGAATTCGGGACACCCGAATCTAAAATAAAGTATGTATGTACATACATACATACATACATACATACATACATACATACATACATACATACATACATATAAAGAGAATACGTTGAATGACGGTTAATAAATTTGCCCTTCGCTAATTAGAATCAGGTGGACTAATGAGTTTGTGCCTTAGAGCCATTTAAAACAATTACACGTAAAATTGCCTTACCACTTAAGACGTTTGAAATGAGATCAAATTAAAGGTATTTTATCTACGAGTATGTACCATACTCGAATAACAAAGCTACAAGGAAAAGTTTTTAGCAAAACTCTATTTTCAAAGAGAATGTGGTAATCAAATCAGTTGTACATTCTTTTGTATAAGTTTTAATCAATTACTTTTTAAACCAACTTTCAAGAATGAGGTTTTATGTTCGTCTGTATTTTTTATTTTTATTTTTTAATTAGGATCTCCAACAAAAGATACACACAATATACAACATCATATAAAAACAAAAAGCAAATAAGACTCACAATACGTGTGCTCCTTCACTTATAGGAGACCACAGCTTGCTCATTCATGTATTTTATGTTATAACTAAGTTTAAACTAAGAAAAAATTAACGTCTAGAAATAAATCTGAAACTATTTATAGAGATACAAAAAAAGAAACACATCATACGAGTATTACAACACATTTTAACATTCATACTAAAGTTACGGTAAGAATTTAGTAAGACTACTTTTAAATTCAAACATATTAGTGGAAAGGATATCTAATTCAACATGTTGTTTAGAAAGCGTATTGTACTGTCTACAGATCCTTGGAATAGCGGCGTGATATCTCAGATTCGTTTTGCATTTTACGTATGTTTTTTATGTGGATTCATCGATTTCTCAGAGATGGCTTAACTGATTTTGTTAGTTTAATTTATATTCTATTAAGGCAGATGTCATGGTGTTCCCATAAAATGTTCTTTGATGTTGAGTCAGTGCTGGATTTACAATAGGAGCACTCGGGGCTAGTGCCCAGGGTGGCAAATTTTCAGGGGCGGCAAAATTCGGAGGGCGGGAAAAAAAATTTCTTCGCGTTATCGAAAATGCTTTATTTTCCAAAGAATGAAAAATAAAAAAACATTAACTAAGTAGATACTGTTTTTCAAAAAATTGATATCTCATTTTTAAATATTTTCTCTGCATTTTTCAAAAAAATAATATTTAAAAAGAATTAAACTTTCAACATTTTATTCAAAATTTCGATAATTGGGCGGCATTTTTTTACTATGCCCAGGAACAGCGCTAAGGTTAAATCCGGCACTGTATTGAGTGTAATGTTTCCAAGAAAATTGAAAATAAATAAGGATATAATAAGGAGTATTAAAGGAAGGCGTCAGGAGTTGGATAGTGGAAACCAGTAAAATCTGCGAGTTTTGGGCTCATTTGATCCATTTGATGAGCTTCATACATTATAGGCAATATTTATTTATTCATTTATTTTGGAAACACACTTTATTAACAAAAATATATAAAGAAATTCTTTAATAAAACTTAACCAATAACAGTTTCCAATGTTACAAAAACACATATATCAAAGTCAGGAGTCAAAAAGTCAATTTTCATTATATTTCCTTTACAATTGGTCAGAAATGTATTTTTTTTTTTGTTTATGGAAATTATTATCATTATATTTATACTAGCAAAGACAGAAACCAATCTATCCCACGGGAACCATACATTTTTACTGGATAAAAAGTAACCTATGTCCTATTCCAGACTATAACCTATCTCTGTGCCAAATTTTAAGCAGATCCGTTTTGCCGTTCTGGCGTTAAAGAGTAACAAACATTCACCCTCACAAACTTTCACATTTATAATATTAGTAGGATTTACCTTCAAATCACAGAATTTCAATCTCACTCTAGTAAAATTGTCATACACTATAACTAGAAGCCTTCCTTCGAGGGTCCAAGAGCTATCAGTATTAAGCGTACCGGTTGAAATATTTGTTTTCACCATATAGTTATATTGTTTCAGTTCTGGAAATAACAGCTGGATTCCAGTTGAAGATGTGAAAGAGAGACCTGGAATTCAAAGACATTTCTGTTTTAGTCATTATTTCCACCAGAGAGTTCTTATAGTTATTTCTGAAAGAACAGAGAAGTTAGAGCGTTCTTTATATATATATATATATATATATATATATATATATATATATATATATATATATATATATATATATATATATATATATATATATATATAGCGATAGCGAAGCAACATTAATTTTCCCTATTATTTTCATATACAAAAAAAATACACAAACGCCAGTTTATAATTAGTATAATTTCGTACCAGAATTGAACCCACGACACCCTTCATGTTGTACGCAATCACGTGGACTTTAGCAGTATAATAAAAATATCGAGTAAATATTACTCACCAGTCAACAATAGCAAACAAATAAACATCGTCGTATCTGAAAATAAATATATTAATTATACAAAGATAACATTAAAAGCTTCAAATTATTCTATAGTTATCTATAATAAAATAAATTTTACTTTATCTATACATATAATAAAATTGTAACTAAGCCGAATCTGTACATTAAATATTTTTTGGAAAATCTTATTGAAATAAACATTATTGTCGATACAGAGGCCGAATCTATCGTTTTTAGAATTTTTGTCTGTCTGTCTGTCTGTTACCGCATCTCGGATAAACCAATGAACGGATTTTGATGAAATTTGGTATGGTGATAGCTGGTTATCCGGGTCAACATATAGGATACTTTTTCTTACGGGAAAGTATCTTATCTCTGAGAAATCTGTACATAAAAACGTAAGTAGGGAAGAACCCGAGTGGAGCGAGGGTGAGTCGCTAGTTTATAAATAATTAAAGTAATTTTTGGCCTGGGTAAATACCTTTTCAAATATTTTTGAAAAAATCTTATCGTATTCAATTTTCTAATCTAATCGAGGCTTTTGTATCGTTAAAAATGACTATTTCAATAAGATTTTCCAAAAAATATTCAATTTACAGATTCGGCTTAGTTATAATTTTATTATATGTATAGATAATTCACAAAAATATACAGGAAAATTAGCAAGAAATACAATACATAGTAAATTCTTACCAATACATATTTCTTTAAGCAATATGGGATCGAGGTAATTTATTGCATGAGTTTACTCGTATATTATAAATCTTACGTTCTTATACCCGTAAATGAATATGCTGGTACTAATATGTTGGTACATTAACACACAGCTCCATCTAGTTCCATGGTAAGCTACGAGGCCTGTGTTATGGATACCAGATAGTTGATACACTACACATATATAACTTTAAATATATACATATTATAAATATAAACACCCATGACTGGAGTACAAACATATTCGTGCTCATCACGCAAATGAATGCCCCCAGCGGGACCCGAACCCGCGACCGCTGGCACAGCAAGTAGGGTCACTACAAACTGAGCCAAACGTGTCGTCGAAATGTCGTAAATTAATTACGATATGTTGGTCAATTGTAGAATACGTATATTTATACATCAGACTAAGGATGAGATTCATCTATAGATGGAGCCCGCCGAAGTAAATATTAATGTCAATAAAAACTTTTTAAAAATAAAATATAAGCAGACTTCAAAAAAAGCAGTAAAAAGTAAAAAATAACTGATTGGTAGTTTTCATTTACTATAGACACCTAATCAGATATTTTTGAAGTCGGTGTGCTTTGATTTGTATCGGCTGGAACCATAGAGTACATTGCTACATATATAAAGCTGGCACTGACAGGCCGGACAAACAAATAAACAAACACACTTTCACATTTATAAAATTTAGTATGGATTTAAATTGATATGTATACAATATTTGAGTTCAATATGAATAATAAGAGAAAATTCTAAACGGCCCCCGTTTATTATTTTTTACATTTTAGTGCCTGGAAGTCGGTTTTTTTTAAGTTTTTATTTTTCCATTTTTACTGTAAACGTAATAAGCAGGTAATTTGTAAGAAGAAAGGTTTTTAATAACGACTAAGCAATTTATTTTGAAAAATAATTTATTGTTGATTTTTTAAAAACCACTCGACCGTTTTCGATAAAATTTAAATGGGACCTTTGAGGCAAAAAAATTCTAAATCGGTTCAGGCGTCTTCGAGTAATCGGTAAGCATACGCAAAAAAAGATTCCGACAAATTGAGAACCTCCTTCTCTCTCTTTGTTCAGATGACCAAAAACCAAATTCTTAGGTTTTTCATATTAGTGTACTCTTACATTGCAGTTTTTGTATTTTTTCTCAGAAATAAGACATTTTCCCGAACTAAAAAGTATCCTATATGTTGACCCGGATAACCAGCTATCACCATACCAAATCTCATCAAAATCCCTCCAGTGGTTTTTCCGTGATGCGGTAACAGACAGACAAAAATTCTAAAAACTATAGATTCGGACTCTGTATCGAAAATAATGTCTATTTTAATAAGATTTTCCAAAAAATATTTAACGTACAGATTTGGCTTAGATAGAATTTTATTATATGTATAGGTTTGTCAGACAATAACAACGGTTACCATGGCAACGATCGTACGTACATTTAATTCGTAACGCATTCACCACCTTACCCCCCAAGTCAAGCGTCAAGCGTGCGTAAAGAAATTTTACTACAAAAAAAAAAATTTACAATTTACAATTTTTTTACTACTATTACTACTATACTTAAAAATGTATATAATTTGATAATTTAAAATTATTTTTTATCCCATTATCTATATATAGTATGTACATAGAACTCAATTGCAATCCGTTAGTCTGGCTAAAACTCAAAAACGGCTGGACTGATTAGAATAATTCTCTTGTTTTATTGGACGCGTGTCAAGGGTGGTTTAATTTAAAATAAAATAGGGTAAAAACAAAAAAAAAAAACAGCAGAAAAATCGAAAAGTTCAGGGCTGTTTATTTAGTATCTATTTGTAATCGTGACATAATTCGGGTATGTAAAAGTAGCTTAAAATTAAAAGCAAAATAACACTCACTGACTTATTAATCCTGACATTTCAAAAACATCCAAATCTAGATTATATTTTTTTTATATATATAGATTATTTCACGACACGTTTGTCTCAGTGTGTAGTGACCCTACTTGCTGTGCCAGCGGTCGCGGGTTCGAGTCCCGCTGGAAGCATTCATTTATGTGATGAGCACGAATGTTTGTACTTCAGTCATGGGTGCTTATATTTATAATATGTATGTATTTAAAGTTATATATGTGTAGTGTATCAACTATCTGGTATCCATAACACAAGCCTCGTAGCTTACCATGGAACTAGATGGTGCTGTGTGTTAATGTCCCAACAGATTAAAAAAAAAATTAGATTATATTTGGTGAGAATCATGATAATTTACATAACGAACGGGCCCGCTGGCAGAGGATTTTTGCAAAACATTTAAAGAAGGAGAACATGGGGCAGATGGGGAGTGTTAGTTTGTAAATATACCAAGAATACACTATTACACTAAAATTTAAATAACAATTCATTTATTTTATCAACTTTACAAAAATTATCTTTCCGCGTATCTACGTAGTAGTTTATTTTTAGCAACAAATCATCCTACCATCTTCATGGCGTTTCGAAATGTTAAAGATTTTTATAATAATTATTGAAACATTCATATCATTTAAACATTAAACTTTTATTGTATATCTTCTTCTTATCAAAATCGATCGATCCGTTTAGGCGTGACAAATAGACTAAAATTTTGATAACTATATAATATATTAACTAGTGACTCAGCATTGCTTCGCTTGGGTTCGTCCCTAGGTACGTTTGAGCGGTTAGCATGGAATAAATAATAAATCTATACATATAATAAAATTGTAACTAAGCCAAATCTGTACATTAAATATTTTTTGGAAAATCCTATTCAAATAAACATTATTATCGATACAGAGGCCGAATCTATAGTTTTTAGAATTTTTGTCTATTCTGTCTGTCTCTAGCCCTCCAACTATTTCCACACAAAAATCATGCCAATCCGTCACTCCGTTTCGACGTAAAAGACAAACAAACAAACACACCTTACATTTATAATATTTGTATGGATTTATATTCTGTTAGTAGATTGTATTTTTATAATAGGCAGTATCTCGCTCATATTTGATTAAGTTTGATAATTTTTTTGATCCGACTAAGGCGTAGAACCAAATTGACTATTTACGTTCAACATATTCATATAAAGTCGAACTCAGAGTATAGGTACACTAGTGCCCGATTTCACCAACGTCACCTAAGTTTAAGGGATCCCCTAAGCATGGTTAGGGGGCTGTTAGGGGACAGTTTCTGTTTTACCGACAGTTAGGGGTCACCTAAATATTAAAAGGCCCCCTAAATTCAGGTGCTCGAAATATGGGCTTAAAGACGATCGTAAAACGAAATTTAATTTAGGAGCTAGTTTAGGGGACTTTTAAGCTAGGGATCCCATACGTAGGCGGTAGCTTATGGGTTGTTGGTGAAATCGGGCATAGAAGTACCTGTTTTCTCCACAAAGGCAAAAGCCAAAGCAAAATAAACTACATATAATTAAACCAAGTTTAGTTCAACTTTTACCTTTTCTATTACACTGACCCACAAAATTCACTTTCCAATCAAAACTCTCTTTATTTGACACTAAATTAGATATTCTGTTATAAAATATTACACTATATACCGTTTTTGATGGAGTTTTAGCAATTTTTTCACATGTCCACTTACTTAATAAAAATTATAACACAGTCACATCTCAGGCGACCGACGCTTGAATAATTCCTCGAACTTACTCGATTGCGAGTAAAGTGTTGTAACTCCAGAAATAAATAATTTTTTTAATTTATTTATTCATTTATACTTCACAGATTTATTTTATTAACTAGGATCGCCCGCGGCTCCACCCGCGTTAAGATGACCAAAAACCAAATTCATAGGTTTTTACATAGTATACTCTTACAATGCAGTTTTTGTATTTTTTCTCTGAAATGAGATATTTTTCCGCGGTAAAAAGTATTCTATACGTTTACCCGGATAACCAGATACCATCATGCCAAATTTCATCAAATTCTGTCCAGTGGTTTTCTCGTGATGCGGTAACAGATGGACAGACATACAGACAAAAATTCTAAAAACTATAGATTCGGACTCTGTATCGATAATAATGTCTATTTCTGTTAGATTTATCAAAAAATATTTAATGTACAGATTTTACTCAGTTACAATTTTATTATATGTATAGATAAAGCCAATTTAATGAGTTTAGTCATTTAATTTCCAACAAGTCGACTTTTGGAGGAATATAGAAAAATTTAGAGGATTTTTACTTTGCATACTATCACTAGCAATAAATAGCTAACAATATCTGATGTATCACCGAATTTATAGTTATCTTAATTTTTTTAGTGTTGTTATAGAATTTTCACCAAATTATAACTATCTATATATACCACCTATACCATATTATCATGTGGTGAATCACCGCTAGAGAAGCCAGTGCTATCCAATAAAACCCAAAGGACCCCCCCGTCTTAATGAGACGAAGTAGGATCACTTACGCACTCAACCACGACGCCTTGCTGACTGGTCTACTGGAGCAGACCTCCCATCCTGAACAAGAACCACAGTTCATCCTGCTATCAGAGAAGACCCAGAAACCACTCGTATGGTATACCTCCCAACGTCTACTGAGGTGTAATATCCACCAAGTGCATCTCTTGACTTCTCGTTCGACTTTATACTAAATTACATGAAAATCTGTTTAGCTTTCGTTTGCGTCGAGTGCATTTCACACATACCCACACATACAAACTTTCGTTATAATTGCAATGTAATAGAATAAAATCACACACAAATGCCTGATATTTAATTTTTTACATCTCCTTTCTAAGGGTTGCCAAAATACTGTTGTTTTTATAACATTAGTAGCCTGTATCTCATGATTTAAGACTGCAATAAATTGATTCTTATTTTATTTTTATTTTTTTTATTTATTAGATATTTCTTTATTTATTATATATTTTTTTTATTTATTATATATTTTCTTCTCTGTTATAGTTAATTTTTTTTTAATATTTATCTAAATTATAAACACTTAATAATTATATATTAGTTAAATTCATTACATTATACATTCATTATACATTCATTACTTTGCTAGTGATCAGCGCTGGGTTTTCACAAGGCTAATGCTCAGTGCGGCAAAATTCGGGGGGGCGGGAAAAAAATTTTGTTCACGTTATCGAAAATGCTTTTGATTTTACAAAAAATTAAAAGAAAAACTAGTAGGTACATTTTTCGTAAAATTATAATCTATAATTTATAAATTATTTATTTGCATTTTTAAAAAAAAATATAATTAAAAAAATTCTAATTTTCAACATTTTATTCAAAATTTGTGGTTAAAAAATTCCGCCCAATTACCATGAGCGGCGTTAAGGTTAAAACCGGCATTGCTGGTGAGTCCCACATAACCACCTATATCGTATGTAGGTGACATGCCCAAATTTATTTCTCAACGTTAAAAAGGTCATATTCTATCTCTATACTAAATTGCATCTAAATCTGTACAGCCGTTTCAGTGTCAAAGAGTAATGATCTTCCGACCGACTTGGCACCAGTCTCATTGAGATTAGCCATCTGCGCAGGAGATATTATAGTGCAGTGCGTGTGAGGGAGAGCGCAGACACAACGTGCACTCTCTATTCCCGTCACTCTCATACTCCGGTGGAACGACTGCTCGACACGACCAGTGAGATTTAAGGCGCAGGTCCGATGGCTTTACGTGCTCTCCGAGACATGATAGTGACACCGCCAACTTCCCAATTCCGGGGTGTAGACTTACTAAACAGAAATACTCAATAACTAAACTTGACCCGACCCGGTACTCGAATCTCTTTTGATGTGCAGGCGTACTTGCTAGCCACTACATCACCGAGGCAGTGAAAGAGTAACAACATACGAACAAACATACAAACTTTCGAATTTATAATAATAGTCCGATATATTAATTATAATTAACATAATTTCGCGGTTACAACACTTTTACCGCGTCCTTATCTTCGAGCGTTGACAACTCATTTGCACTCTGACCCGTGGAATTAAAGATTCATTAATACCTGACTATTATAATTAGACCCCTCATTTAGTAGTAATTGTATTAAATCGTAGGTTCCTCTTATATTTACTATGATACTTTGCGAAATCTCAAAAATTATTGTTTGAAGAGTCGTCTACTTAATGTTTGTTTTTATTTGTTTATTAGCGTTTACCCGCGGCTCTGCTCGCGTTGTTTTTTTTAATAGGTATATTTTTAGTAAATTGATAATTTGAAGAAATCATATATGAATAAAATGTACTTGTATAAATAACTACTTCTAATTTTTTTTTATTGATAACATAAAGCTCGTGAATAGAAAAAAAAGTTACTAATATGTATATATATATATATATATATATACATATTAGTATACTCTTACATTGCAATTTTTGTATTTTTCTCAGAAATGAGATATTTTCTCGCGGTAAAAAGTATCCTGTATGTTGACCCGGCCACCGGCGGTTGACCAGCTATCATCATACCAAATTTCATCAAAATCTGTCCAATGGTTTTCTAGTGGTGCGTTTCTAGACAGACAGACAACTTTATCTATAACAGTATCGATAAGATTTTCCAAAAAATATTTGATGTACAGAATCGACTCAATTAGAATTTTATTATATGTAAACACTATCAACGTACCTTCGCTTCCCTCGGGTGTGTCCCTAGGGATCAATAACTAAGGAACGAATAGGGAACAGACATATCTTCATATGTTTGTTCCCTACATTTATTTAATTTACTTTATAGATTACTATTATGCCTTACTGAAACATAAATAAATTTAAAATGAAAGAATACACATATATATATATATATATATATATATATATATATATATATATATATATATATATATATATATATATATATATATATATATAAATTACATTTTATATTATCTTTAGGAGATATTTTCAATTATGTGATCAAAGTGATATATTTTTTCTTCACTCACCCATATTAAGACTCTGTATTATTCAGTAAGGCAGTGGTAGCCCAGTAACGCGCTCGCTCGGAAAACCAAGTGAAGCGGGTTCAAATCCCGAGTCTCGCACATCTGATAATTTCATATGAGAATCATGTTCCAACATGATAACCACTTGTCCTATGGTGAAGTCGTAAATCCACCTAAGAACGAACCCGAGTGAAGCCAGGGTGAGTAACTAGTTTTACTAAAAAGTGCATGAAAATAAACGCTTTAATTTTAGTAATATAAGGACATTGCTAAAATCAAATTGGCGACCATCTCTATTAACAATTTAAGGCAGATTCACTGCCACTGTACCACAGGGTCAATAGAAAAAGTATGTTTGAACAACATATCATATAATGACACCCGCATTCTACCGCTAACTAAACTTACAACATTTTAAAACTAGAAAATCGTATGGAATTACTTATTTATATCATATTTATATTAGCTATGTACAAATAAATAAAATTTGAGTTCTCTGTAAATGAAACGGCGGGACCGATTTTGACGGGACTTTCACTGGCAGAGAGTTGAAGTTATGAGGAGTAACTTAAGCTACTTTTATTTTAGAAAAAGAATTAGGGCTCCGCGCAAAAAAAATGAAAATAGCACGAAAATGTGAACCAAATTTTCCCACCCAGACGAAGCTAATGTATAGACACGTATGTATTTAAAGTTATATATGTGTAGTGTACCAACTATCTGGTATCCATAACACAGGCCTCGTAGCTTACCATGGAACTAGATGGTGTTGTGTGTTAATGTCCCAACATATTTATTATTATTATTTCCTATTATTATAACGTGTTTCCCATAAAATGGAAATATTTCCCTATGATAAAGGCTCAGAAAATAAAGGCTTCCTTATGATAAATCCAGCCCCCTCACTATAAAAATCTTCTTAAAAATAATCACGTCAATGCATCTCTCTGTTCCATTGTGAAAGGAGAACAAAGAAAGATATGGATACCGCACATTATTTACTCTCGGCAATGCTGAAGCTAGGCGATAATCACACTACTGTTACAAATGTACTGTGTGTGTGTATGCTTGTTACACTATTATTGCTAGAAACAAAATTTGCCAATGATGGCGCTGTGATCTATACATATAATAAAATTGTAACTAAGCTGAATCTGTACATTAAATATTTTTTGGAAAATCTTATTGAAATAAACTTTATTATCAATGCAGAGGCTTAATCTATAGTTTTTAGAATTTTTGTCTGTCTGTCTGTCTGTCTGTTAGCGCATCACAGAAAAACCACCGGAGGGATTTTGATGAAATTTGGTATGGTGATAGCTGGTTATCCGTATCAACATATAGGATACTTTTTACCGCGAGAATTATATCTCATTTCTGAGGAAAAATACAAAAACTGCAATGTAAGAGTATACTAATATGTAATTTGGTTTTTGGTCATCTGAACGCGGGCGATGCTAGTATTTTATAAAAATAGGAAACCTGAGCGAAGCGACGGTAAGTCGCTTTCAAGTTTAAGTTTTAAAAATATATTAAATTATAATACTTTCTTAGATTTATTAGATTTACAAATAATTGTATACTAATGCATAGATACTGTGTGTAACGACATAATAACCTATCAGACGATATCAAGATTGTTGTAAAGCATTC
This sequence comes from Brenthis hecate, assembly GCA_951806755.1. NCBI lineage: Eukaryota > Metazoa > Arthropoda > Insecta > Lepidoptera > Nymphalidae > Brenthis > Brenthis hecate. The sequence goes on along the minus strand of OX638250.1, from coordinate 287,363 downwards.
GAAACGTCGTGAACCAAAAGGCAGAATGAATCCGCTACAAAAATACTAAAAAAATGATATGTAAATACTAAATAAATGATATGTTTTATTAAACGCAAAAAGAGAGGTGTTATAAGTTTGACGTCGATGTCTGTCTGTGTGTGTGTGTGTGTCTGTCTGTGGCATCGTGGCTGTCAAACGGATGGACCGATTTCGATGCGGTTTTTTCATTTGAAAGCCAGTTTCCTTGCGGTGGTTCTTAGCTATGTTTGGTTAATATCGGTCCAGCAGTGTAAGAGTATCAGCTGTTTTCCAAAATGATGTAAGGCATTTTGGCGTATGATTACTCGATTAAGTGCTTCACACGTGCCAGTGTAACCGTTAAATGACAATTAATTTGCGTAGGGGTTTTTTTTTATTTTTAATTTATTTGAAACAATATAATTATTATTTAGCTTTCGTTCGCAATTATGTTATCATAGTTCATTCATGGAAAATATCCAACAGTAATATTATAGGCACTGTAGGTTTCTAAACGAAAAAAAAATTCTTGATATAGAAGTTCTAGAAATGATCGCTTACACACAAACAAACTTAGGTATTTATGTTAGTGTAAAATTCAACACACAAACATAACAAGCAAAGTTATCTATATATATATAGCTAACTTATCTATGCGAGTATATAAAAGACAGCTGGAGTGAAAAGATATTATTTCAAAATGTGCCGCTTTAAAGCTCTATTCATATTTTTCATTGTCATTTCACTTGAACTAATAAATGCTGGAAATCTGTCGAGACAAAAGCGGTAAGATGGTTTTAAGATACTCTCTGTATGTCCCTAGCTTGATTCCCCATACAAACATTCATCACCATTTTCACCCCCTTAAGGGATGATTTCCGGAATAAAAAGTAGGGGTAATCTCTGGATCTACTGAACCGATTTAGATTAAATTTGGTAAGAAGGTAGTTTGAGACCCTGGGAAGGATATAGAATATTTTCTATTCCAGAAATCATCCCTTAAAGGGGTGGAAATGGGGATGAAAATTTGTATAGGGTATTAACTTAGGGGCGAACTTGAGCGAAGCTAAAAGTTAAAGAGCCTCATATAAAGACATGATTTTTTTCAAATTTAGTCAGCTTAAAGTTTAATTTTAATTACCATTATGCGGACTTTTCTCTTATAAAAAACTACATCATAGTATAAAAAAAGTGTAGTAGAAAATGAGCTTAATGATATCTGCAACCTCTAAAGATTTCGAAAGACGTGTTAAAACTAAATGAATGCAATTGAAATGACAGAAATCGTTGTCTAATTTATTTGTCGATATTTGAAGGTTTAATAATTAATTACACCACTATTATGCAAATAAATATATGCAAAAGTTTTTTTGTGTGTATGTTTGATACTTTTTTACGCTGAAAACGATGGACAGATTTAGATCAAATTTAGTGACTAAGTATGACCTGGAATAGGACATAGGCTATTGCTAATGCTAAAATTTGCATCAAGTTTCGATGTATTTTTTTAACATTTTGTAACAAGTACATATATAACGACCTTTGAGACGTCTAACACCTCAGTCTCTCCCGTGACCATGGATGCTGTAAAGCATTCGAAACGTCGGGAACCAAAAATGAAAATAAATCGCGAAAAAATCCGAATAGATAGTTTTATTTTAAAATGTCAAATATTCGCGTAAATCTAAGAAAGTATAACGTATTTTAAGGCAGAAAGAAACATTTAGGGACGCACCCAAATGAGATGGGGGTGAGTCGTTAGTTTTATTTTACTGAGAACCTTTAACTACCTCATAGGTCTAATGAACATTTTTTATACATTTTCATGCAATTATTTTCTCAAAGAGTAAAATATTGAACAAAAGACATACATACACACAAAAACTCATAATTTTTTTTATTTGAATGTATACAGATGTATAGTAATTCAAAAGCAGTCAGGAACTCACGGTGACAGCACTGAAGCGGAAGATGACCGCTATGGTGAAAGAAACCATGGCAACCGTGGCAGGGTATATGGCGGAAGACATAATGTAAAAGATGCTGAGGTAAATATAAAATACTCTATACATTATATATCTCTTGAAGTAGGTGTATGTATGTATGGATATATATATATATATATATATTATATATATATATATATATATATATATATATATATATATATAATATATATATATATATATGTGTGTGTTATATATGTGTGTATGTATCTATGTACGTTACATAATAAATAAATAAATAAAATTCCAAGCCGAATCTGTATATTAAATATTTTTTGGAAAATCTTATTGAAATAGTCATTATTATCGATGCAGAGGCCGAATCTATAGTTTTTATAGCTACAGTTTTGCAAAAACAAACCACTAGATAGCGGCACTTTAACTACAAAATATTCAATTTTACATAGTTCTATGTTGTTTTTTTACGATAACAAAATAACGAAGTTCTATGTAAAAATTACGAAACTTTAATAAAATTAACATAGAACCTTGTAATAGTAAGCCAACGAATTATGTCGCATAGCCGATGACCGATGGAGTAGACGGGTTCTAGAGTGGAGACCACGGCTCGGCAAACGTAGTGTAGGACGCCCTCCAGCTAGGTGGAGTGACGATATACGTAAACTGGCTGGCAGCGGTTGGATGCTTAGAGCTGAAGATCGAGATGAAGATTTTCCAAAAAATATTTAATGTACAGATTCGACTCAGTTAAAATTTTATTATATGTATAGATTTAAATCTATTTCATGTCTTTATTCAGTATAAAATTACCAGAGTAAAAGCGACGCTATCTCCTACACTACAGCTATGTATTACTGTTCATATGTTCATGAATTTTGAGGCGTTTACATTCATTTTGTACTACTTTCAAAATAAAATATATTATATACGTGTAAGTGAAGTCACGACCAGAAGCTAGTATTAACTACTAAGAATGTCCTCTTTATCGATTTCAATGAAAGATAACGTGACAATCTGTAAATAAATATTTCTGCTTATCACACAAATGAATGCCCCCAGCGGGACTCGAACCTGTGGCCGCCGGCACAGCAAGTAGGGTCACTACAAACTAAGCCCAGCGTGTCGTCAAATAACTGAAAAGTGACAAAAATTTTAAGAATATGGTGTGTCTCTAAATGGATTTTAAAAATTAAAATAGATGTTTCAAAGTATTTTTTTTTTCGTTTTCCAGGAAATATCCCCAGAGTTTCTAAGATACAATGTGCTGCCGTCGAATAAAATAAGCGAGTTGCTTCGTCTTCGAAATAAATTTAAGGCCTTTAAATTGTAATTTTGGTTTTAAATCCTCTTAGAGACTTTTTTTAAATAGACTTAGACCTAATTTTATAAATGACCTAACTAAAAGATGTTACTTTTATACAGTGTGTTTATAATTAAAGTTGAATATTTTTCATGTTTGTGTGGGCATACAAGTTTTTTAGGGTTATTTTTAGTCATTTCATTATTATCTAATATTAGACGAATAAATGGACAAAATTTAAAACACGAAATTTTATTGTTTATCCTTGAAAAATATAAAACAAATTCGATGTCTGCGCTTTTCCGTAAGTGCTTTCGTAAATTCTATTAAATCGTATAGATATCTTGAATAATAAACTTTTTACAGGTAAAATTGATAAAGCATAAAGTTACATTTCTTGAAAGTCTTCGGATAGATAATAAAAAAATCTAATAAGCGTAAACTTTGTTCTTTGGGGTCCTAAGAAACAGTACCTCAAAGGTAGAGCAAAATCTAAAACGGGCCAGCAACATTTTTTTTCTGAAGATTTCATATGAAATCAAATGACTCGGATGATACTTTTTACTCTGTACTGGAGACATTTCTATTAAATAAGAATACATTTCTCATCTCATCGAAATAAAAAAGGATTTGTTCAATTAAATGTCAGATGGTGCTACATGTATCGATTTGCTGTTTAGATTTTTCTACAGTCTGATAAAGATAAAAAAATATACTGCGTTTGGAAATCTGTAGAGCATTTTTAGCAAAGGTAAATTAAATAACGTGTCCTTAAAAGAAATTTCCATAATATTATCGATACTTAATAAATTTTCCAATAGTTAATGAGTTAGTACTGCGTATACCTAGATGGCGTTGCTTGCATTAGTTTTTTTATTGAAAACGATTAAGATCACTAAAAGTTCAATAATTAAATGCAAAATGAATTTTGCTACATTTTAATACGTATATAAAAAAAACGTTCGAAAGTTCATGGGTCAACGCCATCTATAATGTTTTTAAGAACACAAAAATAGCCCGAGGAGAAGCCCATACTAAGACTGTCCGATTTTTTTGTATGGGATGGGGATCTGTACTAGTAGTGTTTGGATAGTGCTTTAGCCAGGTGCCAAATAACCTAAAATAAAACCACTACATACCATTAACATTCTTTTTAATGCAAATCAATTTTCCACAACACACTGTATATAAAACAAACATCAATAAACTATTTTCGTTGATTATAAAATATTATATAAATATATAAATTACTTACATATTCTAAAATTTCTTACGTCATAAAAATATGTTCATGTTTTGAACTCCCAATGAAATCATTAAAACCAAAAAGTTTTGAAATAAAATTTGAAAGAAGTACTTAGAATATTTTTTTGAATTCTGACTATTTAATAAGGCTTTAAGAAATGTGCCATTTTGTACATAATTCCATATAAAGTGAAGGTGAACTCTAAGGTTGATTTTTGAAAAATTCATCTCCCAAACGAGTTAAGTGGAAAAGTTTGTAGTGTTATGGCTTTTAGCCACTTAGTCACACAGCCACACAGTTATACTAATGCAGTAAGTATGTTGAAATTGTGTGTAATTTTAGCTGTCATGCAATCATATAATCATAAAGCATTTGTTGGAAAATGCTATTTGTATGTCCCATTCTTTCTTTATTTTTTCTGAAGCATATCTGCTCGTACAAAATATTTAATGTATATTTAATTCGATTTTTTTTATGAAAAAAATACAGACATGTAAAATTACATGGGCACAAGGTCTACAAAAATGCAGTCTATCCATGGAGGTGTGATAGGAAAGTACAAAAATATATATATATATATATATATATATATATATATATATATATATATATATATATTACTGTTACCTACTTTTTATTTGGGAAAAAATGTAGGACAATTTAAAAAAAAACATTATATAGTAACATTTCTGTATCGAGAAGATAAAATAATTTTCAGCTTTATTTAAATATTAAACCCCTTCACTACAAAATTTTTATGACGTAAGGAATACACAACTAGCTTTCTATATAGTTGATTGATAAACAAAACATAATATATTCAAAATCGTCTCTTAGCTAACGTTTTTAGAAACAATTAATTGGTATTTGTATACTTAATGTTTTACAATAAAAATCTGGAACGTAGTCCCCTCATTAGTCTCCTTTGCTATTTTATGTAGAAAAAAGAAAAATAGATCAAATAAATATCAATAGATGGCGTAATATGTTTGGACTGTTGTAAAAAAATATGTAAATTTATTTGTGAATTGTTTAGATTATACTCTAATTAAAAAAATCTAAGCTAAAGTAATTAAATTATATTTTTTACTCCATAATAATGCAATTTTTCTGATGATAAAAACAATAAGCCCCAAGTTAATAAGTTTGTATTGCGTATTCATAGATGGCGCTATTTGCATTTTATGAATAGTTTAGAACCAGCCCAAACTGACTGTAATAAATTTTCACATATACATGGATGTGTAGTTTACCATTTACCAATAATTTCAAGGACACACAACAACTTCTCTAAAAGTACACTTTATTTTAGCCCAAAAACTCGTTTAATTTCCGATTAACTGTAAAATTAGTTTTTAGCTGCGTTGAATCAATAGTTAATCAATCGAGTCGACAAATAAGTGACGTCACAGGTTGCTGTTGCAATACTATTGAGCGTAGAGGTAAGGAGGAGTCTCTTATATGGGAGGCAAGTTGAAAAAGTACCACCTGTATACTGAAAATAGATGGCGCTGGCGTACGAAAAACTACAACATGAATTTAGCTGTCGTAGACGAAGTGAAGTGTGCAGAGTTCGAAAATTTCAAATTTTATCATGAGTTAAGTAGTTATTGAAATACCAGTATACAAAACCTCAACTATTTACGTAGTCTGAAAAAATTTATATTTTCACCTTTTTTTCTCCCCGAAAAAAAATATTTAGAGCATATCCAACATTTTTAAGTAATTTAATAGCTAAGCGAAGATTTAAAATACATTTAGTCCTTACAATTAAATACAATAAAGCAAATTTTAATGTTTATAAAAACACTGCCAGAATACTATAATATACTTACATATTTTTATTTTAATGAATAAAAGGAAAAAACTTACTATTTTTCTCGAATACTATATTCATAAATTACATATTTAATATACACAAATACCATTTGTAAAAACCAACAGTTATTTTGATACATTATTAAAACTTATATTATGAACAGATTTTGATAGAACTTTACCTTTGCATATCTATATATTAGATAATTTACACCCATAAATATATATTATAAATTAACTCTTCACCTACACACATTTATATTTAGGTATAAAATTTTTAATCTATATTGTATAGAGACTATTTTATAGTTGTCTAGCTTTACATCGTACAATATATAGTAGAGGCAAGTTCTAGGCAAAATGGAGAGTATCATTATCATAATAATCATCATCATTGTCATTATCATCATAATCATTATCATTATAATCATCACCATCATTATCATCGATTCCATGGAATATGACCATAAATAAGAATCTGAGTACAGTGAGGCAACCTAGTATTAAGAAATTTTGTCAGAAAAATGCTAATAAAACAATAATTTTCCTTTAAAACTTCCTTTTGCTTTAACTCTCTAATAAAAAATGTGTAATAAAATTGATTTAATTTTCTTTTTTAAAGAAAATAGAACATCTTTCTCTCCTTTTTCTTGCCCTCTCTCTCTCTTATATATATATATATATATATATATATATATATATATATATATATATATATATATATATATATATATATATATTATATATATATATATATATACATTTACTATAGTAATACTATATGGTAAATACAGATAAAAAATTATGCAATGATTAATGTATCTAGCTTCTAATAATGTTGGTGATTTTATTTCAATTTATATAATCTGTCATTAACACGCCATCTTTATTCTCTTGGAAGTAAAAAAAAAAACAAAACAAAAAATGGTAGGATGATGAGTAATATTATAAAATACTAATACTCTTTCTGTTTTTACTGACATCTATACTATACATATAATAAAATTGTAACTAAGTCGAATCTGTACATTAAATATTTTTTTGGAAAATCTTATCCAAAGAGACATTATTATCGATACAGAGGCCCAATCTATAGTTTTTAGAATTTTTATCCGTCCGTCCTGTGACCGTATCACGGAAAAACCACTGGAGGGATTTTAATGAAATTCGGTATGATGATAGCTAGTTATCCGGGTCAACATATAGGATACTTTTTACCGCGGGAAAATATCGTATCTCTGAGAAATCCTTTGGCACTTATTTTTATTTTACATTTTAAAACAAGGTATTATTATAATACTATTAAGTATAAATAATACTATTTCTAAAAATATTTACATTTGAAGAACACTTTTTTATGATGAACACGATTAATGATTATTTTTAACTAAATCAAATAACTCACTTTATTTGCACTTGTGTGAAATTGGCCTTACGCAAGTACTGTCAAGAGCAAAAACTTCCATTGCGGTATATATAAATAGACAAAGACAAAACATTCAGTACCTTTTTTCCTCTGTTGGTCAACCGATTTGATCTGTCTAGACCATAGAGATATACATAGAATAGGCAACTGTCATTCAGCGCTGTAAGTGGTAGTGAGGCGTGGAGGAAAGAGATAGAAAATATCTGCCTAGTTTCTATCTCTGTTACATGACGCATGCGCATTTGTAGACTTTATATGTCACATAAATCAAATTAAAAGAAATGCATAATAATTAACGGAGCATTAAATTTTTATAAAAAATATCTTAATTTTTGTAATAAATTAAGATAATAGTTTATGAACTTAAATTTTATTTCATTTTTTATATACAGGGCCAAATTAACCATGCCGGGGGGCCCCTAAGCAACCCAATTCTTGGGGGCCCTTCATCTTATTCTAACTTATTGATAGAACATTTTTTCTATCACAATGCAATTATATTCGTAATCGCGGTAGATTTCATAGAAATTTTCAAACATTTTCAAAAAAAAACTCGATACGTGAGGGCCCTAGCCGATGCGGGCCCCTAGGCAGTCGCCTAAAGTGCCTTATGGATAATTTGGCCCTGTTTATACATATAACTTAAATCTTTTATGTATTATCACGCACAATTCTTATTGCCCACTAAAAATGGTTAATTTATTATAGTACATTCTAATTCTATCTTTTAAGTCATTTAATTTATCCCTTTCACGATTTAAACGTATAAAATAAAAAGAGATAGAAAGAGGTCTGGTTATTCTGTCTCTTTCTGTCGGGACATCACATTTTACATCTTTACATCTCTATGTACATATGTTATCTCTATGGTCTAGACGCCTTCGTTAGATTGTACGGATTAGTAGATTTGATTGTCAGCAACTTGCGACTAACTTCACACGCGAATTGATTTGTTGCCAGAATTATCAGTTATAATAGAAATTATATATATATATATATATATATATATATATATATATATATATATATATATATATATATATATATATATATATATATATACACATTCTTGCGACATAATAAAAAAATTATATAGGAAAGATGTTTTTTTTTAATGTATCTGTACAGTTATTACTTAGTTTTGATGTATGTGTGTATGTGTATGATGTAAGTATAAAATCTAATGGCTATTCTACGCAATTATCTGCACGTGTTTTTTCTCTCTGGGTTCTTTTAGAACGTACGACGTCGTTCTTCTTAGAGTGCCGACTGAATCTGAAAGAGAAAGTATTTTTTATAGGAACATAACATATATCTATACAGATAAATACAATTGAAGTGTCTGTTTGTAATGTCAAAATAACAGCATTTTACTTAATGCATATGAAAATATATACGGTACATATAAGAACAAAATACTTTTTAAAAATTTTGTCTGTCTGTCTGTTTGTTCCGGCTAATCACCGAAACGGCTAGATCGATTTTAACAGGACTTTCACTAGCAGATAATTGATGCTATAAGGAGTAATTATGCTAGTTTTACTTTAGAAAAACAATCAAGGTTTTGTGCAAGAAAATTAAAACCTTAGAAGATTAAAGAAATTCTATGTAAGGGCAGATGTAAATCTGCACTAACCGGGCGGACGCGGGGGCGCGCGGCGCAGCGCCGGCGTGGCGGGCGCGGAGGCGCCGCGCCGCGCCGCGCGCTACGACCACCGCAGCTCCTTCAGCTCCACCGTGCTCGCCGCGTCCGTCTGCGGGTGGGGCTTGGGTTTATTTATTTACTAGCGAAAAAAAATATTAAATCTATCCCACGGGAACCGTACATTGTCCCGGGATAAAAAGTAGCCTACGAGCATTATTGTAAAGTTTCATCAAAATCCATTCAGTAGTTTTTGCGTGAAAGAGTAACAAACATATATCCATACATACATTCTTACAAACTTTAGCGTTTATAATATTAGTAAAATTTAATTAAGATCACCAACATTATATATGGTAACTTAACAAAAATACACAATTGTACAAAGGAGGTGGTTGAAGTAATGTAATTTTTAGATATTAAATCAAAACAGACCAGATATATATATATATATATATATATATATATATATATATATATATATATATATATATATATATATATATTGTAACTTGCGAACACAGAAATACTTAAACGTTATACGCAACGCCATGACAGGAAAGGTAATTAAGAACAGTATGAGTGAGGAAATAGATGGCGCTATGTGTAGAATAATAAATATTATAATATTTACCACAGATTACAACAGAGGTAGTGTGTGGAGTAGACGAGGATGTACAACACTTCTTAATGTAATGAAATGTATCCGAAACGCTGAGAGATGTTGTTATTGGTCGAATTTCGACGACACACTTGGCTCAGTTTGTAGTGACGGTACTTGCTGTGCCAGCGGTCGCGGGTTCGAGTCCCGCTGGGGTCATTCATTTGTGTGATGAACACGAATGTTTATACTCCAGTCATGGGTGTTTATATTTATAATATGTATGTATTTAAAGTTATATATGTGTACTGTAACACAGACCTCGTAGCTTACCATGGAACTAGATGGTGCTGTGTATTAATATCCTAACATATTTATTATAATTCCAGGTTCTAATCTATTTGTGTGTTAGTTTCATTCAATTCCATCTAATCGTTTCAGCTTTAAGGAGAAACAAACATTCACGTACTCACCTACTAACTTTATTGTATACAATTTGATGATCTTATTTTTTTTTATTTACTAGAAAAAAAACATACAAGTGAAAACAGATACCATGTGTACAAAGGATGACTTATCTCTTTAAGAGATCTCTACCAGAAACCCTTAAGCATAAACCCTAATTTATGAGGATAGGGCATAAAATTCCTGCCCCGATTGTTTTTTAATCGAATATCCAATAATACTAAACCAACCTCATATCTTGAAGGTGCCGGTGGCACGTGAGTCCCGGGGGAACACCGGGAACAACCAGGTCTGAGGACAGTCCGCGAAGAGCCGCCTCTCATAGCTGTTCTCAACTCCTGTAATATAACGAATCCATATCGAACATTTTACTAATATCGTTATCAGGGCTGCCAGATTGTATATTTGGATACGAAAATTGTAAAATATGATTATTTTATGTATATTTCATTTTAAGTTATTACGTAGTTTTATAAAAAAAAATCACACACACATACACACACAGGCACGCACGTAAGCACTCATACACACACACACAGAGAGAGAGAGAGAGAAAGAGAGAGAGAAGGAGAGAGAGATACGCGCGCACGCACACGAACTCTTACACAATAATATTAATAGTATAATTCTAACCTGTCCCATTTCACTGCATAAGGACTGTCGTCCTTGTGAAGCGTTTTTCTTAGTATTCCAACAGAACTCTAAAATAGCCACCACTATCGCTAGAACAAGTCCACACAGCAAAGTGACGAATACACCACCTGAAAAGAGAGATTGATAAATAAATAGAGATAGCTACATTTTCTACTTTTAAAAATGCATGGTTTTTTTAAAAAGCTAAAATTAAAAAAAATCTAACTCTCTCACTCTCGATGAAACCCTTGTAGGGTTTCATCGAGAGTGAGATCTCCGTTTCAGCAATTTCACAAATATATTCCGTTCCAAAAAAAGGTTTCTTACAAACTTTACTCCCCCTTTTCCCCCTTAAAATGCGTATTTTCGAAAAAAAACCTTCACAAGCCACTGCATAACACAAAATATCCGGCTGACCTCCAAAACGGCTGGGCCGATTTTGACGGGACTTTCACTGGCAGATAGCTGATGTTATAAGGAGTAACTTAGCGACTTTTATTTTAGAAAAAGAATTAGGGTTCCGCCCAAAAAAAATTAGTTTTTAAATCGCTAATTTCGTAAATCGCTAGTTAAGAATTAATTTAAAATGTATTGTTGGTGTTCGAGAGAAATTAAAAAAAAATACGTGAATGCTCACTCTACTGCCACACCAACTGTGTGACCAAAAACTTAGTTGACCATGTTAAACCACTTTCACTAACTGATTGAATTGAACTGATTCCATGACGATATAGTCAAAAATATAATAGGATGAAATCTATACATCTATACATATAATAAAATTGTAACTAAGTCAAATCTGTACATTAAAGATTTTTTTGGAAATTCTTATTGAAATGAACATTATTATCGATACAGAGGCAGAATCAATAGTTTTTAAAAATTTTGTCTGTCTGTCTAACTGTTACCGCATCACAGAAAATCCACTGGAGGGATTTTGATGAAATTTGGTATGGTGATAGCTGGTTATCCGGATCAACATATAGGATACTTTTTACCGCAGGAAAAACTTAGGGTAAAAAACTGCAATGTAAGAGTATACTAATACTAAGAATTTGGTTTTTAGTCATCTGAACGCGAGCGGAGCCGCCGGCAATGCTAGTACTTTATATAAAGACGAGATATCATTCATGTTTTTTTTTAATTTCAAGTAGCCATATGTCTTTGCTATAATTTAAAATACGAATTTTCGAAAATCCCCTCAAGTCCTTCACGAGCCTCTACATAACACATAATATTTTTGAAATTCGTGATCAATCAGTCAGTTGGTGAGTGTTATTTTGCTTCATTCAATTAAAAAGCTAATAAATAAATAAATAAATGAGTTCATTTACAGGTCTTATGAGTATTTTTACTCACCAATATTTTGCACCCCTAAAGGATTCGCCTTACTATCCTTTCCATCCCTATTACAAACATCTCCTGTGTTCTTCCACCACTTATCATACAATATTTGTATCACGCCCTTTTCCTGGAGTTCCAGGATAGCCAGGGAGATTTTATCCCGCCAAGGACTACCTTTCCAGGTCGCTATCCCGTAACCCTGTAATAAAAAAAAATTAAAAGATATTTTTATTAATTCATCTTCGTCTATGTGAATGAATGTACATATTTGCTTTTCCTCGAACGACTCAATGAATTTGTAATATCATATATTCTAATTTTTCAAATAGGGTTATTTATGTTCATGTACCTACCATGCGAGTAAAGCTCTGCGCAAAAACTAGTGCTAAATTAAAATACATGTTAGAAAACTTAATTGAATTCAAACGTTTAAGAACAAAAAACGGTTATGAAAGTCTAAAAAAGACAAATGAACTGCCAAGTATGACCCACTCACCTTAGAGTCTAATAGTCCACCAATCTGTGTCAAGTTACAGTCCCTCTGTACTCTATGGTCTAACATCGTGGACTCCATGAGGAATGCGTAGTTTCCGGCTAACACTCTCCTCACTCCCTCCTCGTAGGACGAGACAAGGGCCGGAGGGGATGCTGAAGACATGTGCTGCCACATTTTCTGGTAGATATCTATGTTTGAATCCTACAAAATTAATGCAATTATTATCTAATGCTAATATTATAAAGAGGTAAAGCTTGTGAGTTTGTTTATAGGAACGTAATCTCTTGAACTACTGAACCAATTTAAATAAAATTTGGTAAGGAGATAGATTGAGACACTGGGAAGGATATAGAATAATTTTTATCCCAAAAATCATCTCTTAAGGTTGTGAAAATGGGGATGAAAGTTTATAGAATAAAAAAACAACCTTTAGTCTAACTATAATATATAGGACTTGTCAACATAACATAAACTCAAACTTAACTATTTTAATAATAGCCATTAAAAATAACACTATTTAGGTCGTCATTATATCAGCCCGATGGTATCAAATTATTATATTGACATCCGAATGGTCACAAGTTTACTAGCATATTATAACTCCGCAACTCGTCTTGAATAAAAAAAAGCACTTAGAAACACCTTATGTCTATTTTAAAGACTTCTACCCTTACATTCTTTTTTTTTGGAATTTAACAGATACACCAAGCAGTTCACATTAGACTCGTTCTTCTCTTTCTTACTTTTCAGAAAATTAGCTTAATTGATCTCCAAGTAAAATGGCCATGACCTACAGACAGACAGACCAATGGATATGAAAAATTATAAGAGTTCCGTTTTTGGCTATGGAACCTTAAAAAACATTAACTTGTTTAACATTATCGCCGACGATTATTACACATCACTTACTCTAAAGAACGTCATAGTAGAACCTCCATTCAACGTGCCATATTGCACGCTGTTCTGCGCAGCGAGATCCGCCGCGCTTTGTATGGGCAACACGGTGCGTTCGACTGTCAGGAAAGCAGCTAAGTTGGCCGTGTATGAGGATAGGATGATGAGCGTGAAGAACCACCAAATACCACCCACTATCCTGGTAGAAGTTGCCTGGAACAATTCCTTTGTTATATTCGAGTCTCGGCTGTTTATTGCACATTACCGTATGATTATAATCAATTTTGAAATTTAAATCTAAACTATGAATTTAAAAAAAAAAACGATTTTTTTATTACAAAATATGCCTTAGAACGAAATAAATGTAAAATCATATATTTTATGGTACACATAATATAACTAAATAAATAAATAAATGGAACTTACTTTAGGATTCAACCCAGAACCCTGTCTCAGGAAGGTGCCAGTTATGAACCAGAAGGAGTTGCAGACACTAAACTGATTCGTCAGGAGTTTGGTCTCGTGCCCACAAACATGGGTGCTGGAAGACCTGGAAATAATTATCATATGTTTTATAAATTAGTTTCAGTGCTATGGACACCTGTAAGTGACTAACACACTAGATTCCAGAACTTATAATCTATACAGATAAATAAAATTGAAGTGTCTGTGTTTAATGTCGAAATAACAGTTTTTTACTAAATGCATATGAAATTATATACAGCACTTATAAGAAAAACATAACCTTCAAATTTTTAGTCTGTCTGTATATCTGAATGTTTGTTCCGGCTAATCTTCGTAACGGCTGGACCGATTTTAATGGGACTTTCACTGACATGTATCAGATGTTATAAGGATTACTATTTTTATTTAAGAAAAAGAATTAGAGCTCCACTAAAAAAAACGAACTGAACGAAGCGAGAGCAATTCGCAAGCTAGAATGAATTTAAAATGTATCATGTGTTATACTGTTGGTTTTCTAAAGAAATAATAACAAATTACGTGAAAGTTTACTTTAGTACCACACCATCTTTGTTACCCAAAAATTACTTCACCATGTGAACTCATTTTTCATTCACTGTCACTAACTGACTGAATTGAACTGATTCCATGAAGACTTTGCCGAAAATATCACAAGATGATATACTGTCTATGATTTATTTATTTATTTATTCAAACAAAATCCACAACTACATACAAAAAAAAATTGTAAGTACAAAAAAAAACCTTACATAAGCCAATTACGGATTTTCATTATTTAGGCAATATAGAAAGGTAGACTAAGTTTACATTTATTTAAGAAAAGGCAAAAAAAAATTATGACAATATAAGATTCATTTTTTTTTAAACTTCATTTATAGTCATATTATTAGTACGTGTTTGCTAAAATTGAGATGATTGCTTTAAATTATTAGATTAAATATGTATATTGTACACTATAATAAAAAATGAAAAAAATATGTACTTTTGTATGATCATCACAACCTTCAGTCCAGGGTTCGAGTCCCTGAAGATTAAAATTGTTCTTTAAAATATATTATATACAGATAAACCAGAATACTAGCTATACTAATATTATAAAGAGGTAAAGTTTGTGAGTTGTGACGTTGTAGAGAGTAATCTCTGGATCTACTGAATCGATTTAGATGAAATTTGGTAAGAAGATAGTTTGAGACCTTGGGAAGGACACAGGATACTTTTTATCCCGGAAATCAACCCTCATGGGGGTACAAATGGGGATGAAAGTTTGTATTGTAAAGCAAGCTAGGGACGAACACGAGCAAAGCGAGGGTGAGTCGCTAGTATAGTACAAAGATGATAGGTATTTCTTTATTGCTTATACTAACAAATACAATCACAAAGACAAATAAACATTTATATATGAATATTGAATACTTACCATTCATAAGGAGAAAAACGCGCCATCACAAACAACGTGAAGGACACCAGCACGTACGCGGCGAGCACGTACAGCCAGATTTCTATCGCGAGGGGATTGAGGAAGCTGAACAGTCTCGTTGGCTGTGACGAGGGCACCTGTAAATCAGACTACTATTATAAATACGAAAGTTTGTACTAATATGTGTGTGTTTGTTTGTTACTACTTTAATCGGAAACGGCTGGACAGATTTGGGTGAGTTTAGTATACAGATAGATTTTCATTTGGAGTAATATATAGATTTTGGTAGTAAGAGATGTTTACAAAAGGTAGAGCTACAGTCATTGATATGTAAAAACATAGATATACATTTCCTAACTAATATCTCTTCAAAAAATGGCTTCAACGTCACGTTAAGTCAAATCAAAGAACGAAATTAAAAAATGGAAAATTCTTCGCTTCGCCTTGTCCCTAGAAATAAAAACAAATCTATCCCACGGGAACGGTATATTTTCCGGGATAAAAAGTAATATATATATATATATATATATATATATATATATATATATATATATATATATATTATACCAGACTATATTCTATCTCTGTGCCTTTCATCTAGATCTATTCAGCCGTTCTGGCGTGAAAGATTAACAAACATCCATACATCTGTCCTCACAAACTTTCACATTTATTATATTAGTTATTCTATACGTAAAGACAAACATTTGTATGGTGAATACACATATACAATATAATATATACAATAAAATAGTAACTATAAAGATGAATAGGTACTTTTTTTAGTTCGTTTGATTGTGCTAATCTCTGGAACTACCAGTCAAGTTTAGAAGATATCATTTTATAATCGTTAAAAATAGAATATATGAAAATAGCATATTATTAATATATATTATAACAATTAAATTAATTTCAATAACATCGTGAGGAAACCTGTATGTCTGGGAGAACCTAAGAAATTCTCGAAAGACATGCTCAGTCCGTCCCGCGGATGGCCAGCGTGGGCTATGGCCTGATCCCCCTCGTATTGAAGGGAGGCCCACGCCCAGCAGTGGGACGTTAAAAAGGGCTGAATACATACATACATACATATATCCGAGCATCGCTACGGACACAAGCTAATAAAAATATACCTTGAATAGGATACCGATGCCTAAGTTCATGAAAGGTTTTGTGAAGTCTATGACCGCTTCCCGCGCGTAGTTTATGGTCATAGATGCTACTGCTATATCAGCGTTCTGTAAAAAAAACATTTTTCATATTAAATTTAAGCTGGATAATTAATATCATAAGTATAAATGATAAAGTTATTGAACGGAAATTTATAGTACAGGATCCGAAGTAAAGTCGTCCTTCGCTCATCTGGTTAATGTAAAAAGCACACCGTATAAATTTTTTCGTAAGTTAGGTTATATATTCATATAGGTATATTTTTTAATACGACCCCATACCTAAACTTGAGCTCTGTATGATTTTTTTATGGAACAAATGAATTATTTGCGGAATTTCGGGTAACACTTAGTATTATTACTAAACTAATCCTATCTCTCACTGGTCAGTGTTTATAATTAATTTTCTGCCTCGGTGGTGTAGCGGCTAGCATGTACGGCTGCACACCTGGAGGTCCTGGGTTCGAGTCCCGGGTCGGGCCTAGTTTAGTTATTGAGTCTTTCTGTATATTAAGCCTCAGTAACAGCCCGGAGTTGGAAAGTTGGCGGTGTTTCACCCCCGTGCCTCGGAGAGCACGTAAAGCCGTCGGTCCTGCGCCTTAACTCTCACCGGTCGTGTCGAGCAGTCGTCCCACCGGAGTATGAGAGTGACAGGAATAGAGAGTGCACGTTGTGTCTGCGCGTACACTTGTGCACTATAATATCTCCTGCGCAGTTGGCTAGTCTCAATGAGATTGGCCGCCGTGGCCGGAATCGGTCAGGAGAACATCATAATTAATTTTCGTCCCACCAGAGTTTGAGAGTAATGAAATAGATAGTGTACTTGTGTTTACACACACATTTATTTATTATTTCATATATTTTCACCCCCTAAAGGGATGAATTTTGGAATAAAAAACTTTCTTAGGTCCTACCGAGGATTTCAAACTATGTTCTTACCAAATTTTATCTAAATTGGTTCAGTAATTTCGAAGATTATTCGGTACAAACAAACAAACAAAAAATCTTTCCTCTTTATAATATTAGTTTAGATGTAGAAGTATAGATAATATCTCCTGCGAATATTGTTACTTCTAGTAAACAGCATTGGATTTACAATAGGGACACTCGGGGCTAGTGTCCAGGGCAGCAAATTTTTAGGGGCGGCAAAATTCAGGGGATGAGAAAAAAAAATCTTTTCGTGTTATCGAAAATGCTTTTTTTTAATTTCAGAAAAAATAAATATTAAAAAGATTAATTACCTAGTAAGTAAATTTTTTGAAAAATTGATATGATTTATATTTTTTTTATTGCGTTTTTCAAAAAATTTATAATTAAAAAAAAAAACTTTATCGGCACTTTACCCATTTTACGCAAAAATCCGATAATATGGCGGCATTTTTACTATGCCCAGGGACGGCGCTAAAGCTGAATCCGGTAATGCTAGTAAGATTAGTTGCCAGGGCCGAAATCAGTCTGAAATACTCTTACCCTATCCATAAGCTCTTTCACAATCCCATTCCACTGCCCAGTTTCGGGGTCCCAAGCTCCGTACATATTATCAGGAACCAATCTCAGTGTGTAGTGGAAGCCCGCCCGCGCCGCCACGCGAGCCAGCAAGTCTATACAAAACCCCTCGAACCTAGCATTCCCTTGAAGATTCCAGCCTTCTTTCACCATTACATAAGGCTTTTCCTGTACAGATTACAAAAAAATGTTTTCATTTTGTATTTGATTATCTTGTTACGTGTATTTAGTAAATATCATTTTTTTGTTTTGTGGTTTGTTTTTTGATTAAAATAATTTTAACTATATTTTGTTTTATGAATTTGATAAAAGTAATTAGAAATTTAATTACAAATGCATATTTAATTTTAAAATAATATGTTAAAATCCCAATAATGAGATTTCATTACAATTCAAATAAAATTATTAATTATTATTATATAATATTATAAATCATACTAAGAAATTTTAATGTTGACGTCCAAACGGGGCTTCACTTCTGGACCCTATTTGGGCGCCAATTTTTTAAAAAAAATATTTTTTTTGTACTAAAGAAAAAAAAATACTATTAAATAATATTACATTTCACACTTACTTCAACAGTAACAACTGTCAAGGTGACATTAGGCGGTGGGTTTCGCCTGTAAGCCGCGGGGTCAGTGACTTCGAGTCCCTGGTCGGGCGCCCATGTACCGGCGAGTATTACACCGCCATCTTCACCCCCAGACAGTCTCATCAGCTGGAGGTGGAAGGTGGTGCGGATTCCGTTTGTGAAGGATATAGGACCAGTAAGGCCATGGGCTTGGACCTAATAGATTGTAAAGGTGTTTATTTAGTAATTCCTATACGTTCTATATTTTTATGAGTGTAAAAAATTAGTATAATTCAAACTGACTTTAGAACATACACTTTTGAATCAATCACATTAGTAAACTAGCGACTCGCCCTCGTTTCGCTCGTGCTCGTCCCTAGTGAAAAACAAAAACAAATCTATCCCACGGGAACCGTACATTTTTCCGGGATAAAAAATGTGCTATTCTAGACTATAATCTATCTCTGTGCCAAATTTCATCTCGAGGCGTTCAGCCGTTCTAACGTAATTGAGTAACAAACATCCATCCATCGAAACATTTAAATATCAGTATTGTAAGACCGCAAGGAAGTTATCACTGGCTCGGAAAATAGTTTTGCTGAAACGAGCACGAGCACAAGCACTTAAAATTTTTTTTTAGTATACTGAAAAACAATAATTGTGTTCCTCCTACATGATTAACAACTAGAAAATGTTATACTACACATTAATCTAACGAACTCTCAAATTATTATATAATAAACTTATATATTATAACTTATATAATAATAAATAACTTATAAACTTTTTTTGCACCATATTGCCCGCTGACATCTTCTTCCACAACCAGGGGTTGACTGGAAGAGATCTCTTTTAGAGATAAGTCCACCTTTGTGAACTATGTTTACTTTGTTATTATTTTTTTCTGTATCATATTTTAAGTGCAATAAAGAATATAATAAACTTATAAATAACTTATACTCGTATATAAAAAATAAACTATATTATTATTATAAAATAAAAATAGATCAATTTACATTCAGGCACTACAAAAAATAAAAATATATTCATTTAATGATTATATGGCCAGAACAGATGTTTAAAAGTAAGTAAGATTTAGGAAAAAAATTTATCAATCAAAATTTTATAATTTTTTTTCTTTTTTTTTTCTTTGGTGTTATTTATTTTACCAATTTGAAAAAAAATCTATACCACAAATATCCTGGTGCTGTGGTGGTGGTACACGTACCTTATTAATGTTCTCCAAAAGTATTTTCCCATGTGATATATGCGTCTCGCTCTCACACGATACGTTAGAAGAGTGCACATCCTTTGTGGAAGCTAGAGCCAAAGCAAGTACTTGAACTGCGTCGTATAATAGGGCTGGTTCAGTCTGAAAATCATAATTTATAGCTAAATAGATAATACTTTCTTAGATTTAAGCGAATATTTGACATTTTAAATAAAACTATCTTTTCTCTTTTTGGATTCTAAACCAAACTTCAACTAGATCAAGATTCGGAACCAAAAATCAAAATAAAATCCGTGAAAAAAAAACCGAAATAATGAAACGAGTATATATGTATATGGATAGAATATACTCATACAAATAAAAAATGACCTAAAGAATAAAATGTCACTTTTTTTAAGATATTTAAAGGTAAAGTTCGCCGTAAGTTCCACAGTTCTCATATATAAGGGATCTTTGCTTTTAAATATCTCAGAAACGTGATATCTTAGAGCATCATATTGTTCATATTGTTTGTTTAAGTGTTTTCAAACCATTCATATCAAATTCATCGTGCGTCACTACTTTTAAAATAAAAAAATGGCGATAGATTGCTAAAGACAGCTTCTCAAATAAAGCTTTTGAAATATTGTATTCAGCCAGTATTGTATTTTTAACGTCCCACTGCTGGGGGTGGGCCTGCCTTCAATACGAGGGGGATCAGGCCATAGCTCACCGCGCTGGCCAAGTGCGGGTTGGCGGACTTTTTATTGGCGTTTTCTCAAACATACAGGTTTGCTCACGATGTATTCCTCCACCGTTAAGTAAGTGGTAATCATGTTGAAAATTATTGGCAATCAAAATATCAGAAGTGCGCAACCCGGGACCTGAACCCGCTTCACTCGGTTTTCCAAGCGAGCGCGTTACCACTGTCCTACAGGTAGGCTGTGACCTAAGCCCAGCCATTATAATATTGATATAGAATAATTTGCAACACACCTTTATATGCCCACCGCTGAGGATGGAAGCGCCAATGGGATGGAATTTTTCCATCACCTGCAAAGCATCTTTCACTTTATCCGAATTACGATCGACCAATCTCCAACCACTCATGTTGACACGGTTGTAGAAGAAATCTTCAAGGTCGAACAGCTCCATATCCTGGAATAAGTCGTTGAAATAATAGTGTAGGTATATCTAGGTAGGCTATAGCCTAACTGGAAGTATGAAGACATTTTTTTTTTTAATAAGCATTTGCAAGTTTTGCAAAACAATATTTTCTATTTATTCATAGATTGAATTAAAACTTTATAAAATGACCTTTTTAGATTTTCATTAAAAATCAACTGATCTGACAGATCATGTTCTGCCAAATCAAGCGTGTAACAGGCCCGATTAGAAAAATTGTCTTTTTACGTCTTTCCGGGCATTTTTTCCGATTTTTCTCTTGATAAGAACCTTTCTCGGACTTTAGCGAATATTTTAATTAAAAAAAATATCTGTTTCATTTTCATTTATATGGATATAAGCATCACTTAAAATATAGGGTATATTTATTCTTTCCACATTTTTTATTTGAGAATAAAAATAACCAAAAAATGGTGATACCTAAATATCTATACATATAATGTAACTAAGTCGAATCTGTACATTAAATATTTTTTGGAAAATCTTATTGAAATAGACATTATTATCGATATGGAGGCCGAATCTATAATTTTTAGAATTTTTGTCTGTCTGTCTGTTACCGCATCACAGAAAAACCACTGGAGGGATTTTGATGAAATTTCTGCTGGTTATCCGGGTAAACTTACTTTTTACCGCGGGAAAATATCTCATTTCTGAGAAAAAATACAAAAACTGCAATGTAAGAGTATACTAATATGTAAAACCTAAGAATTTGGTTTTTGGTCATCAGAACGCGGGCGGAGCCGCGGCCAATGCTAGTAATATAATAAATACAAAAAAAATACTTAGGGACGCCACCTAGCGGCGTGATGTTGGATCACTGATAGAACAAAAAATATAATCAACTAGATTTTAAAATACTCACAAAAGATGTAAAAATATAATGATACTCTTCATTATTCATCTGAAGCTGCAAAATCTGAAAAATTCGACATTTCAATTGCAATTACATTTCCAGCTTTTGGTTTAATTCTTACAAAGAAAAATGTCCATATGACATTATAATATTAAAAAGTTACCAAAAAATCTTTTTAGTCTATTTGTATTAAAACCTTATCAAAACCTTTAGATTCAAACATCGACTTCAACAAGTGATTCACAAAATTTATTGCAGTAAATATTATCAGCTAAAGGTAATATAAAATTGAAATATTTTGAATCCTGGATAGCAGAAAAATCTTACAAAAGAGATAATGAACTAGCTATACTAATATTATAAAGAGGTAAAGTTAGTGAGTTTGTGAGATTGTGAGTTTGTGACGTTGTAGGGGGTAATCCCTGGATCTACTGAACTGATTTGGATGAAATTTGGTAAGAAGATAGTTTGAGGCCCTGGGAAGGACAGAGGATACTTTTTTATCTCGGAAATCATCCCTTAAGGGGGTAAAAATGGGGATGAAGGTTTGTATGGGGAACCAAGCTAGGGACGAACCCGAGCGAAACAAGGGCGAGTCGCTAGTACTTTACATAAAACTATCTTTTCAAATTATTTCGCAGATTTATTTTGATTTTTGGTTCCCAACGTTTCGAATGCTTTATAGCAATCATGATTACGGGAGAGACACGTCGGGGAACCAAAAATCAAAATAAATCCGCGAATTAATCCGAAAAGATATTTTTATTTTAAATATTCGCGTACTTTAAGAAAGTATTAAAAGAGATAATAATTAATTATCAATATCCAAATTGAACTTACAGCTCTAGACAGCATCCGCAAGTGTTTAGGATCTGTATCAACAATGATGTGTTTGATTCCTTGCGCTTTGAGCTGCGCAAGCGCACGTCTGTAGTCGCGCGTCTCGCATCTCACCGCGTACATATCCCGACCATCACGCGCTAGACGGACTATATTTAATTCACCTGCAAATAATTATCATATACAGTTAGTACAGTCAATTGTGTGTGTTTGTATGTGTGTATGTATATTTAATATGGTTTTGTTCCTATATTTTTAGGGTTCCGTACCTCACAAAGTAAAAAAGGGAACCGGGGCGGGTGGACGTAGCAAGTTGAAATTTATACCAGATACTAAGGTTTATGGTCCCTATTAAGTGTATACAAATCAAGGTCCTGAGTCAACATCATAAAAAGATAATATGGGAAAATGGTAGTTCCCGATGACCTACAATCAGAAATTTGGCAAAAAACAAGGTCTTACAGCACAAATAAAAGAAAAATTTCAAAAAATAAAAAAAGTAGAAAATTAAAGCTACGGAACCCTCGGCGGGCGAGTCCGACTCGCACTTGACCGGATTATTTTTTGGTTAATTGAAGCGCAAGATACTCCTCGTGTCAGTTAAATAGCGATATATCCGTCTAAATTCAATAGAAATAACCAGTAAATAATAATTAATACATTTTAATTATTACTTTTCACTACCATAGGTACGTTTATAAAATTATGTACCCAATATTGCTTAAAGAGTTATATATTATATTATAATGTGTCTTGTCGTTAGCTTAAGAAATAACATATGTATGGAGCACCCAGCCTTCCATTTATGTCCATACAATTAAAAAAAAAAACAAAAACTTACTTTCCGACACTACAAAGAAAAAAAAACCGAACGAGAGTTTTCAATTTTCCTTAGTCGCTTATCCTCTTTTTTGGGAATACGGTTAAAAATCAAATTAATCAAAAACATACAAATACACTTATAAAATTATTCTGAAATTTATTTATTATATTAGCAAACAAATATGAGAAACTCACAATCAAAAGATTTACGACACGTTTAGTACAATTTGTAGTTACTCTACTTGCTGTGCCAGCGGTCGCTGGTTCGAGTCCCGCTGAGAGCATTCATTTGTGTGTTGAACACGAACGTTTGTACTCCAGTCATAGGTGTTTATATTTATAATATGTATGTATTTAATATTATATATGTGTAGTGTATCAACTATTTGGTATCCATAACACAAGCCTCGTAGCTTACCATGGAACTAGATGGCGCTGTGTGCTAATGTACCAACATAATATTTATATTTATTTACAGACCAAATTTTTGTTTCACTTAGACATATTACATACATGCATATATTAGAGTAGACAAAAAATGTACTTAATAAATAAACAACAGTATTTAGTAGCTTATTACAATTATAATATAAAAATGTACGTTACGTCAAAAACATAACTGTTATAAGTTTGACATGTCTGTGTGTGTGTCTGTGTGTGGCATCGTAACTCCCGAACGGATGAACCGATTGTAAATTTGTTTTTTTTTTTGTTTGAAAGGTGTATTAGTCGGGAGTGTTCTTAGCTAAGTTTGATAAATATCGGTCCAAGATGGTCGAGGTTTTTTTTTAAATTTTTTATAAACTTATCATTTTAACTGCAACTTACTGTGGCACGTATATCCATAATGAATATTCATTATCTATATAATATATAAATAGGCAAAGACAAAACAGTCCCCTGTTCATCAACCATTTTCTTATTTTTTATTAGCAGCTATGAAAGAGCTTTCATGTTATCAAAAATTTTTAGAAACAGGTTTTTTATATATATATATATATAGGTAAATTCTCATCTTATATGCATATCTATATTTTATTTATATGTTAATCTATATATATAAAAATAAATCACCGTAATGTATGTACGCGTATAACTTCAGATCGACTGCCCCAAATTCTTTAAACATAATTGGATAATTATTTTGTTTGTGAGTTTTATTATCAGGAAGTTGTGTATTTTAGTTTTTTTTACTAAAATAAGTTTTTTTTTAATCTCATCTCATATGAAAAGTGAGTGAGTGAAATAGTTTTTATCCCGGAAATCATCCCTTAAGGGAGTGAGAATGGGGATGAAAGTTTTATGGGAAAGCAAGCTACAGACGAACCCGAGCGAAACGAGGGTGAATCGCTAGTATTTTATACACTCTGTTACTTAAACTATGTAATAAAATTTAAAAAATCATTAAGTCATGTCACTTACCAAAACCGTAATCCTCATAAATTATACCCATTCTGGTCCAATTTAGGAAAGATGTGAGATCTGTAAAAGCCTGGTCCATGAGAGTGCGGGAGGGGTTCAAGTTGATTGTGAAAGAGTCTGTACTGTTGAGAGCTGGAAATATAAATACAATATGACAACAAAGTTGATAATATGAAATTATAATTTATCTGCAGCAATCTAATTAATACCTATGTCTGCAAAATCTCATTTATCTGACTAAGTTCTCATTAGTCTGATTGACAAATTCATCAGCACACTCTAAATCAATAAATATTGATAGCAAATGAGTGCGTTCGATAAATGTTATTATAATTATAACGACATCCAATTAAATTACTCGGACAAGATTATATATAAATTAAGACCAAAAAATTTATAAGAAAAGCCAGATAAATGACCCAAAAAGGCTTTGCTTCCGGTATAGAATGGCAACCCCATTTTTAGCTGCGGATGTCGAAAAATCCGACTAATTGTACTCGTAAAACCTAAATACCGGAGTATCGACAACAATATTTTCCAAGCGCATTATAATAATATTTTACAGATTTTTTCGTGGTTTTTTTTTGTTGACCATGTTTTCTGTGTTGATAAAAATTCTAAATACTATATATTCGCTGTATCGATAATGATGTCTATTTCAATAAGTTATAATTTTATTATATGTATTGATTGTAACTAAGCCGAATTAGTACATTAAATACTTTTTGGAAAATCTTATTGAAATAATCATTATTATCGATACAGAGGCCGAATCTATAGTTTTTACAATTTTTATCTGTCTGTCTGTCTGTCTGTTACTGTATCACAGAAAAACCACTGGAGGGATTTCGATGAAATTTGGTATGATGATAGCTGGTTATCTGGGTCAACATAAAGGATACTTTTTATCGCGGGAAAATATCTCATTTCTGAGAAAATATACAAAAACTGCAATGTAAGAGTATACTAATATGTAAAACCAAAGAATTTGGTTTTTGGTCATCTGAACGCGGGCGGAGCCGCGGGCAATGCTAGTTTTATTAAATGTACAGATGTATAGATATACAAAGTATCATTTCGATACAATTAGAAGCTTGTTCATATTGACTTCCAAGATTTAATTACATTGCTAATTACAAGTAAAGCGTATTAAAATGTGTTAAACATACTTAAAATATTATAACACGAGAATCGGTAAAGAATAGTTTTACATTTCTCTATATATAAAACCCTGGTGGGCCTAAACGACTTGACTGATTTTGATGAATTTTTTTTCTATATGGGGTCACCTAGATAGTTCTTAGCTATAATTGGACCCGGAAGATGGCGCTGTTGTGAAGATCAAGACATTTTTTTTTTAATTTTGTAACTAAGCTCTTTTTTTTCATATCAAAAATTACGATACAAAATTTTCATTTGCCAAGAGAGCAGATTTTTCTAAAGGGTTATTCCGCAAAATTAAAGGAAACGCGCCACGAAAACGGTAGTTTTTTTTTTTAAATATGAGTATTTTTAAGTAACTAGCAGAACCCGCGGCTTCGCTCGCGCTAAAACTACAAAAAAAAATCTTTAAAATGGTAGGTTTTGTACAAACTTTCATCTGCTATTTTACCCCCTCATGGGATGAATGTAATAATGTATATATGAAATGAACGTATTTAATTGAAGAGCATTTATACCAAGTTTCAAGTAATTCTGATCATAAATATATTTTTTAATTGTATTATAACGTGTTTTCCCGTGGGAATAAGATAATCTCTCGCGGTAAAAAGTAGTTTATGTCACTCTCCAGCCCTCCAACTATCTCCACACAAAAAATCACGCCAATCCGCCAAGCCATTTCGACGTGAAAGAAAGACAAACAAACAAACAAACATACAAACATAATACTTTCTTAGATTTACGCGAATGTTTGACATTTTTAAATAAAACTATCTTTTCGGATCATTTCGCGGATTTGTTTCGATTTTTGGTTCCCGACGTCTCGAATGCTTTACAGCATCCATGGTCACGGGAGAGACTGAGGTGTTACATGTCTTGAAGGTATAGTTGTTACAGACAGCCTACCCACAATTAAAAAAATGTAAATTGCACCAATTACATTACAATATTTTTTAACTTTAAACATTTTTATAATTTTATTTATAATTGAATATGGAATATTATTTATTTAATTTTTGCTATTATTTTTATAATTATTACAATTTTAAAAATATTAATTAGTAATCTATATTTAGTGTTGCCATTATTAAAATTATAACCATAAAGAAAAATATTAAATATAGTATTAATTATTTAAACCATATAATTGTTCTATGTGTAATTTAAAAAGTTAAAATTAATTAAGGATAATAATTTTAATTTAGTTTGCTATTATTTAAAAAACAACTTACTAAGCAACACTATTACTATATATCTCGAATACTATATGTCGAAACGTCGCGTGTGCATTCGAAACGTCGGGAACCAAAAATCGAAATAAATCCGCGAAATAATCCGAAAAGATAGTTTTATTTAAAAAAATACAAACAAACAAACAAAAAAAACAAACAAACAAACAAACAAACTTTCACATTTATAATATTAGTATGGATTTCCTCCATAATTTAGTGTCACACAAATTTCGTGTGGAGTTTACAAAAATACGAAGCACGTCTCATTGTATTAATAAGATATTTATATTCAATTTCACAGCCGTGTTATATTACATAGAAAAGTTTCAACAAAGTTTAATAAAAGACCAAATTTTAGGATAAGTTTCATCCTACGGGATTCTCTTACTAAATTACTGTTATCATATATATCTCTATGTTATTTTGGAGCTTTTTACTTCGACATTACATAAAAATTCACAAAATTATATTGTTTTTAAAACGCTACCTTGTGTTAGCTTAATTTTATATTTTAATGTTGGCTTAAATTAAATTTCTATTTGAATAAGTATTTCAATTGGATTTTGTAAAAACTATGCTTGACACTTTAGTTGCTGTTTTGACTTAAAACGAGTATTATAAAAAGCCATGATGTCGCCAAAGGGGTCAGTCTTCGTTCCGATTTTGTCAAGCTTAGTTGGCTCCTGATTATTCTAAATTGGGTGACTGTGAATAAATAGATGATTAACAGTACCGGCAGTGTTTTATTATAACGGAGTTTATCACTTAAAACTCAATTTACAATAATTTGTTAATTACATTTTCCCGCAGTAAAAAGTATCCTATATGTTGACCCGGACAACCAGCTATCACCATGCCAAATTTCATCAAAATCCCTGCAGTGGTTTTTCTGTGATGCGGTAACAGACAGACAGACAGACAGACAGACAAAAATTCTAAAAACTATAGATTCGGCCTCTGTATCGATAATAATGTCTATTTCAATAAGATTCTCCAAAAAATATTTAATGTGCAGATTTGACTCAGAATTTTATTATATGTATATACTAATACACTTACCATCGTCAAAGTGCGGCGACACTGTCAAATGTGGTGCGTGCAGGGATCGACACATGGCTGTCAAAGTAGACCCGAGAAGTGGTCCTGCGCTACTAAATATAGCTATTGCACCAGACTTTATTTGTGTGCAGGCTGAAATAATAATATTAGATTAGTATTGTACATCTATACTAATATTATAAAGAGGTAAAGTTTGTGAGTTTGTGACGTTGTAGGGGGTAATCTCTGGATCTACTGAACCGATTTAGATGAAATTTGGTAAGAAGATAGTTTGAGATACTGGGAAGGAGATAAGATACTTTTCATCCCGGAAATTATCCCTTAAGGGGGTGAGAATGAGGATGAAAGTTTGTATGGGGAAGCAAGCTAGGGACGAACCGTAACGAAACGAAGATTTTTATTTGTAGATTGAACGCGGGCGTATCCGCGGATTCTGCTAGTATACATATATTGAAACTGCTTTGCACATTTATAAAACACCATAAATTTACGATTTTGACTGTCAATTTAAAGAGACGCTTGAAAATATGAAAATAAAATGAACAAATTTAATTTTTCACCTAAACTAGTTGAAATTCTGTAGGACTGCTCCAGTTCTCTTTCAGAATTAAGCACCTTTCAAATATTTGAAGTGGATTCTTTAAAGTCGACAAAAATTAACATTGTTTAATTTTTCTTAAAACCTTTAGACGCAAAAATATGTAATCCATTTTTTTTAAAAAGTCAAGAAAAATCATCTATACATTTGACGACACGTTTGGCTCAGTTTGTAGTGACCCTAGTTGCTGTGCCAGCAGTCGCGGGTTCGAGTCCCGCTGGGGGCATTCATTTGTGTGATGAGCACGAATGTTTGTACTCCAGTCATGGGTGTTTATATTTATAATATGTATGTATTTAAAGTTATATATGTGTAGTGTATCAACTATCTGGTATCCAAAACATAGGCCTCGTAGCTTACCATGGAACTAGATGGTGCTGTGTGTGTTAATGTCCCAACCCCAACTGACTGTTACGTATTTGTCTGTCGAGTCAACTTTAGAAGTTTACATTTATGATGGATGGAATTTTAGACTTAATAAATACATCAAAACAATGTACTAAAAAAATCTAGGTCTAAAAAAGGCCTAAAAATATCCTGAAAAAAAGACCTAAAAAGAGCCTAAAAGTTCTTGGTTTAAAAAATATTAATTGAATAAAAAATATTAATAAAAATTGATGATAAATAACAAATATTAATATAAATTGAAACTATTGAGAAATTAATAGAATTTTTATTAAATGTATAGAAAAATTCTTTTTTGCTGTAAAATAAATCTAATTATAGAATAAATCAACAAAAAAACCTCAAGCCAATGCTTTTATAAAAGAAAAAAAACACATTTTCAATTTAAATAAATAAGTCCATTTAAAAACTGGCAAAAAGCACCTGAAAGCTTTCAACACTTGCCTTTTTGGCATCTCTAAGATTCAAAAACTTTCTTAAAATCTTGAATAACAAATAGAGCTCTCAAAACTTAAACGTTCGTGTTTAATATTAAATTTTGAATCGCAGTGCGTTTTACAGTATACTAGCGATTGCTTCCCCATGCAAACTTTCATTCCCATTTTCATCCCCTTAACGGATGACTTTAGAGATAAAAAGTATCCTATGTCATTCCCAGGGTCTCAAACTATCTTTTTACCAAATTTCATTTAAATCGGTTCAGTAGATCCAGAGCTTATTCGGTACAAACAAACACACAAACAAAAAAATGTTCGTCTTTATAATATTAGTAGTATAGACATGCGACTTGCCGTGGACGTATTCGAATACGGGACCTCTGTCGTAGAGTTTTCAATGAGCTTCAAACAAGACCCCAGTTTTATTTTAAACTTTTGTTATCGAGAGCTTTATTTTTTAAATAATTTTAATATCATTAATAAAAAAATTAAATGTTATTTATTATATTGTTAAATGTATTTTCAATGAAACTATCTTCTAGGATTTCGTCACGGTTTCATTTTGAGATTTGCTCCCTATATTTCGAATACTTTAAAGTAAACGTGGTCACGCTTTTATAATAATCATTTCACTCCTAAGGCCGGATTTTTGTACAATGAATTAACTCTAGAATCATGAATCGGTGGTGAATCGAACTCGATTGGTGAAGATATCCAGCAAAAAAAAAAATAATTATAAAAATAAAAAAATCCGACTACGTAAAAATCGAACTAAAAGATCTAAGAACAAGTTGACGAAGGAACATTGTATTACGTAACATATATTTATGTACAATGTACATATTTTACTCTTGATGCGAGACTTCCTACGCGTATGTATGTAAGTCGTCTAGTAATTACGAGAGAACATAGGATGGGAAATATGTACATACATACATTTATACTACATATATACATACATACAGCTTAAAAACCTAACCCTCCTTTGGACTTCAGCATAGTCGGGTAAAAACAAAACACACACAACACATACAGTCAAAGGTACTTTTTGAACGAAACTGTGAGAAATGACGTCACAATTTGTAAGCGACAAAATCGCTAATCGCTCTGTTCTGATAATACTTTGACGTCACATTTGGTCTGACCAATGGCGTACGTTTCAACTACTTTAAATTTTCCACCTGTTTTTGCACTTTTTAATAATTATTCTCTTAATCAAAAAGAAATTACATTGAAAAATATTATTATGGGCTAATTATAAAAAAAACTTAAAAAATAAATAAAACCGACTTCCAGGCACTAAAATGTAAAAAATAACTAAACGGGGGTTTTCATTTAGAATAGATACCTAATTAGGTATCTTCGAAGTTGGTGCCGGCCGATGCAAAGCAAATCTAATATATTTCGATACATTTTTACCTATTAGATATTCATATCTTAAAATATTGTCGGCTGGCACCGAGTTCGAAAATATCTGATTAGGTATCTGTTCTAAATGAGAACCCCCGTTTAGTTATTTTTTACATTTTAGTGCCTGGAAGTCGGTTTTTTTTTAAGTTTTTATTTTTATATTTTTAGTGTAGACGTAATAAGCAGGTAATTTGTAACAAGAAAGTTTTTAATAACATATTCGATTAAATAATTTGTTTAAAAAAAATATTTATTGTTGATTTTTTTTAAAACCGCTCGATTGATTTCGATAAAATTTATATGGGACCACCTGGTAAGTATACCCTTTCAACAAAACAAAAAAATTTCAAATCGGTTCAGGCGTCTTCGAGTAATCGGTGAACATACATAAAAAAAAAATGATTCCGACGAATTGAGAACCTCCTCGTTTTTGGACGTCGGTTAAAAATATTTCATCTTTATTTAAATCACACGCATTTTCCCTATTGAGACGACAACAACATTAGTCGCGCCCTCATCCATGTTTTGTACATCATCCCGTGAACATGCTATGTAAAGCATTCGATAGTCGGCAACAAAAATACAAAATAAACTACAACAAAATCCGAACAGATAGTTTCATTTAAAAGTTCGATCACAGCTTTATCCAGCTACTATTTGGATATTCCTAGAGTTCCGCGACATAAAAAAAATATCGCTTCGGATTTTCTTCCTGTACTTGTATTTTTTTCATTTTTTGTTTCCGAATTTTCAAATGCTCTATAAACATGTACACGAGAGATATGGACGCCACTGTTAGAGGATCAATCGTGGCTGAGTTTTGGGCTGACTCAATTTAAAACTTGCCATCGACACGAGAAGAAGGCGACGAGAGATTCTAATATTTTTGACATCTTAAAAACATTTGATGGTGTGTAGAGACTCACGCACGTCACGTAACAAACAATAATCATTCTAATTCTAAGATACGAGCTCAGCCTAGTTCAGACATTAGTGTGCTTAAAAAAACTATATATTTATATAGCTTTTAATATATATATATAATAGCATACGAACCCAAAACCTTTGGATCTTTTTTTTCAATGTTGGGAAATGCATTTACGCATATCACCTGGATACATACAGGCAATTATGTGGAACTCAGTGGCTAGAAAAGCCAGTACTACCCACTAAAACCCAACAGAACCTCCCTCGTCTTAATGGAGCATCACAGGATCGCTTACTCGCTCAATTACAACGCCCCGATGGCAGGCCTGCCGAAGCAGACCATGTAAGCAAAGGGTTGCTCCCATAGTCCATAGTGCTGTTAGAGAAGTACCAGGAGCGACCATCATGACACACCGCCAACCAAAGTGGGCCACTTTCCTGTGTATCTCTTGGCTTCGCACCTGGCTGAGTTGCCGACGCTAATGAGCAACACATCGAGATGGAAGACCTTCGGACTTGAAGTGATAATGCCAACCATTAACCAAATGTCATGTTTAATGTTTATTTACTCACATTTCCCATTGAAATGTACAGACTAATGATTAAATTAGGTTTGATTATTAGTATACACTCTCATAATAAATTCCAGTACATTCTGTTAGATGACGCCTGAAAGAGCTGTAGCACTTTGAACATGTACGAGATAATTGAAGCAAAATTAACACAACATCGGCATTATACTTATTGTAAGTAAGGGCTTTAACATGTTGACATTACCGTATCTAGTTATGTAATTTTAGCCAATTTACTTAAGATTGTACAAAGCAAACTCGAAATTCGCCAATAATCGTTATTGTGAGGGGAACATATGTGAATAGAATTTATCTATGTATGAGTATATAAAAAAACTCTTTCCATTCAACGTCGGGAACCAAAAAATCAAAATAAATTCGTGAAAAAATCCGAAAAGATAGTTTTATTTTAAAACTCTTTCCATTTTTTTATTTATAATACTAAAGCTCGTTATTAGATACTAAGCAAAAAAAATACGGACAAGTGCGAGTCGGACTCGCCCACCGAAGGTTCCGTACAAATTTTTTTAGGAAATCAGTTTAATTTTAAATTTCAACCTTTTTTATTTAAATAAAATTAATTTTCATTTTTTTTATTTTTTGGAATTTTTCCTTTATTGGTGCTGTAAGATCTTGCTTTTTGTCAAATTCCGTGATTCTCGGTCAACGGGTTCTTTCGGTTGACCTGGAATTGTCAATTTTGGTTAAAAGCAAGGCCTTACAGCACAAGGAAAGGGAAAATTCCGAAAAATAAAAAAAGTTGAAAATTAAGGTAAATGGTACTTGCAGGTTTTCGCGAAAATCTAGCTTATATCCTTTTATCGTGTTGACTCAGGACCTTGATTTTTGTACACCTAATAGGGACTATAGACTTCAATATCTGGTATAAATTTCAACTTGCTAAGTCCACCCGTTCCTTAGAAAATCGGTGGTGACACACGGACAGACAGACAGACGGGCAAGAGAGTGATCTTATAAGGAATACTTTTTTCGTACCTTTTCAGGTACGGAACCCTAAAAAAAAATTGATTAAAAATAGGAGAAAAAGGTACTGAACTATTTTGTTTTTGCATATTTATATATTATCTATCTAAATAATAAAATTCTAACCGAGTCGAGTCTGTACATTAAATATTTTTCGGAAAAACTTATTGAAATACTTCAAAGTGCGCTAATCTTAGAAACGGCTTAACCGATTTGGATGCGGTTTTCACTAATATATTGTGGCAAGTTTCACTTAACATTAAGTATTTGTTTTATTTCAATCGGTTCATAAATAAAAAAGTTACGTCAATTTAAAGAATCACTTAGAGACGAACCCGAGCGGAGCGAGGGTAGTTTTTTTATTAAAAAAAACGTACAGAGTTCAACTTCAAACTATTAAATGTCAGAGAAGGCAAATCATTTTTTTTTTAATTTCTGTATGTCTGTTTCATCGCGTATTACTCCAATACGTGTGGATAGATTTAAGTATGACTTTTATTATAAGGAAATAATCTGAATCAAAAACCTTTCCGTAATCAGCAAACCCAATAAGTAGTAAGTGAAATGCAATTCAGCATTGAAGGAGAGCTTAAAATGCGGGTTGAATTTATGGTCGAAGAGCAAAGTGTAGTGTAAAAATTTATTACTGCGACGATTTTAAGAGATTAAATTACTTTTCTATACATATAATAAAATTGTAACGAAGCCGAATCTGTACATTAAATATTTTTTGAAAAATCTTATTGAAATAAACATTTGCTTGAAATAAACAAATGCTACGTCCGATTACTATGCATGGATCATGTTACAGCCATACAATTAAACAATACTGGACTGCTGACAGTGGATCCGGGCTGTCATATAAAATCAGCTGATTTCTCTTTTTATTCTCAAAATCAATATTTTAGTAAAATGAACACGAAACTCGATTTTAAATTACCAGAAATTGCACCGATTAACTACTTAATTAATATTTCGGTACCCGATTCGCCCTCCAGTACTAGTTTAGAAACTGTAGTCAATCAGAAACAGTTACTTGCAATCCAAGAGCAATTGGATACCATAAAAGAAGCGAACCAAGTATAGAAGGAGTATCATACCATCATATTCATCATTACACCGTGACCTACCTAGTTGTGGCGGTAGCCGCAGCGGTCGCGGCGGTATATGGATGGCGGCGCATCAAACGCGCGCGTCGCCGACTAGCGCCTCGCGCTCGAGTAGAAGAGCCGTGTGACAGTGAAGTGAACAGTGTAAAGTTAAAAGTATTAAGTGACGTAGGGCAGTGTAAGAGCAATTTAGTAAAAAGTGAAGTGAGTGACCAAGCTATCAGTGAGCGTGTGTTCCGTAAAAATAGGGGCACTTCGCCAGTGCTTCAGTCAGTTTTCTCTATAACTGACACCGGGGTTTAGTTTAAGATTTAATTGTTATCTATATTTTATTATCATATAAGATTAAGTGAAAATGCCCATCATCTTGTATTAGATTAAGTGCACCTCACCAACGTTCCTATCTTTCGGCCCGGGAGCATGTACGGGCCAGTACATAATATTTGTCGCATAAGCACATTACGCCATACTACGTACATAGAGGCTATATATATTTCAATTAATGTGTCGCAGCAGTGGTCGCGGTCGCCGTCGTGCGCGCTCACGGGTCGTTCTATAAATAATATCATTCTATCATTCTATCATAAAAGTACGGTTAATATACAATTAAGTTAATTTTGGACTATTATTTACTATATCAATAATTCCTATCAGCATTAATCACTATCAACCAAAGACTGTAGGGGTTTTCGTCTCAGCCCGTACAATTATCGATACAGAGGCCGAATCTATAGTTTTTAGAATTTTTGTCTGTTTGTCTGTCTATCTGTCTGTTACCGTATCACGGAAAAACCACTGGAGGGATTTTGATAAAATTTGGTATAATGATAACTGGTTATCCGGGTCAACATATAGGATATTTTTACTGCGGGAAAATATCTCATTTCTAATATTTTTTACCTTTCATCAAAAACCCTCCACTGGTTTTTCCGTGATGTGGCCACAGACAAACTGACAAAAATTCTAAAAACCATAGAGTCGGCCTCTGTATCGATATATTAATGCCAATTTCAATAAGATTTAAAAAAAAAATATTTAATATACAGATTCAACTCAGAATTTTATTATATGTATTGAAAATATTTAATGAACAGATTCGACTTAAATACAATTTTATAATATGTATAGATATACTCGTATAATGTACATTGTACAATTATACATTAAATAACTTCTCAAGTCGAAATTTCAATATGTGAGTGCGAAATATGTTTTGTTCAAACTAGTATAAACTTTAAATATAC
Source organism: Brenthis hecate (assembly GCA_951806755.1). Classification (NCBI taxonomy): domain Eukaryota; kingdom Metazoa; phylum Arthropoda; class Insecta; order Lepidoptera; family Nymphalidae; genus Brenthis; species Brenthis hecate. Next base: position 250,912 of record OX638250.1, on the reverse strand, counting down.
TGAACCAATGAGAATAATAATGTGACCCACAACCGGCTAGACTCTAAGAGGAATCGAGGGAAAAATAGTATTTCAGTCAACATAATTTGAAACCAGTCCCATTAAGATTAATATATAAAAATGGTAGATTAAAAAATATTCATAAAATTTATTTTATTTCTAGCGACTCACCCTCGATTCGCTTGGGTTCGTTCCTAGCTTGTTTCCCAATACAAACGTCCATGCCCATTTTCACCCCCTTAAGGGATGATTTCCAGGATAAAAAGTATCCTATGTCCTTCCCAGGGTTTCAAACTATCTTCTTACCAAATTTCATCTAAATCGGTTCAGTAGATCCAGAGATTACCCCCTACAACGGCACAAACTCACAAACTTTACCTCTTTATAATATTAGTATAGATTAAACATTTTAAAATTGTAAACGTATTTTTTTTTAAATAAATATTTTAATTATAAAGTTATTATTTATTGCAAATTCAAACATCCAAAGCTATTTAAAGAATCCTAAAAAATAAAATTGGCGGAGATTCCAATAAAAACTTTTTACAGATAGTTTCAGAACATCTTATATATAAAATTTCCATGTCACAATGTTTGTTACCGTACTCCTCCGAAACGGCTTTACCGATTTTTACCAAATTTTATATGCGTATTCAGTAGGTCTGAGAATCGGCTACTATCTATTTTCCATACCCCTAAGTGATAAGGGTGGTCCACCCCAAAAAAAAATATTATTCGGCATAAAAAAATACATACAAATCTAAATTTTCACTAGGGACGAACCCGAGCGGAGCGAGTGTGAGTCGCTAGTTTTAAAATAAAAAAAAAAACGCTTGAGCTAAAAATTTTATTTTCTAATCCACATCGATGTTATTTCCCTCGAGTGGGATCATCAATTTCAGATTGATCACATCACTACAGCTATAAAAATGGGCTTATATTTAAAATATTTTTGTGTAAACTCCCTCTATACTATATCGAGGCTCTAATTTATAAATCTTTAAGGTTTCATATATGTATTTTGTTTAAAATATTTTAAAGTTTTCATTCCATATTTTTATTAATTAAAAAAAAACATCGACGTTTGAAATCATGTAAAAAGTTTTAGAAGTGGATTTTCTCTTCAAAACTTGTGTCTGGGACCTTTGAGAAAATCTTATTCCTTTTTAATGAAAATTCCTTATAATATTCAATTATCAAAAATAACGGGTAAAATAAACGCAAAAATATCCACCCGTTCCGTACATAACACATTCATTTTTAAATCAGACCGAAATTATAATAAATAATACTCTCATTTGATGCATTAAAGGATTAAATTCAAAATCAGACTTCGTCTAATTATACGTTCCGTTTTTGTCATAGGATGTACAGAAATAATAAAAACTACAAAAGTTTAATGGAACTGACTCGTAAATTTTCACTAATCTGTGGCATTTATCGAATTAATAAAATTACCCCGCGCTGGAATTAAAGCCGTAATCTCCGGAAAACCAGTTAGTACCGACCAAGCAGATCACGACACGACATCCATCAAGCGGTACGATCGTATCGTTAGGTGTAAAACACCGGCCACTTCTCAATTTCAATGAGACTCAGTCTACGCTTTTTCAAGCCAGCAAAAACTCCAGAGTGCCCTCGAATCTGCCACTTCCGGTAGCCATATTGCGTTTCCGCCACTCGACATCCGAGAATTTCCTGTTTCGCGCTCGCCCCGCATTATTTTAATCTATATTTGATAGTTGCGTCGACGGCGTTTTTTTATATTTTTCACCTGAATTTAAAAAAAATTGAGTGGTGTGTAAAAAGTCTCTTGGATTGAAGGTAAAATTGTTAGTGCCACAATAATTTTTTGTACTTATATATGAATTATAAAATGTGTTAGATTAACTACATAAGAATATTTGCATTATCTTTCATTTTAGGCAATACTGATAAATTTTAGCATGTACTTTACTAAAGTACATGCTAAAATTTATCATGTAGGCTACTGCCTACATTTTTTAGATCATTATTGTGGTGATTATGTTCTATTGTATCATATTCAGTCCATTTTAACGTCCCACTGCTGGGGGTGAGCCTCCCTTCAAAACGAGGGGGAACAGGCCATAGTCCACCACGCTGGGCCAAGTGCGGGCGGACTTCACAAGTCTTTGGAAAACTTGCTAGGTTTTCTCAGACATGCAGGTTTTCCTTCACCGTAAGACAAGTAGTAATCATATTGTAAATATTATATTACGAGCTAGTGACAAGCAAGTAAGAAATGAAACTCGCTGGTGTAATGTGACCCTTTTATCTTCTATAATATAAAAATGAATCGCTGAATGTGTTGGTAAGTGCAAATCCCGAGAGCAGCTGAACCGATTTCGCTAATTCTTTTTTTAGAATATTCCTTAAAGTACGAGGATGGTTCTTACGGAGAGAAAAAATTAAAAAATTGCCTGAAAAAGTCCTAAAAACAACACTTTTCTATAATCCCATACAAAAGATTCGTAATAATACTTAAAAATCAATTTGAACTTTAATACCATACCATAAAGTGGAGAGGTTCCAGGAAGGCAAAACAATTGAGTGATGTTAGTATCGTATAAATATTAATGTCAATATTTATCAACATTATTCACAAAAAAAATTATATAGCTAACGTTGGCTAATATCTATTCAACACGTACCCAGCGACAAACCCGAGCGAAGCGAGGGTGACCCGCTAGTATCACAATAATAATAAATTTTATATTAAATAATAAATAAATAAGATCCGAAGGTATTGGTTTCGAATATCAGGCCGAGTATAGTTCTTAGATTTTTCTGTCAAGAATTAATCAGTAACAGCCCGATGTTGGAAACTTGGCGGTGTTTCACTACCGTGCCGAGGCAGAGCACGTGAAGCTCAATGTCAGTGCGTCTCTCACCTGTCGTGTTGACATTTCGTCCCACTGCAGTTTGAGTACTCGCACTCAAATTCACACTTTGGGAGAATAGAGAGTGCACTTGTGTTTAACGCGTACTTTTACACTTTGTATCCGAGTGATTGACCGCAGTGGACTAAATCGATCAAACGGTCATTGTTATTATATCAATCTAAATTCAAATATCTTTACATGTTATGGAATAGCAGGCAAATATACCAGCTGCAAATTATAGAAAATCTGTATTTTTCAAAACGTTTGGAAGCCAAAATATTTATTTTAGACTAACATTGCCCGCGGCTCCGCCCGCGTTCAGATTACCAAAAACCAAATTCTTAGGTTTTACATGTTAGTATACTCTTACATTGCAGTTATTGTATTTTTTCTCAGACATGAGATATTTTCCCGCGGTAAAAAGTATCGTATATGTTGACCCGGATAACCAGCTATCATCATACCAAATTTCATCAAAATCCCTCCAGTGGGATTTCCGTGATGCGGTAACAGACAGAAAGACAGACCTCTGTATCGATAAAAATGTCTATTTCAATAACATTTCCCAAAAAAAAATTAATGTTACTAACTACTAAACTAATGTTAGATCCGGCTTAGTTACAATTTTATTATATGTATAGATTAGTATCATTGATCGATTGTTCAAATAGTATTTCCATCCAAGAGAAAGTGAGAAAAAGATTCAAAGTTACAATTGAACTTCCGATGCGTTGTGAACTCCAGTAATTGGCTTAAAATTAAATGAGATTCTAAAGAAGGTTAGACACACCTGAGCGTTACAGCGTATCCTAATGCGTATGTCCCAACACTACAAGCATTGTCGATAATAGTTATTGTGTCGTGTGTTTAACGAAAGATAAAATTAACGAGCATATTAATGAGTTTATCTATACATATAATAAAGTTGTAAATAAGCCGAATCTGTACGTTAAATATTTTTTGGAAAATCTTATTGAAGTAGACATTATTATCGATACAGAGGCCGAATCTATAGTTTTTAGAATTTTTGTCTATCTTTCTGTCTGTCTGTCTGTTTGTTACCGCATCACAGAAAAATCACTGGAGGGATTTCGATGTAATTTAGTATGGTGATAGATGGTTATCCGGGTGAAATCAAAAATATGTCATTCATGAGAAAAAAATACAAAAACTGCAAAGTAAGAGTATACTAATATGTGAAACCTAAGAATTTGGTTTTTGGTCATCTGAACGCGGGCGGAGCCGCGGGCAATGCTAGTATTTCTATAATTGAAGAATAAAAATTATAATAATTGTATTGAAAACAAATTGAATCATTGTCATAGAACAGAATATGCCATCAGAATATTTTTTTAGATTTCTAATATTCAACGATTGAACAATGACAATCTTGTTTAACCCCTATAAGGGTTGCTACAGTTTTATTTGAGCTGCTATTTAAAAAATAGGGGAAAATAATTTCATTTAAAATGTCAAATATTCCTGTAAATCTATTATGTTATCTATTGATAATCAAGAACGTATCTTTGCCCTGCACGGGACTCAAATCGAAACTACTAATTTTATGAATTGAACGTACCTTTCTTATAAGTCCTGAAGGTGTCCCTCGCTGTGGTATATTGAATATCGTAAACGAGAGTACTATCTGGTAACAAACTCCTTTCTTTGTTAATCCTATAAACTGCGTATTTAAAAGCCAGCTCTGAACTACCTCCTCGAGCTTCTTCCGTGAAAATTGCTCCTGGAATATGACAATTCATTTCAATTCTTTATTTTACTTTTGGGCAAGCCAGGAGGCGTAGTTTTCGTCAATGTCGTGTAACAAGACGAAGAACTAAAGCTTTTAAATGTTCAAAAATTACTATTTTATAAATGAAATAGTTAAATTTTGTCAAATATTTTTAGTGAGGTTAGACTTTCTAGTTTTTTTTAGAAGAAATTGGCTTAAATAAAAACAAATCTTTGGTGCTATTCTATCAATTAAAATTTTATTTTCATCATAAAACCAGAAAGCAACTTCACTGCAATGGGCTAAAGCCTATTTCTGAAATCAAAATGAATTTTTAACCTTTTTTTAATTTTAATCACAGCAAAATAAAAATAGCTCAAAAAAGGCGCGGACAACGTCTGTGGTGTGGCACACTATTAAAAAATCTTATCTGTATTTTAAAAAGTTGAGAGATAATTTTGGTTGTAGAACACCCACCAATTTTGACGACCGGTGAAAGAGCAGCTACAGCATTCAATGTGACCACGAGCCATCGCCACTCCCTCCACATATTGCAGCATCACTCCCGTATCCAGCATTCACCACCTGCAACCAGATTTTGTGTAAGATATTGCCACTATACCACGCGGACATGACTTTTCTATAGGTACATATAAAGAAATTCTAACTGAGTCGAATCTGTATATTAAATATTTTTTTGGAAAATAATATTGAAATAGTCATTATTATCGATAGAGAGGCTGAATCTATACTTTTTAGAATTTGTATCTTGTTACAACCTTCGGTCAAGAAGTAGTTTATGGTCGAGATAATAGATGTCGCTACATGTCGCCATCACCTTTCTTTTAATGCTAATTTAATCGTTTGGTTTCAACAATAATTAGTTGACAATTATCACTTTATTTTAAATTCAATTATAAATTATCTTGTGAACATGATGTGATGATGATGATGATGTTCTCCCGACCGATTCCGGCCACGGCGGCCAATCTCATTGAGACTAGCCAACTGCGCAGGAGATATTATAGTGCACAAGTGTACGCGCAGACACGACGTGCACTCTCTATTCCTGTCACTCTCATACTCCGGTGGGACGACACGAGACACGACCAGTGAGAGTTAAGGTGCAGGACCGACGGCTTTACGTGCTCTCCGAGGCACGGGGGTGAAACACCGCCAACTTCCCAACTCCGGGCTGTTACTGAGGCTTACTTATACAGAAAGACTCAATAACTAAACTTGGCCCGACCCGGGTCTCGAACCCAGGACCTCCGGGTGTGAACATATATCATATTTAAATAACATTTATGGAAAATTGGTAGATGATTTGTTTTCTGATAGAACTCGGAATATTAGATACCGCCATTAGTTGGCGCCACTAATTATAGCTATTATCGAGCTTTTATCATTTAAAAATATGATTGTCTTATTTCGATAGGTAAACAATAGTGGTAGCCCCTAAAAGATACATTAAAAATATTGTATGTATGTATGTATTCAGCCCTTTTTAACGTCCCACTGCAGGACACGGTGCGAGCGGACTGGGCATGTCTGGAAACAACTCGCTAGGTTTTCTCAGACATGCAAGTTTCCTCACGATGTTTTCCTTCACCGTAAGACAAGTGGTAATCAAGTTAGAAATTATTCGCACATGAAAATATCAGAGGGATTTGAACCCACTTCACTCGGTTTCCCAAGGGAGCGCGTTACTACTGGGTTACCACTACTTCACTTATTAAAAATATTGCCAATAACAAATTTTCAGTTGTAAGAACCGCGTCGCATCCATTTGATCCGTAATTCTATCATATTAGACGACGCGTAACTGTCGTGGTACATGTGACTAGATCCAATAAAATTTGATCCAAAACGTGAAATGTCAAAATTTTGCTAAGCCTCATTCAGACAGGATTATTTTATAGTCGGTATCTTTATATAGGTTTTTCAGATCTTCAGACTTCAAACCTGTCAATAGGTAGCACATACAAATAATAATATTTTATTATATTAAAGGTTTGCATAAGAGGTGTGTTAATTAAATCTTTATTAAGTTATTTTATACTTTTTAGTTTAAGAAGTCGGTTTTTTTAAACGCAGTTTTTTTTTATTATGACAAGAACTGAACACATAATTATTAATTAATAACCATTATTGTATAATTATTTTGACTCCTTAACTTGACTGATATTACCACGGCTTCACTGATTTTGATGTTTTTTTATGTGTACTTGTTTTACCTGGATGATTGTCAAGATCTAGATTTTTTTTTTAAATTTTCCAATTAAACTTGATCAGTGTGTGTATTTCATTAATTACTAGCGACTCACCCTCGCTTCGCTCGAGTTCGTCCCTAGGTTGATTCCCTATACAAATTTCCATCCCCATTCTCACCCACTTAAGGAATGATTTCCGGAATAAAAAGTATCCTATGCCCTTCCCAGGGTCTCAAACTATCTTCTTACAAAATTTCATCTAAATCGGTTCAGTGGATCGAAAGATTAATTACCCCCTACAACGTCATAAACTCACCAACTTCACCTCTATAATATTAGTATAGATTATTAAGCCTCTATAATTATTAGGGCTTATTGTTTCGTTTTTCGTCCTACTTGCCAAAGATACTCCAGTCCCACCACATTGTACCAATATGTTAAAACTAGTCGATTTACTATTTCTTCTCCATTAACACAAGTTTTATCATAAAATAAAGTCTGAATTAACAAACTGATAGAATACAGAATGAAACAAGCTAAAAATTCCTCTTATCGTCTCTATCGGTGAGAAGAAATCTCACTCGTTTTTTGCCTAAAATCAGCATTGCGATTCAAAGTTTTCACAGTGTTAATTAAAGACACTATAATATTTCATTTGGCAAGTGAGTCTTGGATAAATAAAAATAATTGGTTTATACTTCATTATGTATATAATAATTATTGAATACTTTCTTAGATTTACGCGATTTATTTGACATTTTAAATAAAACTATCTTTTCGGATTTTTTCGCGGATTTATTTGGATTTTTGGTTCCCTGGGGAACCTTTGGGGAACCAAAAGTCCAAATAAATCCGCGAAAAAATCCGAAAAGATAATTATGTGTTAATTATGTACGATGGCCGCAGAAAAAAGACCAGAAATTTATAATAATCATAAAAACTATAAAATAACTTATAATTATAAACAACAACTTCTAGATGTTAGAATCGAGAGTGTCTAATAAGCATATTGCATGAAACTAATTTTCGATATCCTATTTTACCATGAGCCATTTAGGAGTTACGAGAGAACATAGATTCGGACATACATATAGGTCTAACACATAACCCTTTCGGGCTTCGGCGTAGTGGGATAAAAAATTCTCATTATTCCTCGTGAACAATGAAATGAAATGGTATCAATCAAAACCACACAAACAAACTGTGCAAACAGTTTTGTGGGTCCATTGTAAAATTAAAAGTATAACATATAGTGTAATAATTGTAAAAATAATAAAAAAAAAGGCACAATTTGAGCTTTCACCTCTCAAGCGGGGATCATATCCGGTTGGGAACTAATTAACAATACGGACAAGTAAAGATCTAGGACTTGTCGGACAAAAAGCTTAAAATGTTCTATCCTGTGTTGTAAACGTATATCCTTGACAATCCTAGTTTCTACATATGTAAATATATTCGCCATCATATACGGGGTCACGTACATTAATATTTATGAGAGCACTAATGGCGTTGAATATTTGGATGTACGCTTCCATAAGCCCAGCTCTTCTCCTTTAATAACGCGATATAGAGCTATATGACGCTATCTTTATATATATAATTCTTCTGTGAGTGTGTATGTCACTGAACTTCTCTCAAACGACTGGACCGATTTTGATGAAATTTTTTGTGTGTGTTCAAGGGGATCTGGGAATGGTTTAGATTCACAATTTTGTCCAAAAAGTTTGAAATTTTCAAATTAAAGACGTGTAGACAGGACAACGTCTGTCGGGTCCGCTAGTAAATAAATATAATAATATTCTGCCATATAAATTATCGATGAAATCTAACGTAAGACACAAAAATACTAAAATCGCGATTAAAAAATGGGGGGTGGGGGGTAGAAGGATGAACACTTTACGACCTATTCTGATGCCTACCACATATACAAAAAAATCATTAAAATCGGTCGAGCCGTTTCGGAGGAGTGCGACCAACAAACATCGTGACACGAGATATTTATATATTAGAAGATTAGATTAGAAGTGCTAAAGCCCTTGTTTTAGCATGAATGGTCAACGCCATCTATCGTTTTTTTAGGGAATGGTCCAGAAGAAGTAAGTAAGTATAAGTGTAAATATAGTCTAATTCCTTTATACAGGGTGTGGTATCTGTATTAATATAGTATTGTAAAGAAGTAGGTCCGTAATTTTGCATTCCAGTCGATAAAATAGCCAGTATTACTGGTTCATTTTGGTTAATTCAAGGTTTGCTTGTTCAAACATTCAGAATTCAATGCTTTAACTAATCGCATTGATATGCGCTCGCTCATGTCATTTCCATTGTCATGGAAAGGGACGTAAAATTTATCCCGGAATATCAAATAGTTCCCGTGGGATGTTGGAAAATTTAAATTGAAATTATTCATATTTATTGAGTTCAGATGAAACGCCAAGGACGAGAAGAAAATTGTTTAGATTACTATTTAATTATGGAATTAATTTATGATTAACATTATGAAGGCACCTTATTGGTGTTCAATTCATTCAAGGTAGCCCTAGGTTTTGCTTTTGGTGCAATTTCATTGGTTTTAATTTTATCCGCAGAAACCTTATTTTTTTTCTTAAATAAAAGTGGTCTAAGTCACTCCTTATAATAATAGCTATCTGCCAGTGAAAATCGCGTTAAAAATAATCCAGCCGTTTCGAAGATTAGCCGGAACAAGCAGACAAACGGACATTTTAAAAATTGTTGTTTTTTTTTAATTATAAGTACCGTATATACTGTCATAACTCATATGCATTTATTAAATAGCTGTTATTTATATTTTATACTAGGTCGCTTCTACCATACAAACTTTCATTCCCATTTTCACTCCCTTAAGGGATTATTTCCGGAATTAAAACTATCTCCTTATCAAATTTCTTCTAAATCGGTTCAATAGTTTCGAAACCTATTCGATACAAACAAAAAAAAAATTTTTTATAATATTATTAGAATAGATATATTTATTTGTATAGATGTTTTTTGTTAAAATTATATCTCTGAAGACGAAATAATTACTTTAATTACAGTATAGGTATATTTTTAGTCAAAATATAAAACAGCATACTCGTATTCTGATATATATTATTCAATAAATAATTCGCTATAAAAGCGATAAATGTAGTGAAGAATCAACCTTATATATAATATTTTGTATTTATGACACCAAATTGTGAAGAAATATTCGGTACACGTGCTGAATTCTTTTATGATAAGCTAAAAAATATATTATACATATAAAGTATCCTATATGTTGAGCCGGATAACCAGCTATCACCATACTAAATTTCATCAAAATCCCTCCAGTAGTTTTTCCGTGATGCGGTAACAGACAGACAGACAAAAATTCTAAAAACTATAGATTCGGCCTCTGTATCGATAATAATGTCTATTTCAATAAGATTTTCCAAAAAATATTTAATGTACAGATTAAACTCAGTTAGAATTGTATCATATGTTTTTATTTGAATGTTGTGTACAGATATAATTGGACAACAAATTTAAAATGATATTTTTAGTTTTTAATACGCAGATGTAACTTTTTTAACTTGTTTCCTGTTTCTGTACCTAAATAAATAAAATAAAAAAAAATAAAAATGTTTTTAATCTATATTTGTTGTTAGAGTATTAATTACCCACTCTGGCTTCACAAATCCAAAGCTATTATTTTTAATTTTATAATCCTACTTTTTTCTTTTAAAGTATACCTTTAAGTTTTATTTTTAACTAGCGAATCACCCATTGCTTTACATTGACATAACTTTTTTATTATAAGCCGATTGAAATAAAACAAATACTAAATGTTAAGTGAAGCTTGCCACAATACATTAGTGGAAACCGCACCCAAATCGGCTAAGCCGTTTCTGAGATTAGACATCAGACAAACAGACAAAAATCCTAAAAATCATTGTTTTGGGTTCTATCGCGTCAATAAAGACCCCCAATAATAGTTTCATCTCAAATATCTTCCATGTACAGACAGCGATCAGTTACACTTTTATTATATGTATAGAATTTTATTTAAATCGATTATAACTTGGAAACCAAACAAACAGCCAGAGTCACTTTCATATTTATATTACCATAGGTATAATTTAGTTAAAATATTTGTTCATTACATTTATATCCTAACTGGCATTCCTTTCCATTCATAAGATCGCCCCTTCGATATCTGCGTGAGGCGAATATTATATTATGCAGATGCTTGGGTCCGATCTAATGAAGATATTAGATGGTAAAATGAGTGTTTTTTATATCTTCTATTAATGCAAAAAAACATAATGATTCTCTTCCTGAATTTTACAGAAGACCAGTTACTCTCTCTCTCTCTCTCTAAAATTGAAGTCTCAGGTTCGATGCTCAAAAACTTGTAATGAACATGCCAGTATTTGTTCTGCTTTGACGACACCTTTGACTCCCCCCCCCCCCCTCTCTCCCTCTCTCTCTCTCTCTCTCTCTCGTTGGTAGTGACCGTCTTGCTGTGCCAGCGGTCGCGGGTTCGACTCCCGCTGGGGGCATTCATTTGTGTGATGAGCACGAATGTTTGTACTCCAGTCATGGGTGTTTATATTTACAATATGTATGTATTTAAAGTTATATACGTATAGTGTATCAACTATCTGGTATCCATAACACAAGCCTCGTAGCTTACCATGGAACTAGATGGTGCTGTGTGTTAATGTCCATATTACCAATTATATATTTATTTATTATTTGGTCTTCTATATAAGTGCTAAAACTGAAAATAACTCAGTGTATTTAGTTTCGATAATAAAATATCATAAACTGATTAAATTTTGCATTGACCTTACTTTGTCAAGCTTAATAATAAAGTTAGCTAAATGATCTCTTTGGAAATATTATTAAAAAAACGTAAAACATACAAGAATCGAACATGCAAATATAAGATCACCGAAAAATTGTTAGGTTTAAATTTCTCTCCTCGCATATTAAAAAATAAAAATGAATTTTTACTTTTAAAAATTTAATCTTTTAAAGCGCAATCTAATATCTACAAACATGCTTTGAACATTTTTCTACTCAAGTTAAAACATTTATGCAAATTAAACTCACGCAGCGAAGGTGAAACGTTGTCGGAAAATATTCTGATCGACTCGACGGCATTTCAGCATAATAATATGTGATATATATATATATATATATATATATATATATATATATATATATATATATATATATATATATAAGCGCATAACTCAAGAATGGCTGGACCAATTCGGATAATTTTTTCGTATGTTCCTTAAGGTCCACGGAAGGTTTTAATAAAGAGAAAAAATTAAAAATAAACGAAAAAAAAAAATAATAAAATTTATATATAACGCTGGCTAATAACTATTTAGAACGTACATACGAGGGTGGACCGTTAGTTATAGATATATGTTATTCTTTTGGTATACGCCCAAGATTTGATCATTTCTGGATTTTTTTTTTTTGAAACAACATGTGTTTTAATATTTTTTTAGATTTACGCGAATATTTGACATTTTAAAATGAAATTATCTCTTTAGATTTTGTCGCGGTTTTATTTCACATAATTTTTTTTTAAATCTATCTATCTATAACATATAATAAAAATCTTATTGAAACTGTCATTATTATCGATACAGAGGCCGAATCTATAGTTTTAAGAATTTTTATCTGTCTCTGTCTGGTTCTTTGGGAACGCATAGCGAGAAAATCACTGGACAGATTCCGATGAAATTTGGTATGATGATAGCTGGTTATCCGGGTCAACATATAGGATACTTTTTACAGCGGGAAAATGTCTCATTTCTGAGAAAAAATACAAAAAAGGCAATGTAAGAGTATACTAATATGTAAAACCTAAGAATTTGGTTTTTGGTATCTAAACGCGGGCGGAGCCGCGGGCAATGCTAGTATAAAATGAAACCGCGATGATATCCGAAAAGACAATTTTATGTTTAAATTATCTCTTTAATTATTACCACTGGAATAAAAAAGCTTTTTCTACATTTCGACTTACTGCCAAAAGCTTGTCCGCAAATGTTCGTGATTTTTTGTCGATGCCCAAAAAAATGACAACAATTTGATGGACGCATGGATGCATCAACTAGCACTGTCACTTACACACAAGTGTATTTAAAAAAAATCCAACTTTCTATTGATCTAGTGGTTATCATGTGGTTACCAAATCTGAAAGTCCATGGTTCAAGTTCCGTCTTGTGCCATATTTCTGTGATTTTTTGTCTCAGAAATGATGATGATGTTCTGCTGACCGATTCCGGCCACGGCGGCTAATCTCATTGAGACTGCTCTCCGAGGCACGGGGGTGAAACACAGCCAACTTCCCAACTCCATGTTGTTACTGAGGCTTATTATACAGAAAGACTCAATAACTAAACTTGGCTCGACCCGGGACTCGAACCCAGGACCTCCGGGTGTGCAGCCGTACATGCTAGCCACTACACCACCGAGGTAGTTAGAATTATTAAGTAATTAGTCAAGACTGCAACTGGACTCTGAGACACATATTTGTTACTATAATATCTCCTAGTATAATAGATAGCTCTCAACAACATTGGCTACCGTATTCTCCATTGATCAGAATGACATTATAATATTCTACAGCAAAAAATTACGATGTGCATAACAGATCATATCAAAGTAAAAGATGATTTTTCCTTCTACTCCCAAAATATAGCTTGAAGATTCAAATCCATACTAATATTATAAATGTGAAAGTGTATTTATTTGTTTGTTTGTTTGTCTTTCTTTCACATCGAAACGGAGTGATAGACTGGCGTGATTTTTTATGTGGAGATAGTTGGAGGGCTGGAGAGTGACATAGGCTACTTTTTATCGCGAGAGATTATCTCATTCCCACGTGATAACACGTTATAATACACTTGGTAATAATGCTCTTCAATAAAATTAAATAAATATTTGTTTTAGCATTTTTCGAAATTCATCCTATAAGAGGGTGAAACTACCTTTTTAGAGATTTTTTGTAGTTTTAGTGTGAGCGAAGCCGCGGGTTCTGCTAGTATATATAGGCAAAGACAAATCACTTTATTACCGTTTTCTTATTTATTTATCAACCGAATCATTTATCAACCAAAATTTTTTTTTATCTAGTTGCTATTGACGAGTTTTAGTGTTATCAATAAAAAAATGAATATTGTCGAATTTCGACCACTGAGCGAATACTAGAGCTAACTAATTGTTAGATTTATATCAAAATAATTAATACTAGCAACACCATCTGTCAATTGTTTTTATAATCTATGTTTGTAAAATGTGAAGTATGTTCATGTTCATTAAAAGCTTGCTCGCTCTGCTGTATTGAACACGAGTTTTATTTATACTAATAAGATAAATTTTTAGCCTTAGTTAGACTAGTATTTATCAAACCTAAGTTCTATATAAATACATGAATAAAACCGGTCAAGTGCGAGTCGGACTCGCGCACAAGGTGTTCCGTTCCGTTATCTATAAAACGGTTTAAAAAATCATGTCTGTTGTATGGGAGCCCCCCTTAAATATTTGTTTTATTTTAATTTAATTATTTATTTTAAAGTGAATATATATCTAAATGTTTCCGATGTTACTATTAATGGTAAAATTACTGTACGACAAATTATTATTTTTTTTTAATAATCCATAGGTGGATAAATAACAATAATATTTTACACACACACACACAATATATTTTTAAAGTTAAAAAATAATGTAAGGTGCTTTGGTGCCATTTTCCAATTTTTTAAATTCATTTTGTTATTTGTGGGTAGGCTGTCTGTAACAACTATATAATTCCTTCGAGACATGTAACACCTCAGTCTCTCCCGTGACCATGGATGCTGTAAAGCATTCGAAACGTCGGGAACCAAAAATCAAAATAAATTCGCGAAAAAATCCGAAAAGATAGTTTTTTTATTTAAAATGTCAAATATTCGCGTAAATCTAAGAAAGTATTAAAAATAATATTAGTCGTACAAATCATTTATTATTATTAATACAGTTACTGTATCAACCGGTTCAGTCATTTGTTTCGTATCTCAATAAATAATGTTCTACTTCATTCTAACTGCTTATATAAGAAAGAGGCAATTGTAGCCCAGTGGTGACGGGCTCGCTTGGAAAACCGAGTGAAGCGGGTTCAAATCCCGGGTCTCGCAACTCTGATATTTTTATGTGCGTATCATTTCTATCATGGTTACCACTTGTCTTACAGTAAAAGAAAACATCGTGAGAAAACGCGCATATCTAGAGAGAACCTAGCAAGTTTTCAAAAGACATGTGAAGTCCGCCAACCCGCACTTGGCCAGCGTGGTGTACTATGGTCTGATCCCCCTCGTATTGAAGAGATGCCCACCCCCAGCAGTGGGATGTTAAAAAAAGGGCTAAAAATACATAAGAATAGAGCGACTTAAAAATCAACACAAAATCTACTATCTATATAATAAAGACAACAATTTTTATGGTTTCTACCGCCTATGAATTTGCATCGACAAATCAAAATGGAAATGTCATACAATTTTGAACTTTACTCCCTTGAAAATAAGGCTGACTTTGTTTTATATGCACAACAATGCTATTACTACGACCGTTCCATTATGCATGTTTTTTTTTATTATTGAGATCTCCTTTGTCTGTGCGTTTGTTACTTTGAGGACGCGTTTGAAACGTAAAAAATGGAGATCGCAGCTAAGAGCGTCTACACGATGTAAAGTACAATTTTGACAGCCAAAATGTAATTCATTGTTCCCGGAAAAAAGAGGTTTCCCGCGGGATATACGAGGAGTTGTTTGCAAATAAAAACCTTTGTTGTATTGTAAATATAGGACTTTATTATTTTAAGTGTTTTGTGTTTGCTGTTTACTGATATAGACGTAAAAATGAGTTTAAGGATAGGAATTCATCAATCAATTCACCCATTAGTTTGAAATTAAAAATATGTAGGTAAGTGTTGGAACATTAACAACTCCAGGTAAATTTCTAAGAAATCTATTGTTAACTGTAACGCCGGCGTGTTCGCGCTCGTGGAGGGATTAACATAATATATCTATACTAATATTATAAAGAGGAAAGATTTGATTTTTTGTTTGTTTGTACTGAATAGATTCCGAAACTACTGAACCGATTTAGATGAAATTTGGTCACAAGATATTTTGAAACCCTGGAAAGTACATAGAATAGTTTTTATCTCGAAAATCATCCCTTAAGGGGGTGAAAATGGGGATGAAAGTTTGTATGAGGAATCAACCTTGGGATGAAACCGAGCAAAGCGAGAGTGAATCACTAGTTTGAGTAATTAAATACGTATATGTCAAGACATTAACACACAACACCATCAGGTTCCATGGTAAGCTACGAGGCTTGTGCTATGAATACCAGATAGTTGATACACTACACATATATAACTTTAAATACATATATATTATAAATATAAACACCCATGACTGGAGTACAAACATTCGTGCTCATCACACAAATGAGTGTCCCCAGCGGGACTCGAACCCGCGACCGCTGGCGCAGCAAGTAGGGTCATTACAAACTGAGCCAAACGTGTCGTCAACGTCGTTTATAAAATTTCGTCTGTACCTAACCGTTAAGGAGTTGCTTCGTCTGGAGTCAATACTAGATGGAGAATCAGGTCATAATTAACATAAAATACCATTGTCATCGGAACTGAACCAACATGTAATATTTCAACTCCGTAGAATCAGCAAGTGGTTCTAATTGAACTTACAAGATTTGACCCATAATACTTTATTAGACTTACGCGAATATTTTACATCTATACATATAATAAAGTTGTAACTAAGCCGAATCTGTACATTAAATATTTTTTGGAAAATCTAATTGAAATAGACGTTATTATCGATACAGAGGCCGAATCTATAGTTTTTAGATTATTTTGTATGTCTGTTACCGCATCACAGAAAAACCATTGGAGGGATTTTGATGAAATTTGGTATGGTGATAGCTGGCTATCCGGGTCAATATATAGGATAATTTTTACCGCGGGAAAATATCTCATTTCAGAGAAAAAAAAATACAAAAAACTGCATTGTAAGAGTATACTAATATGTAAAACCTAAGAATTTGGTTTTTGGTCATCTGAACGCGTGCTTAGCCGCGGGAAATGCTAGTATTAAATTAATTTATCTTTTCGAATTTTTTCGCGGATTTATTTTGATTTTTGTTTTCCAACGTTTCGAATGCTTTACAGCAATCATGGTCACGAGAGAGACTTTATGTATCATTCCCATACAAACATACCAACTAACACACATTGCAAGTTAAATAACAGCTTTTAAAAAAGCATTTTACTACGAGTACCTACACTTGTAACAGCTAGACCAACGAGGTATTTGCTGATGAAGTAAACTAACAGTCGTCTAAAGTCTACATAAAGCAATATACGCAAAGATGGCGTTGCTTAAAGGTTCCTCTTTGCCCGCCAGAAATGAGTCAACAACCGTGAACATTTTAGATATGCAACACGCTCTTTTACTACGTATATGCCAACATTTAACTTGACTGATGAAATCAAGGAGATTCTGTCGTAAAAAGATCTATCTCTCTTCTGCAAATCGTAAACTGCTGTACCGATTTTTATGCAGTTTTCATCCATAGAAAGAGGAATTATCTAGGAAGCCTATAGGCATATAGGTATTCTATGAAAATTTGGAGAAAATAAGCAACCAGAATGATGATATTTGTGCATTAAGTCAGATGAAGTCATTCCTTCCGAGGGCTTCATAATATTATAAATGTAAAGGGCATCTAGTGGATTACCATGTTTTTGACCAATTCTAATGCCTTATACTCAACAAAACAAACCAAATGAGCCCTAACTCGAATAATTTACTATCGGCAAGAATACTCTACTGCCAACCTCCTGACTCCATCTGACTCCATCATTAGCTCAACTTGTTTGTTTAAAATTATTGTATTGTTATGTCATTTCATATAGATTGATTATCCATCCAAACTTTCATTCCTATTTTTAGCCCTCTTAAGGGATGATTTCCGGGATAAAAAGTCCTATGTCCTTCCCAGGATCTCAAACTATCTTCTTACCAAATTTCATCTAAATCGGTTCAGTAGATCCAGAGATTACCCCCTACAACATCACAAACTCACAAACTCACAATTCACAAACTTTACCTCTTTATTATACTATATAGTATAGACTAGCATTGCCCGCGGCTCCGCCCGCGTTCAGATGACCAAAAACCAATTTTCTTAGGTTGTACAGATTATTATACTCCTACATTGCAGTTTTTGCACTTTTTCTCAGAAATGAGACATTTTCCCGTGGTAAAAAGTATCCTATATGTTAACCCGGATATCCAGCCATCACCATACCAAATTTCATCAAAATCCCTCCAGTGGTTTTTCCGTGATGCGGTAACAGACAGACAGACAGACAAAAATTCTAAAAACTATAGATTCGGCATCTGTATCGATAATAATCTATTTCAAATAGATTTTCCAAAAAATATTTAATGTACACATTCGGCTTAGTTACAATTTTATTATATGTATAGATTACAAAATCGTGTAGTCCTACCTTTAGATCCTAACTAACTAACAGTTAAGTGGTTTTATACACTCTCGCGTTAAAAGTCCTTCTGATGTTTGTAGAACTTCAGTCCCTTTTGGATTTCTCTTTGACAATTTTTCAAAAATGATGACACTCTTGTACATTAATGATAAAATCTTATAAATTCATGAAGCGTGTTTTAAATGCGAAGTCGTGTTCTAATTTATTATACTACAGTGTGTGCTCATTGGTCGAGATTCAGTTATAATCATTATTGAATGACGACACGTTTGGCTTAGTTTGTAGTGACTTGTTGTGCCAGCGGTCGCGGGTTCGAGTCCCGCTGGGGGCATTCATTTGTGTGATAAGCACGAATGTTTGTAATCCAGTCATGGGTGTTTATATTTATAATATGTATGTATTTAAAGTTATATATGTGTAGTGTATCAACTATCTGGTATCCATAACACAAGCCTGGTAGCTTACCATGGAACTGGATGGTGCTGTGTGTTAATGTTCTAACATAGTTATTTATTATTGAATCTTTTTATTGATAACACAAAAGCTCATTTATAGCTTCTTAACAAAAAAAGAAAGTCGGTTGAGATTTGAGAAACAGAGAAAAAAAGTACGGAACTGCTTTATCTTTACCTATTTACATATATATATATATATATATATATATATATATATATATATATATATATATATATATATATATATATATATTATATATATATATATATTATAAGTTTGACGTCGATATCTGTCTGTCTCTGTGTGTGTGCCTGTCTGTGGCATCGTAGCTCTCAAACGGATGGACCGATTTCGATGCGAATTTTTTTTCATTTGAAAGCCAGTTTCCTTGCGGTGGTTCGGTCCAGCAGTGTAAGAGTATCAGCTATTGTAATTGTATCAGCTGTTGTAGCCAAAATGATGGCATTTTGGCGTATAATTACTCGATTAAGTGCTTCACGCGTGCCAGTGTAATCGTTAAATGACAATTAATGTGCGTAGGGGGTTTATTAAATTTTTAATTTATAATTATTATCGTTCCACTGCTAGACACGGGCCTCCCCTAATGTGAAACGAACCATGCCACAGTCCACACTAGCCAAGTGCGGATTAACTTCACGTATCTTTCCAACATTTTGTAGGTTCTCTCAGACACGCAGATTTCCTCACAATGTCATCTTTAAGGCAATAGAAGCCCAGTGGTAACGTGCTGACTTGGGAACACTTGGTTTTCTCTTTCAATACCTGAGTTTACTACTAATTAAAAAAAATTAAAGTCTACTTATGTATTTAATATCTTATTTTATATTATATTTGAACCAAAATTCATTATTAAGCTTCAAAACTAATAAGCTTTAAAAGTTTGTGTTCACATGAAGTATTATAATATAAGAGTTTAAGTTTATGAATGACAAGCTTTTGCATTTTACCGACACAACTTAAATTTCTATATATAGAAAAAAAATGTTATTTTCGAAATATTATTTTTATAATTTATTATATTAACTAGCGACTCACCCTCGCTCCGCTCGGGTTGGTCCCTAGTTATGTTTTAACGTTTAGTATAGATTCTCAGAGATGAGATATTTTCTCGCAGTAAAAAGTAGCCTGTATTATATTTAAGCTTCCAGTGGGCATGATTTTTCCGACATCTCCAACAATCGTGGTCATATTTCAGAAAATTTACAGAAAACCTTAATGAATTATACACCTAAACGTTCCTCATGAATCATTCCAACTATTGGTAAAAACCGTATCAAAATCCGTTCGGTAGTTTTGGAGTTTATCGCGTTCAGAGAAACAGACAGACGCGGTGGGAGACTTTGTTGTATAATATGTAGTGATACAAATTTTTACCATAAGTAATAGGTTATAGAAAAACAAATTTATAGATGGAAATATGCTATTTACTGGATCATCAATAGGTCCCCTAGAGATATTAAGATATTTCAATATCTAAGTCGACAGCACTACGAATAATAATTATTATTATTTACTATATATATACTAATGTAAATGTGAAAGTAATTCTTTATATTACATTTGTTGACCTATGTTTAAACCGCTGAGCAGATTTCGATAAAATTTGGCAAGGACATAGATTGTATCCTGGGGACGGATATATGTTGGCTATTTTAGATAACCATCCCGCTTACTACACGATCCGCGTGTCAAAACTAGTATAATATTCTTATAGAAAGACAGTGGTGACCCAGTGGTAACATACTCGCTTGGGAAGCCGAATGAAGCGGGTTCAAATCTTGGGGTCTCCACTGATATTTTCATGTCGAATCATTTCTAACATGATTACCACTTGTCAATAAAAGACACAAAATTTTATTTATTTACTAACGTAATTTAAATAATTTGTTAACTTAATGCCTATTTAAGTATGAGTCGAATCTGTACATTAAAGATTTTTTGGAAAATCTTATTGAAATAGTCATTATTATCGATACAGAGGCCGAATCCATAGTTTTTAGAATATTTAACTGTGTCGTCTGTCCATCCGTCTGTTTGGGAACGCATCACAAGAAAACCACTGGACAGATTTTGATGAAATTTGGTATGTTAATAGCTGTTTATCCGGTTCAACATATACTTTTTACTGCGGGAAAATATCTCATCTCCGAGAAATCTATACTAACCGTTAAAACGTATCTAGAGGGACGAACCAGAGCGGGCGAGGCGGAGTCGCTAGTATTTATTTACTAACTAACATAACTTAAACAATTATTAACTTAATCCCTTTTTAAGTATAAACAATAATCATTATAATAATTATTATTGATTCATCCAATGATCCAATAATGCAGTTCAGTTTGTACATCTAATTATTATATTTAACTTTATAAAATATTTATTGCATGTTGTAATTACCTGTAAAATAAAGGCAATTATCATGTTATTAAG
Source organism: Brenthis hecate (assembly GCA_951806755.1). Taxonomy (NCBI): domain Eukaryota; kingdom Metazoa; phylum Arthropoda; class Insecta; order Lepidoptera; family Nymphalidae; genus Brenthis; species Brenthis hecate. The sequence continues at coordinate 229,582 of OX638250.1, read as the reverse complement.
TCCCTGGGTGCGTTGTAAATATAAATAGTTATTAAGCAATTAAGGCAGTGGTAGCCCAGTGGCACCGCGCTCGCATGGAAATCCGAGTGAAGCGGGTTCAAATCCCGGGTCTCGCACCACTGATATTTTCACGTGCGAATCATTTTTAACATGATTACCACTTGCCTTATAGTGAAGGAAAACATCGTGAGGAAACCTGCATGTCTGAGAGAACCTAGTATGTTTTCGAAAGACAAGTAAAGTCCGCCAACCCGCCATTGGCCAGCATGGCGGACTAGGGCCTGACCCACTCCTATTCATATAAAAAGATCAGAAATACATAGTTTTGTTTTAGTGATAACTTACCACTCTTGTTGTTGACTCACATTTAGAATTTACTACAGAATCTTTCATTTCCTGTAATTAATTCTATCGTCCATATCAAATTGTCCATAGAAAACATGTCTAACGTTGGCTAAACCTTAATAGAGAACTCTTGAGAGACTGGAGGCTCTTCCGTGACCATGATTGCTGTAAAGCATTCGAAACGTCGGGAACCAAAAATCTAAATAAATCCGCGAAATAATTCAAAAAGATAGTTTTATTTAAAATGTAAAATATTCGCGTAAATCTAAGAAAGTATTAAATAAATTAATATTATGGCTGGAATCACGCCACGACCTTAAGTCAGCGAAGTCGCGGGCAGCGCAAGTTTATTATATTCGTAAAGATAATTTTCGAACAATTATTTTTTGGTAGAAACTTACGAAAAAGCTTTTGGAGTTGGGACTGTAATTTATTTTTCCGCTCAATGAATATAAGACTAATCATCGAAATAAGTCGAGTGTTAAAGATTTGGGAAACTTTCTTTGAGATAAAGTCTGTTTTAATTTGCAACATACATCCTAAAGCTTTGTTTTAAGTTCGGAAAGTAATAGATTTTTCCAAAGAACCAAATTCATATTACATCATTTAATTGTTTTTTCCCGTAATATTATTTAATTCTGTAGCCATTTTTAACTTCAAAATGGTGGAGGAACTCAATTCGTTGAATTTCAATCGATTTTAGTAAACTAGTTCATTCAGTAGTTGAAATTCGACAATATATACATTATATACATATTATAAATATAAACACCCATGACTGGAGTACAAAAATTCGTGCTCATCACACAAATGAATGCCCCCAGCGGGACTCGAACCCGCGACCGCTGGCACAGCAAGTAGGGTCACTACAGACTAAGCCAAACTTGTCATCAATATTATAACAGTATTGAAAATTAAAAGAAAACATATGTGCTTAGAATTTACCTATGTATATAACAAACCTAACTGTTACCAAATTCCATTTTTTAATAAAGCTCGTAAGCAGGTACTAAACAAAAAAAATGGAAAATCGATTGAGAAACACAGAAGAAAAAGGTACTGAACTGAAACCTTTGTGTATTTACGCCAAACGTACGTCCCAGGAGAGACTATTGCCCGATTTCACCAACGTCACCTAAGTTTAAGGGATCCCCTAAGCATGGTTAGGGGGCTGTTAGGGGGCAGTTTCTGTTTCACCGACAGTTAGGGGTCACCTAAATATTAAAAGGCCCCCTAAATTTAAGTGCTCGAAATATGGGCTTAAAGACGATCCTAAAACGAAATTTAATTTAGGGGCTAGTTTAGGGGACTTTTAAGCTAGGGATCCCATACGTAAGTGGTAGCTTATGGGTTGTTGGTACGACAAAAAACCCACGATATTTCTTGCCACTTCCCTTTTTAAATTTACTTTTTTAATTATTTTTTTTATTTAATTAACTTAGTTAACCAAGTATTCTATTCAGAAGACCATAACCAAGATTTTAAAAGATTTTAACAAAAGAAAATAGCGAATCTGCATTCCCTTTAGAAACTACACTAGAATGTAATGTCGCCATTTAAATATTTTTACTTGGAATTTTAAAAGTATATACGAAACTAGATATTGCCAGTGTCTTTGCTCGCGTATTTCTGATTGAATTTACTATTTAAGAATTTATTTCTTCGAAATTTAAATAAAACTTCTTTGAAAATATGGGAAAAATATTTAAAGACATAGATGCAAAGACAAACAGTACAGTACCTTTCTTTATCTGTTTGTCAATCGATTTACTTTATATTCTTGACATTGTAAATGTTTTTGTCTCTTCGGTATAGGTACGATATTCAGCGAAAGTGCGACATCGCCCTGGTGTCGTGGGTTTTGGGATTACGTGACTTATTGGGATGTCAAAAGACGCTTCTCGATAAGGGCTAAAAAATGCAAAAAAATATTCGAAAAATACAAAAATTTTTTTTGACAACAAAAATGTGAAAATGCCCAAAAATGTACATAGTCGAGATAACAAAACGTTTTCCAAATCGCCATATAAGATTAATCGTTTTAAACTCTATCTCTCTCTCTCTCTTTCTAATTCCATTAAGATTATAAATGCGAGCTTGGATGCATGGATGTTTGTTACTCAATCACGCTAGAACGGCTGGATGGAACAGATCTGGATGAAATTTGGCACACAGATAGATTTTAGTCTGAAATAGCATATAAGTTACTTTTTATCCCGGAAAAATGTACGGTTCGGAAACTCGGTACGGAAAATTGAATTGAAATTTTTTGATATTTATTTCATAAAAAATAATTTGAAATAGGCAAATCCAAGAATCCATCTTGGAAAAAAGGCAAAGAGCATACATTAAAAAAATATTCGCGATGAATTGCTTTTTTTTAAGTCAGTGAAAATAGTGCCTATTACCGTCATTGTACAACATCAGCAAACTATTGTCAAATTGATACTTTTGTATAGGAATCTTTTGTTATCATCTAAAACGACTTCGTAGCTGTTTTAACAATTGCTATACACAGTACAGGGAGCTGATATAGAGCGACAGAATCCGTCATTATGGGGTTTAGACAAGATGTCATTTAATAAACGTTGAAGAATAGTTATCTAAAAATATATATGGGAATGACATATCTGAGTCGAATCTGTACATTTTTTTTTTTTTGGAAAATCTTATTGAAATAGTCGTTTTTATCGATACAGAGGCCGAATCTAGTTTTTAGAATTTTGTCTGTCTATCTGTCTGTCTGTCTGTCTTTCTTGGAACGCATCACGAGAAAACCACTGGACAGATTTTGCTTAGGCAAATGATAATCATTTTGAAAAATGATTCGCACATGAAAGTATCAGAGGCGCGAGATGCGAGCTTTAAACCTGTTCACTTGGTTTCCCAAGCACCACGGGGATACCACCAAATAAAGACGACTGGTCTACTAAATCAAATCGAATCATTTTCAAGGGAAATAGAAATTAAAAAAACCGTAAATATGTCTTTTATATAGACTGTTTGTACAAATTCAAAGATTACACTTACGAGTAGACTATACATATATACTAGTAATGATACAATTGAAATAAATAAATTGGTCAGGCATTATGAAAAAAAATCATTTATTGGGCGTGTTTTATTTATATTATGGATCAAACTTATCATTTGATTCATAACATTTATAACAGCATCCCAAAATAAATGTGCGTATGTCGCAATTTATTTTTATTTCTCGTTATACCCCAAACTTCATATAGTCTAGGTTACAGTTTGAAAATGGTGGAAATTAGAGATAAATCTTCTAAAAATACTTGCGATAGCTCATTGGATCCGGAAATACGTCTAGAAAAATGAGTTAAAGCCATTTTACAGCATATGAAAAATTGCAAAAGTTATAAGCAAATAAAGATGAAAAAAAAGGTAATATAAATACATATTGGGTTTCATTTTTAGAAATTAAAATATCAAAAGAAATTTCCAATGAAAAAGTCCTGACTCCTGGAACTCTACGGCATTATTTATAATTTTAATTTAATGCTGAAAATACGCTCCAAGCGCCCGATGAGGTGTGCGCGCCTCTTATAAAGCGAGTACATCATGTAAAATATGTTTTTACTGTATGTATGTATTCAGCCCACTAACGTCCCACTGCTGGGGGTGGGCCTCTCTTCAATACGAGGGGGATCAGACCATAGTCCACCACGCTGGCCAAGTGCGGGTTGGCGGACTTCACAAGTCTTTCGAAAACTTACTAAGTTCTCTAAGACATGCAGGTTTCCTCACGATGTTTTCCTTCACCGTAAGACAAGTGGTAATCATGTCGGAAATGATTCGCACATGAAAATATCAGAGGTGCGAGATCCGGGATTTGAACTCCCTTCACTCGGTTTCCCAAGCGGACGCATTACCACTGGGCTACCACTGCCTTTTACAGTATCAAATATCAATATAAAGATTTAAATAAATTACAGTGTATTGTAAACACAAAAAGAATTTAGTCTCATTGGAAAAAAGTTTTAAGTTAATTATTTCGAAAAGTTAGGCGGTTGTCAATTAATAAAATTTTGTCGGACCTTCGTTGTCATTGAAGACAATAATTTTTTTTTAAATAGTTGGCCTATAATTTTTTTACTCTTTAAAGCCCTTCTTATATGTGTATTGTATCTATTGTGTATATGTATTGTGTGACTCACCCTCGTTCCGCTCGGGTTCGTCCCTACTTGCGTTTTCACGTATAGTATAGATTTCTCAGAGATGAGATATTTTTCCGCAGTAAAAAGTATCCTATGTATTGGCCGGATAACCAACTATCATTATACTAAATTTCATCAAAATTCCTCTAATAGTTTTTCCGTGATGCGGTCACAGACAGACAGACAAAAATTCTAAAAACTATAGGTTCGGCCTCTATATAGATAATTATATGTCGTGTTATCCATTAACTACGAACATCATCTTTGGTGGTTACTCATCTTGTGGGCGTTATCAGGGCTCAAATAATAAAGTATTCAATGCTCAATACACAATTTAATCAGGGAAATCACAATGTTATAAACTTGACACGGTAATTCTAATGATTTAGAACTAGCGGGTTCACAGTCACCGATCATCGACTTCCAACTACAATATCAATTCTCTATGATCCACCATGATCAACCAACGTTACTAAGCCACGTATCTCCAAAGAATGTCGTGATGGCGTCTCGACCCCGCTCGAGACTAAATCTCTGCTCTAAGTTCAAAATAACTTTAAAAGCAATAAAAAGTAAATTAAAGAACATAGTTACTTTAAACAATAATAAGGTTTCATAACAGAAAAAGATAACTAAAACCTCCTCCGTCATATATATATATATATATATATATATATATATATATATATATATATATATATATATAGTACCTGGGCGACCGAGCTTTGCTCGGAGTTTTTGGCCAAAAAAAAACATTAAAAAAAAACAAACTAAGAATTTGAATAAATACAAAAAAAAAAACAAAATTAAAAACTTTGTGTCCGACCGGGATACGAACCCAGATACCTGTGGTTGTCAAACTTGCGCATTGGCCGCTTGACCATGATGCTTATATCTGAGCGTGCGAAATTATCGAACATAATATTTTGCGTGGAATTATTAATTTATTGAAATAATGCAAAAGAAATCACAATAATAATAAAGCTGTATTTATTTATTCATTTATTTATTATAAAGGCTTACTAACTAAATTTACATAAAAACATTTATTTAACATTATAATTTTACCTATCTGTATATAAATTTAATTTAGAAGTATGCACAGCTTTTTATAAAAGTATTCCATTAAAATTTTATTTGGTTAAGAGTATATAAGGAGCCATTTTAGTTGTACAATAAAAAAATGTCTATATCACATTGCTGAAATCTTATAATTTTTTAACTAATAATTTTGTAATCTGGAATTAAATTATTTTAAAAATCTTCATATTATTTGAAATGATATTGTATATATATAAATTATCATTAACAATTTTTTTTTTTTTTTTTTTTTTATTAGAAATGGGCTCACTCTTGACCTTCATCATAGCTCGAAGGCACAGATAAGGTCTACGATCTAGCGAGTTTGCCCAGGAGAAGCCTGTTAACACGCACCTTGAATAGGTTCAGGTTATACGCACTCGGGAAAACAGACGCAGGCAGCGCATTCCACATCTTGGCTGTGCGCATTATAAAGGATGACGAATAGCGCTTAGTGCGAGTGGTCGGAATGTCAACCAAGAAAGGATGGTATCCTGCAGTACGTCTGGTGTTCCGATAGAAGAATGGCGATGGTGGTATGAGACTGTGGAGCTCGTGGGCACACTCCCCGAAGTACAGTCTGTAGAAAACCGACAGACAAGCAACTTGGCGACGGTGTGCTAAGCTGTGAAGCTTAGTTTTCACAAGCTTTTCGTCGCCGATTAGCTTTTTAGCTCTGCGTTCCACCGAGTCAAGAGCGGCAAGTTGGTATTTTGCAGAGCCATCCCAAAGGTGACTGCAATACTCCATGCATGATCGGACTTGAGCTTTATATAATGTGAGAAGCTGTCCAGGCGTGAAGTATCGCTTAACCTTGTTAAGGATGCCTAATTTCTTGGCCGCAGTCTGTGCCTTCGACTCGATGTTGTCGCCAAAGTTAAGATTTGCACTTAACCTTATGCCGAGAAGCTCTAGACTGTCGGAAATCTCTACAGGTGTACCACGAAAAGTAGGAGTCAGGCTGAACGGACTCCTTTTTGCAAATAAATAAATAAACAATCACAATAAACTAAATAATTCAATTGAGTAAATACTAAACATTTCACAATAATAAATATAAATAAAATTTCTTTCCATACATTAATTCTGACAATAGTTATAAATTAGGTATTTAATTTCATAATTAAATGTATTTATTTAGTAAATGTCTTTTTCATGTATAGACCCACAACTTCTACACTACAAGAGGCTGTCCGCAAGGAGGAGTGCTTTCACCCCTATTATGGACACTAGCTGTAGACCTACTACTTGTAATCATGGCAGATCTTGACTACGATACACAGGGCTATGCAGATGACCTTGTTGTAGTAGTAAGAGGTCCCTGCCTGAACACAATTTCCACCAGGTTACAAGGAGCTCTCAATACCATCACAAGATGGTGCAGAGAAAATGAATTATCAATAAACGCTGATAAAACAGTTATTGTACCATTTACCAGGAAAAGGAAGCTTGAAAGGCTGACTGAACTCAGACTCAATGGCAAAACCCTTAACCTATCAAATGAGGTAAAGTACCTTGGAGTCACTATTGATCAAAAGCTGACCTGGAACTCTCACCTCAACAACATTATACAAAAAGCCAAAATGGCCCTCTGGATATGTTGTCGAATGGCTGGAGCCAAGTGGGGCCTCAAACCCAAAATGGCTCTCTGGATGTACACCGCCGTGGTAAGGCCGATCATAACATACGCCTCAGTCGTATGGTGTAACAAAACCAAACAAAAGACAACTATGAGTAAACTAGACAGCATACAACGGATGGCATGTCTAATCATCACGGGAGCCTTCCATTCGGCACCAGGTGACGCTCTAAATGCTTTGTTGGACATAGCTCCGCTATATCTCCACGTGCAAAAAGAAGCTAAATCTTGCCTCTACAGGCTCTGTACACAATCGAATGTAAAGTTGCAATCGCAATATATGAACAAACTCAAAGAGTTGACATTCGAACACAAAACTCTGAAAATGCCAGTCGATGGCATGAGTACAGAGTTTAACTTCGCTAAACAGTACCAAATAGATCTTCCCAACCGGGACATGTGGCTAAAAAACCAAGAGTCTCACAAAAAGGGCAGTCATGTTTGGTTTACAGATGGATCCAAGAAAGGATCTGATGTAGGGTGCGGTATCTATGGCCTTAAGCCTAGATTTGACATGAGTGTCAATCTGGGCAAGGAGGCCACCATCTTCCAAGCCGAGGTCTTCGCCATCAACAAATGTGCTGAAGTCATCCTGGAGAGAAAGCTTAGAAACCAAAATATCTACATCAACTCAGATAGCCAAGCAGCACTTCTGGCTATAGATTCTCTTGAGACCAACTCTAAGTTGGTCAAAGACTGTATGGATAATCTGAATGTCCTGGGCACATCCAACAGAGTTACCCTCAGATGGGTCCCGGGTCACTCAGGCATAGATGGGAATGAAAAAGCTGATGCATTGGCAAGAAGGGGCGCTGAAACCCCGGAATGTGGCCCAGAACCATTTTGTGGTATTGCAAAACAACATGCCTATTCAATTCTCAAAATTCACTGCAATCGCCAAGCACTTCAAGAGTGGCGATCCACTTCTGGACAAATACACTCTAAAGCGCTAATTAAGGGATATCGCAAAAAGTTTACAAAAGAGTTGCTTCAACTCAACAAGTATAAAACGAGTGCAGTAACCAGAATACTTACTGGTCACTGCAAACTCAATAAACATATGTTTACCCTCGGCCTCAGTCGGACCGCAATGTGCAGAGTATGCCATGAGACAGAGGAAACTGCTATGCACATCCTCTGCTCGTGCGGCCCACTCATGCACCGCAGAAGTATCTATCTAGGGCAGCATATTATGCAACCGGAAGAGATACAGATGCTCCCCGCGCAGAAAATCTGGAAGTTCCTGGAGTCAACAGGACTAAGCGGAGAACTTTGAACTTACTATAAAGGGAGCTACAATGGACCAAAACTGGTCGACGTAGCTAGGGCCGACCTCGGCACCACACCCAACAAATAATAATAATAATAATGTATAGACCCCTCTCGGTTATAAGCCTCCTCCAAAGTAGCCCTGCATAGAGCTCTCCGTTGGAGATTATGCTTATATGAATGATTGCAAAGGGTTTCTTTTCAAATTTTGTTTCCAATATATAATTTGTTTCTGATATGCCTATAAAGTTTATAATTTTATCTTTGTGTTCTTTTGATTTGTTGTAGGAAATGCTGCTTTTAATTCTAGAAGTTTTTCTGGTGAAGATATGTATACCTTTGTTCGTTGTATGTCTGTTTTTCTTTGGAGGGTTACAGTCGAACTCCCCCATAGTGACCGGCCGTACTGGGGGATAAAGATGAGGAGGTTCCTACTGTGTTTAATATACTGTATCTTGCTGTGTTGTTTTTAGTTGTTCCTGGTTATCATTTGTGTGGTTGAAAGTTAATTTTGGTTTTTATAATATAAAGTCTTTAATATTAGCAGGTTTGGTTTTCTTTGTATGTTGTTTATTTGTTAGTTTTTGTTTATAATTGAGGTAAGGCGTTTCTGAAGATACAGGCAGACTTCTTTTATTTGAGTATTGGCGAGAAGTGTTCTTATTATTATCCACAATAATTAGTTTGTCATATTTAATGAAAGCTGTTTTGCCTAGGTTTTTTTGTTTATCTTCAGTTGGGCTTGTAACTCCTTGCGTTTGTTTAAAACTTTATTTTTCCTCTAGTTCATGATAGGATTTTTCACCTTTTTCTACTTCAAACATAACCAAGTTCTTGCGCCTAATATGTCTTACTAAATTATTTATTGAGGTACTTTGTTACTGGATTTTTTTCTCAAGAACTTCAATTTTTATTTCTAAGTATTTAAAATTCTCATTTAAGTATATTATTGTTGATTGTATTTTTAAGGTCTTCTTTCATTTTTAACATTTCTGTTTTCTGCTGTCTTATTTCTTGTTGTATGTTTATTAGCAACTTTTTATCTCCTCCATCTTAAGTGTGAAGTTGGAAGTAAAAAATCTGATTGAAAAATAGCACCAATTATACCTAGTTGAATTGCAATTTTATACAGAGTATTAGTTTTTGAGGTTATAAACTTATGTTTTAATATTTTACGCTTTCACTTCACAAATTATTTTGTTTTATTGTCATCACACACAGAAAAGATGGTTTTGCACTGATAGTATCTATATGTTATGTTTGTCACTTTTGTATTTGTTTGGTATGTGAATTTTTAAAAGCTCATTTGTTCTTCAACACATCTAGACTTGATGATGTTTACATATTGCCCATAGATTTTATCGATTAAAATTTCTTAAAATTATTATTAAATTAATTAAAATTTAGAATTTTTCTTTAGATTATTTCCACTTAAATATTTTAAACTTGATGTAAATACGTACACGATATTGACAGTTGCACAGTGGCGCCTCCCACCCACCAGAAGTGACAACTGACAATGCAAAAATTGTGAAAATGCAAAAGAAAACCGCATGAAAATTCGAAAACACGCGTTTTTCCAGACATAAGACTAATCTAGATCGATTTATCACCCCCGAAACCCTTTGTATACTAAATTTCATGAAAATCGTTGGAGCCGTTTTCGAGATTCAGATTATATATTGATATATATATATACATATATATATACAAGAATAGCTCGTTTAAATATATAAGATATAGGGCAAATAGTACATATTATATTCAATCTTTATTCAGCGATTATTCAATTACACTAGTGATCGCTGGATGGTCGAAATTCGACCTTAATTATTAGTAAAAATTTGAGGAAAAGTAATGAATAGAATTTACCTATCACTTTTGAAACCAATGAATAACCTATCTATCTGAAATTTTCCAATTTTTGTTTTGGCATATTTTTTTTCAAATTATATGAAATTTCTACCTGTAGTAAAGAAAAACAACAGGTTCACCAAACGAATGATCAATAACAACTTCCTTAGCTTTTCTATGAAATAGAATAAAATGGTAAAAGTATCGTATAACATATGCAAAAAATATAAAAAAAAAAACAAACAAACAAAAATTAACCTGCCACAAAATGAACCCGCGACTTGATCAAAGTTTCTGGAACCCACTGGATGCAGATGGCACATGACCGGCACTCGTGGAAATCTTTGGCGAAGGCGTTTGTCCAGCAGTGGACGTAATTCTATTGAGACTACGACAATGAATCCTTCTCTTTAAAATCGGTCAAAAATATATGTATAAAAACCCTAAGTATTCTTCTAACAAGCTTTACAGTTTACCCAAATTGATTATTATTTTTTTAAATATTCCTCCCCCACTGCAAACGAATTCGAAACCATAAATCCAATAAAAACTTCAGCAATTTAATCGGGATGATTTTTTAAGGATAAATTTTTCATTTTTCTGGCGTAAAATCTATATTTAATAAAAATGGAATGGACTTTTCAATTCGTAATTTTATTATGTATAAACTGGGTTACAAAAGTGGGTTTTCATGCGTGTGTTTTTTCTATTAAACATAAACAAACCCTTTAGTTTTATATATTTTACTAGCTTTTGCCCGCTGCTTCGCTCGCGATAAGCGGGGTAGGGTTCAAAGGTGGCCCGATTCCACTAAATTGTAAAGAAATGAAACTTGATAAGATTCCATAGTAACATGATTAACAGTACCATAGGTCTAAGTGGACCGAGACAATCTTGTATATCCTATAGATATCATTTATTTTGCAGAAATGAAACTTTCTTCTTGAATTTTATGTTAACACTAGCAGTTCTCGCGGCTTCGCCCGCGTTCAAACTACTAAAAAACAAACTCCCTGACACACCGACAGCAGCGCCACCTACCGGGTCCATATTTTGTGAATTTAAACCTCGCAGGGACCAATTGTATTTTCAAACCATCCAGATGCCCATTGAAATATATACACAAAATTTCATCCAAATCAGTCCAGCCATTTAGAAGAAGTAAGGTGACAAACACTCGTACAGAAGAATTTTATATCTTACTAGCATTGCCCGCGGCTCCGCCCACGTTCAAATAACCAAAAACCAAATTCTTTGGTTTTACATATTAGTATACTCTTACATTGCAGTTTTTGTATTTTTTCTCAGAAATGAGACATTTTCTCGCGGTAAGAAGTATCCTATATGTTGACCCGGATAACCAGCTATCACCATACCGAATTTCATCACAATCCCTCCAGTGGTTTTTCTGTGATGCGGTAACAGACAGACAGAAAGAAAGACAGACAGACATACAGACAAAAATTTAAAAACCTATTATAGATTCGGCCTCTGTATCGATAATAATGTCTATTTCAATAAGACTTTCCAAAAATATCTAATGTACAGATCCGGCTTAGTTACAATTTTATTATATGTATAGAAGATATATCTTAATAAATAATAACAAAAATATTTTGTTATTGCTAAAGATATTTATTGCACATTAAAAAACAAGATAAACCCTTTGATATTAATCAAAAATATAAATTGTGCGATTTTGTACTTTTTACACAGTAGGCAATTGTTACTTTATATATACATGTTTCTTTTACATATTGATAATACTAATGTTTACCACAAACCAGAATCAAACCCACAAAGTCTCTAATGTTAGAATTTCAGTATTTTCTGCTGGGCTATCTATCTATTCAGCCCTTTTTAACGTCCCACTGCTGGGCGTGGGCCTCCCTTCAATACGAGGGGGATCAGGCCATAGTCCACCACGCTGGCCAAGTTCTGCTGAGCAATAAAATAATTTGCTATTGCAGTAACATAAAAATACAATTAACAAACCAAAGAAGATTAAAGTCTCTATTGAAATGTCGCGCTGTGAATTCTTAAAGAGTTTTATCCCGGAATTAGGTAAGTTCGTTGTGAAACTACAAGTTTATCCATTTCTTGATTCTTTTTTCCGTGAGTTATTTAGCTTCAAACTAACAACTCGGGCATTTAGACTGACATAATAAGACAATAATAGGCAGTGGTAGCCCAGTCACCAAAAAACGTAGTGGGTTCAAATCTTCGGTTTTTTTAAAGAAATAAAAATATTGACTGTTGCTTCTCAGTACGTGTACGAAAATGCTATGTATGTCCGTAAAAATACACACGAATTTCCCAAGAAGTGTGACATGCGTAACATTAATACTAGGAGCAGACACAAACTTGTAATGCCCGTGACTCGTCTACACAGAGTCAGTAATTCTTTTTATGGACAATGTATATGCTTGTACAACAGGATCCCAGAAAATGTTCAAAAGGCTTCTATCGCCAAATTAAAAAAAAATGTTAAAGAACGTTTGTGTGCTAAAGGATATTATACAATAAATAATTTTATAGAAGATGGCACACCTTGAGAATGAAATGATCCAGGCTACTTCAACTTGATAGAAATGTTGATAATTATAAGTTTACTTTAAAAAAAGGTAACAATTTGATATCAGTCCCGCTGAGTTTCTTTCGCCAGTTCTTCTCAGGTCTGAGGCTTCTTCTTTCCGAATTGGTAGTAGACTCAAGACGTTCAGTAACAAATTTGAACAATTTCATGCTGAATAAAATATTTTGAATTTGAACTTTTGAGTGATCCCCTGGTTGTCATGGCCGAGGAGGCAGCATGGAGACAACCTCGTAAAAATCCCCCGTAACCCCAAGGTCAGACGAGCGAGGGGATTCATGGTGGGAGGAAGCCGGATTTATCGTTCGGGATTAAATCTACCTCGGTAAGCAGTAGTTTAACAATGGGCGTCGTGGTTGACCTCATTAGGACGGGAAAGGTACTTTTGGGTTTTAGTGTATATATACTGGCTTTTCTAGTCGACGAGTCTCAACATAATCTCCTGTGGGTATCTGCAGTATGCGTAAAATTTTCCAACTTTAATAAAAACTTGATAAATAAAAACCGACTTCCAGGCACTAAAAAGTAAAAAAAACCTGAACGGGGGCTTTAATTTACTATAGATACCTAATCAGATATTTTCGAAGTAAATGCCAGCCGACAATGCTTTAAGATATGAATATTTAATAGATAAATATGACAATAAAACTTTTAATTATGTATAATTAGAATATAATACATACATATTTGATATCTTATGAAGACTCCGTCAAATAAAATTTTGGACCACCTGGACCCCTACCTTAATAGAAAACAGTTCTAAGTAGCGAAATCGGTCAAACCGTCTACGAGAAATCGGGAACATACATACAGACGAACGTAGTACTAATTAAGTAATCCACCTTTTTGAAAGTTGGTTAAAAATGTTTAAACCCGCTTCAGTTTTTTTTTTACTTTATGTCAAATAATTCTTCCACTCTGTCAAGTAATTTAGATCAATTGTGTCCTCCATAAAGCCGTGAACGTGAACGAAATGCTTTCATTTAACACAACAAACTTGACATATAAGATTTTCTTTTATATAGAATATTTTAAAGGATGTAAGTTTTATTGCACAATCCCAAAAATTCGACCACAATCGCTCAACATATAAAGATAAAAAATCAGTCAAGTGTGAGTCGAATTTGCACACGAAGGGTTCCGCACCATTGTTCATGTACTTTTTATTAATATAATTTTTACTCTATGTATGTAGTATATTAGCTTCGATGATCGATTACGAGCATTAAAACTAATGTTTCTTGTATTTTTATTTATTTTTATTATTTGTTTTTATAGTGACAATAAAGATACAAACTTTGCGAAAATTTCTCTCCCTAATTTTAATTTAACGCTCTGCCTATAACAGTTCATGAGATACAGCCCTCTGACAGACGGACGGACGGTGTCCGTCCGTCTGTCGGTGAAGCTTAGTAATAGGGTTCCGTGACCATCCTTCGGATGTGAAACCCTAAAAAGCCTTTGTCATAAGTACTGTCATTTACTATTGAGGGTTAATGCTTCTCCTAGGAGAAAAATCAAGATCGGATCGTCAGTTTAGGAATATATGTCCTATAACCACAATTGCGAAATACACTTCTATTTTACCAAAAATTGTCTTTCTTAGATTTACGCGAATACTCGACATTTTAAATAAAACTATCTTTTCGGATTTTTTCGCGAATTGAGAGAGACTCTCCCGTGACCATGATTGCTGTAAAGCATTCGAAACGTCGGGAACCAAAAATCAAAATAAATTCTGATCTGAAAAGATAGTTTTATTTAAAAATTGTCTTGTTAATGTAGCGGTAGAACTTTGGGAATTGAATCAGTCCGGGTTCGAGCGAAAAATCGCATTTTTCTGTCAGTAAATATCCTCGTCTTGAACAACACCTAGAATTGGAAAGTCGAAAGTTTTGCATCACCGTGTGCAGAACACGTAAAGCTGCCAGCCGTGCATTTTGTTTCCATTCTGCCACATCAAATTATTTACCACACTATTAAATTATACGGAACTCTAAAAATAGCTTCGAAAAACATAAAAGCTAAACGTTCCAAAATTGTGTCTTCAAGATAAGTTATAGGGAAAAATTCTAGTACCAATTTCACTGCACAAAGAGCTTTTAAACTACATATCGCTTGATTTATTGGTCGTCGGTTGTTAGATCAATCTTTTATTTCTCTCGATGACTTTCGGAACCCTTTTGGAAAACCAGGCTCTACTATTAAGATATATCTCACAACCAAATATTCACAGCTTATCTGTTTTAAATAACTCTCTTTGTTACGACTTTAGAGATACACGATTGACGACACGTTTGGCTCAGTTTGTAGTGACCCTACTACCTACTTGCTGTGCCAGCAGTCGCGGGTTCGAGACCCGCTGGGAGCATTCATTTGTATGTAATACCAAGAACCTGGGTGAAGGCGAAGTGTTTTCGGGAAAGATATAAAAATTTCGTTTTTGGAAAATAATCACCCACATATGTATATAAACTTACAAAGCACAAATTTATCTAAATGCAAAATTTTATCCAAATCTTTAGAGCCGTTTCCGAGATACACGAAATAAAATATTATATATCGGAGGAGGATTTGGTTACCTCTTTTTGCTATAAAACCTTCATACAAACTTTCATCCCCTATTTGACCCCCTTATAGGATGAATCCGAAAAATGCTAAAACACGTATTTATTTAATTGTATTGAAGAGCATTAATACTAAGTTTCAAATAATCTGACCATAAATATTTTTTGGGTTGTCTTATAACGTCTTTTCCCGTGGGAATAAGATAATCTCCCGCAGCAAAAAGTAGCCTATGTCACTCGCCAGCCCTTCAACTATCTTCACATAAGAAATCACGCCAATCCGCCAAGCCGTTTCGACGTGAAAGAAAGACAAACAAACAAACAAACAAACAAACACAACACGTCGCTGATTCCTGACATAATTGCCTTAAGTGAAAATAAACCTACGACCTATTCGTGATTACCCTTTAAAGAGATAAAGAATTAGCGGTACAGTTAGTTGCTACATTGATCATTCATTATGTTCAATTTTGCCACTTTGCCTAATCGCCATTTCGACAATTAAATTTGTGGTTACCCAAACACACGTGGTCAGGTATTTCTCCTAATGACATTTACATATTAATTTTACCCCTCGCGTTGCTTTTTTTCTTCCTAAGATGAACAGAATCACACCTGTCATTGTTGAGGATCTCCATATAAAAAAAAACCATAATTATTAAATTATTAATTATAATAATCGAAGTGCTAAGCACTTCTTAAGAGACATAATATCTCGTCTCATCGCCTCTACTGATGACATCTGCTGTCATCAGTCTGGCCTGTTTTTCGCCCAAAGAATCGGCTTTGCCATACAGCAGGGGAATGCGGCTAGCATTCTTGCCATATTCCATGCGGACATGACTTGTACAGTAATAATAACTTTGTTTTGTATAGTTAATTCATATTAATATTATAGAGGCAGAGTTTGTTTGTTTGAACGCCCTAATCTCAGGAACTACTAATCCAATTTGAAAAAATCTTTGTTACCCAAGGAAGCAGAGCAGCAATCATAAATGTCAACGAATCGGGCAGACTTCCATACATTATTGGAAAACTGATATTTATAATCAAACAAAAACGCGAATAAAACGAAAATTATAAATGTACATTCATGTTAAGTGGGGACCAGCGATTAAGGATAGCCTATGTCCGTCTTTGATGCAATCTATGTCTTTACCAAATTTAATCGAAATCTGCTCAGGTGTGAATATGAAAAGGGTGACAGATAGATAGGATTACATCTACACAAATATGTATTATAAATGTGAAAGCTGTGAGTATGGATGTTTGTTACTCTTTCACGCCAGAACGGCTGAACGGATCTGGATGAAATTTGACACAGAGGTAGATTATAGTCTGGAATAACACATAGGCTTTTATACTTTCCCGGAACTTGTCCCGGAAAAATGTACGGTTCCCGTGGGATAGGTTTGTTTTTGTTTTTAGGTGATAATAATTTCTCATTAAAATATAATTATAAAATTTTTATCATCAACGATTGTAGGAAAACATTATCTAAGCCGCCGCATGCGAAATTAATTCTTACGAATAAGTCTATAAGGTCCAGTTTTATTGTTTGCAAGTCCATCAGGAAATAACCAAAGTACTTTCTTAGATTTACGCGAATATTCGACATTTTAAATAAAACTATCTTTTCGGATTATTTCGCGGATTTATTTTGATTTTTGGTTCCCGACGTTTCGAATGCTTTACAGCAATCATGGTCATGGGAGAGTCTCTCCCGATGGCGAAGAAATCCGAAAAGATAGTTTCATTTAAAATAACCAAAGGTTAAATAAATGGAGTTTACATTCAAACCCCGTACTTGGTAGCTGGAAAATTACAGATTATAAAAGGCACATACATATGTGAAGTTACTGTTAACTCACGACCTTATACGGACAGATAATCAAAAAGAGATTGACCGCGTTATTCGACACTGTAGTTGAAGGGATTCAGTTGGCAACAGAATACGCAACATAATAGGTAAAAGTTATTTTTATCTATACGTATAATAAAATTGTTGCTAGTTCATTTGTACTCATTTATGTATATACTAGCATTGCCCGCGGCTCCGCCGCGTTCAGATGACAAAAAACCAAATTCTTAGGTTTTACATATTAGTGTATACTCTTACAATGCAGTTTTTGTATTTTTTCTCAGAAATGAGATATTTTCCCGCGGTAAAAAGTATCCTATATGTTGACCCGGATAATCAGCTATCACCATACCAAATTATATCAAAATTAGTCCAATGGTTTTTCCGTGATGCGGTAACAGACAGGCAGACAAAAATTCTAAAAACTATAGATTCGGCCTCTGTATCGATAATAATGTCTATTTCAATAAGATTTTCCGAAAAATATTTAATGTACAGATTCGGCTTAGTTACAATTTTATTATATGTACCTATAGATTATTTTAGGGAAACAGTGAAATAATCCATAAAAATAATTATAACGTACACGTCATCCTTCCCGCGAGATGTAAATATTCCTTCGTGAGCTTTTTTTTTCATTTTTTTAGTTAACTTTTATGCAGTCGGATTTTTTATTACTTATAAATTATAATATATGTTTTTATCTTTTGTTTAGTAGTTATTGACGAGCTTTAGTATTGCAAACAGAACTTTTTCTCAATTAATTACTTCAGTATTGTTTTTACTATAAAAAAAAAACTATTTTTTATATGGGTTTAATGATTTGGACTTAATTTTGTATTTAGATAAGGTTTTGCTTTACAAGTTCATCTACATAATCGTTGGCTCACCATTACAAGGTTCTATGTTACAATTTTAGTACTTATTTCGTTATGAATGCTACAAGGTTCTGTGTGTCGTTAGCTACAGTTTTGCAAAAACAAACCACTAGATAGCGGCACTTTAACTACAAAATATTCAATTTTACATAGTTCTATGTTGTTTAATTACGATAACAAAATAACGAAGTTCTATGTAAAAATTATTAAACTTTATTAAAATTAACATAGAACCTTATAATAGTGAGCCAACGAATTATGTGTTATGTATATAAGTATTTTTATTATTATATAAGTATAAATACACCGATATAAATACACCGTTCTATATTACTCCGGTACACGACGGCACGGGTTTCCCCTACCTACTAAAATTTCATCAAATCCTTGAATATTGTATTGTATTCAGCCCTTTTAACGTCCCACTGCTGGGGGTGGGCCTCCCTTCATACGAGGGGGATCAGGCCATAGTCCACCACGCTGGCCAAGTGCAGGTTGGTGGACTTTACATGTCTTTTGAAAACTTGCAAGGTTCTCTCAGACATGCAGGTTTCCTCACGATGCTTTCCTTCACCGTAAGACAAGTGGTAATCATGTTAGAAATGATTCGCACATGAAAATATCAGAGGTGCGAGACCTGGGATTTGAACCCGCTTCACTCGGTTTCCCAAGCGAGCGCGTTACCACTGGACTACCACTGCCTACTACTTGAATATACTGATTATTATTATCATGACCTTAAAGAAGAGCAATTAAATTGACTTGGGCGCCTTCAAAATCTTAGAAGACCATGTTTCCGTAGTAGACTTTTACAAAAACTCAAGTAGCCCCCAATTTGCTTCTGCAGGAATACTCACATACTTCCTATCGCCTGTTGGGTGCTGTTCAATCCTTCTATTTCAAAGAGTCTTACGAGTTTTTAAGGGATCCTCATACTCTTCCTCTTTGCTCGGTTCTCTATAAAAAAAATTCTCACTCCTGTTTCCTAAATTATTTTTTCTTTGTGCAATGCAATCTGCACGTCTAATAATATATATATATATATATATATATATATATATATATATATATATATATATATATATATATATATATATATATTGCTGTAAAGCATTCAAAATGTTGTGCACCAAAAATCAAAATAAATCCGCGAAATAATCGGAAAAGATAGATTTATTTAAAATGTTAAATAATCGCGTAAATCTATGAAAGTATTTCGAAAACTAACCAGATATTTTCAGACTTGCACATAATATTCTCACAATATTTTTCTTCCTTGTACTAGCAAGTGGTAATCATCATAGAAATTATTTACATGTGAACATCTCAGAGTTACGAGGCAGTCGTGGGAACCCACTTCACTTGGTTTTCCAAGCGAGCGCGTTACCACTGGGCTACCACTGTTTAATGAACTACTTATAGAGAAAAAAAAACTCACTGTATCAAAAAAAAATCATAAACCTAAAGCTTGTCAATTATAGCTGATGTACAAAAAACAAAAGAAAATCAGTTGACAATCAGAGGAGACAAAGGTACAGAACTGTTTTGTCTATATCTAGTTATACATAGATCATATATACACATATCCCGCGGGATTGGGAAGCATAGACAAGAGTTAAACGAGTTTTTTGCACTGTGACAGGGTGAGAGACGATGTGAAGCGAAAATATACCAGTTACTATATCGGCAATGCACGTGATTGTACGTAACATCTCTAGAAAATCCGATTTGTCTTGTACAGTACGTTGGGTATTAGATGCGGCATCGATTATTTAATTACATATTATAGAATTTAAAGATACACTGAAGATTCGAGATGAACGTCTTGGAGGAAATATGTTGCATATACACGTTTCAAGATTCAAGTTTTGGGTTTTCTAAGGGATTTTGTTGTTTTTAACTAAGTTTCGTATTTTTTATCCACTTTCGAAAATTCGAAGACTCAAAGGAGGGAGAGAGAAGGAGAAAGGGTGTGTGCTTCGTTTGTTGAATGCTATGATATAATTGGTTGATATGGAGATCGTAGATAAGTAATAAGGTGCAGTATAGGACATTCGTGTACGGAATCCCTAAAAGACGTTGCGCCCTCGTTTTAAATTACCCCGTTTAAAGAGAAAAACCTGTCTAAAGACAAACTTTAGCCGTGTCAGTGTATAATTGAAGTGCAGCTGTGACTTGAGCTCGTAACTAGATCCTCCTAACATCCTCTCAAAGAATTCTTGCTTTCAAAGAACTTTTGAGAATATTTAATTTATCACCAATGATCTGTTTAGTTAAGGACCAAAATAAAACATTGTAAATTCTTTACTTTTGCTACATATTACTACGGATACGGTTCTCATATTTTAGTCAGAAAAAATGGTGTTCGTCTATCGGTTAAAATTCGTCTATAATCATTATTAGAAATTTATATAAAAAAAAAAAAAAACATTTTTTTTATATTTTTAATTTCGAAATAAATTTATAAATATATACAAAAGAATTGGCTCATTTAATTAATTATAAGATTTCCCGCTCGTTGGCCGCTTACCGGTTTTCACTAATGAAAACTATTCAACTATTCGTCAACGAATGCTCGTCACTTGAAAGCTCGCGCCTTTTCAAAGTATTTAGTGTTGTTTTGTTCGGTTTTATATTAAATTTTTGCGGAAATTCAAGCGAGAACAGTGAAATTTCCGTAAGCTACGGGTAAGGCTTCAATTAATTATCGTAAATTATGTGTATTTGCTCATATTTTTAACCGACTTCCAAAAAGGAGGTTATCAATTCGTCGGAATCTTTTTTTTATGTATGTTCACCGATTACTCGAAAACGCCTGAACCAATTTGGATTTTTTTTTGTTTCTAAAATATATATTTGCTTTGCATATATTTGCTTTGCATCGGCTGGCACCGACTTCGAAAATATCTGGTGATGTATCTATTCTAAATGTTAACCCCCGTTTAGTTACTTTTTACATTTTAGTGCCTGGAAGTCGGTTTTTATTTAATTTTTTTACAGTTTTTATACAAATATTTTTATCGACAAAATTGATATTTCTAAAAATACTTAGTGATGTATTTAATATTTATATAACTACTACATTTAAAAGTTATATACAACAATTAGAAACATTACAAATAAGATTTTTAAAATTAATTGTATCTAAAAACACCAAAAAGGGCTGTAAAGGTTTAAAAGATTATAAGAAGCTGTTTAAAATTTGTAATATACTTCCTGTTAGCCTTAAACATAAATACTTACTTCTAGTAAACAGCCATGGCAGTCTGGAGCGGTCTTTGTTGGTGACACATACGCAAGGTACCAGGTCAGTATCAGCGGGTATATATATTGTTCCAAGGGTACATAATTATTATGGCGATCGAACGCTGGATAAACGTCTACCGTACCTCATGAACAGTTTGCCCGCTGATATTAGACTTGAACCAAGTAAAAGTAAATTAGCCAAATTATTAAAAAAATATTATATGAACAGCTTAACATAATTAAACATACCTACTCAAATTATCATAATGTAATGTATATATATATATATATATATATATATATATATATATATATATATATATATATATATATATATATATATATATATAAATATCCTTAAATATTATAATGTAAGATTAATAACTGTGAGACTCTGATCCCACAGACAAACTGTGCAACAGTTTTGTGGGTCCATTGCAAAATTAAAAGTATATCATATAGTGTAATAATTATAAAAAAAAACGATACTTGGGCCAAAATCTTAATAATAAAAATGGTAATCTACGATTTTGACCCCAAAAGTAAGAATGTAGATCAATTATATTTATCTATACATATGTATAATAAAATTATAAATAAGCCGAATGTACATTAAATATTTTTTGGAAAATCTAATTGAAATAGACTTCATTATCGATACAGAGGCCGAATCTATAGTTTTTAGAATTTTTGTCTGTCTGTTTGTCTATTTGTTACCGCGTTACAGAAAAACCACTGGAGAAATTTTGATGAAATTTGCTATGGTGATAGCTGGTTATCCGGGTCAACAAATAGGATACTTTTTACCGCAAGAAAATATCTTATTTTTGAGAAAAAATACAAAAACTGCAATGTAAGAGTATACTAATATGTAAAACCTAAGAATTGGGTTTTCGGTCATCTGAACGCGGGCGGAACCGCAGGCAATGCTAGTACGTTGATAAAAATAAGGTTATTTCGAAATATTGTAATTTGATTTAGGCACCTTATGAGATTTCATACATTTGCTTTTTTAAATAAACTAAAATAGAAATATAATCTTTAGCTATAGGTACGTTTTACCCCGATATTATAACCATAACATTTCGCAACTTGAGAAGCCGGTGAATTTATTTTTCCTGTTTTACGATACACCTGTGGTAAGAATAGATGCTTGTCAAAAATGAAGCCCAAGTTTTTAATTGTATCGATACAAGAAACTGGCGACTCACCCTCGCTCCACTCGGTTTCGTCCCTACATTTTAGCGTTAGTATCGATTTCTCAGAGATATTTTCTCGCAGTAAAAAGTATCCTAAACGTTGACCCGGATAACCAGCTACCATCATAATAAACTTCAAAATCCGTCCAGTGGTTTTCTCGTGACGCGTTCCCAGACACAGACAGACAGGCAGACAAAAATTCTAAAAACCATAGATTCGGCCTCTGTATCGATAATAATGACTACTGAATAAAATTTTCCAAAAAATATTTAATGAACAGTTTCGATTCAGTTAGAAATTTATTATCCATACTTACTAATACTACATATAAATGTGAAAGTGTGTTTGTTTGTTTGTCCTTCTTTCACGTTGAAACAGAGTGATGAATTGGCGTGATTTTTTGTGTGGAAATAGTTGGAGGGCTGGAGAGTGGCATAGGCTACTTTTTACCGCGAAAAATTATCTTATTCCCACGGGAAAACACGTTATGATACAATCCAAAAAAATATTCATGAGTAGAATTACATGAAACTTGGTATTAATGTTGTTCAATAAAATTAAATAAATACATGTCTAAGCATTTTTTTTGAAATTCATCCTATAAGGGGGTGAAATGAGGGATAAAAATTTGTATGAAACTATCTTTTTAGAGATTTTTTTATTATTTTAGCGCGAGCAAAGCCGCAGGTTATACTAGTATGTATATATTTGAATACCGTGTAGTATCGCTGTTACTCGTAGTAACAAAACTTGCTAAAAGGTAAGCATCTAGGGACACACCCTCAGTCAAGTTAAAAGCTATTATTATTTTGTGACTAAAAAAACTACGAATTGTTTTTTTTTTCTTAAGTCTGGCAATATACTTCATTTTAATATGACATCAAAGAGGTAAGTTATGAAGTCTTTAAGTAAGAGTACTTACGTATACGGCCACTTATTGTGTACATGGAATTTTCAAGACATAAAGTAAAGATTCGATTAACTTAAAAAAGTATTTATTATAATCTCAGAAGAGCTAAATATAAAGAAAAGGAGATTTTCATAAGTATGTAGAAATTATTTGTCGGTGATTTCGGTTTGATGGCGGATGGTAGGTTAGACATATAGGTTATGTTAGTATAGTATCTGAGCCACCGAGCTTCGCTCGGAGTTTTTAGTCAAAATTACAATTTTCTTTAAAAAAAAAAAAACTAGAAAAAATACAAAAGAAAACAAAATTAAATTACACCTATGTATCCGACCGGGATTCGAACCCGGACACTTATTCAATCTTGCGCCTTTGCCGCTTGACCATGATGCTTATGCCCGAGCGTGCAAAATTACCGAACATAATATTTTGCGTGGAATAATGCAAATGAAAACCGCATGAAAACTCGAAAACACGCGTTTTCCCAGACATAAGCCTAATCTAGATCGATTTATCGCTCACGAAACCCCTTGTATACTAAATTTCATGAAGATCGTTGGAGCCGTTTCCGATAATATATATATATATATATATATATATATATATATAT
Source organism: Brenthis hecate (assembly GCA_951806755.1). Lineage (NCBI taxonomy): Eukaryota > Metazoa > Arthropoda > Insecta > Lepidoptera > Nymphalidae > Brenthis > Brenthis hecate. The sequence goes on along the minus strand of OX638250.1, from coordinate 205,355 downwards.
ATATATATATATACAAAAATTGCTCGTTTAAATATATTAGATATATGTAAAAAAATTATATGTTACTTTTGTACTTATAAATACTAGTAAAGCAACTTCGGGTCAGTCAGGTTCATCCAGGAGTACTTACATATACCTACATTACCAAAAGCATATATATATATATATATATATATATATATATATATATATATATATATATACTAGTACAATATTACGTCATCTGTGATATAACTAAATTAAAATATTATGGGTTTAGCATACAAATTTTCATCCCCTATTTCAACCCCTTTAAGTTTTATTTCCGTGTCCAATGCTAAAATTCATTTAAATAAATTTAGCAGTTTCAGGCATGAAAACGTAACGATTTAACAGACAGTGTTACTTTTACATTTATAATATTAGTTTGCATGACTTATTCTAGTATAAAAGCTACATTTTGCTTTATTCTGCAAACAAAGGGACTTGGTTCTGGGACACAGGAAGTCCTGTCAACTTGCGAAGAACACTGGTTTATTTCCGCTCGTCTATTGTCTGTGGTTCAAAAGACATCTTAAAAAAATGACAGCAGCACAGTGACATTGGCTGAGTAAAAAAAAAAAAATTAGCACTTATGCTATACACATTCAAGATAATTTTGATTAGAATTATTAATTAAAAAGTCGACTGCATACATATATTTTTACTATCCAACCTAAACAACCTAAGGTTTTTACTTCTACGAAAGCCATGGTTTTTCTTAGTAAGATTATAGAATTTGGTAGTTGACACCATCTTTACATAGTATAAAATGAAAACTTCCGGTGTCTGTTCGCTTAGATCTCTTAAACTACTCAACGGATTTTAATGCAGTTTTCAGCAATAGATAGAGTGATTGAAGACGAAGGTTTATATGTATAATACATGCATATTATAGTACAGAAAAGCCGAGAAATTCAGAGATTTGTATTTCATACTAACCGTTAAAACGTACCTAAGGACGAACCCGAGCGAAGCGATGGTGAGTCGCTAGTTAATATATAATTTTGTGTTCATTCTGTACTAACTGTAATCGTTTGAATTTTGAGCCGTAAAGCTCGAGCTTTGAAAAATCAGGGACAAAATTTATATTTATATATATATATATATTTATATATATATTTTTGGTTAGTAGCTCAATAAATATATACTAATATTATAAAGAGATAGAGTTTGTTCGTTTGTTTGTTTGAACGCGCTAATGTCAGGAACTAATCCGATTTGAAAAAATCTTCTTGCATAAGATAGCTCGTTTATTAAAGAAGGCTATATATCATCATGCTACTACCCAAGGGATCAGAGCAGTAACATAACATAAGGTCTATCTATTCCATAGTAACCGTTAAAGCGTGCTTAGGGACGAAACCGAGCGAAGCGTGGGTAAGCCACTACTCTATACTAATATTATAAAGAGGTAAAGTTTGTGATCTTGTGAGTTTGTGAGTTTGTGACGTTGTAGGGGGTAATCTCTGGATCTACTGAACCGATTTAGATGAAATTTGGTAGGAAGATAGTTTGAGACCCTGGGAAGGATAAAGGATACTTTTTATCGCGGAAATTATCCCTTAAAGAGGTGAAAATGGGGATGAAAGTTTGTATTTGATTTGATTGATTTGATTTATTGGGAAGCAAGGTAAGGACGAACCCGAGCGAAACGAGGGCGAGTCGCTAGTATATTATATTTCTAAGCTTTTAAAGCTCTAATAACAATTTCTATTGTCCTCTAGTTGACCTACATAATATTCTTGAACTTCTACATTGTCATGAAGATGAGTATTATTTGAATCATAATTTTGTAAAAAGTTTCGGCTGCAACTTTAGAGGAACTTCCTTAAAAGTCGATTTGCATAATTGCTACATTCGTCACATTTTTGTTGTAAATGAGAAAGTTTATATGCCGGTGTGTATGTTTGTTCACGCTGAATGGCTAGTCGGATATGGATAAAAAGTGCCTGGATGGATTACGATCTGGAGTGACATATTATATGCTCCTATAATAAAATTGTAACTAAACCGAAATAGACATTATTATCGATACAGAGGCCGAATCTATAGTTTTTAGATTTTTTGTCTGTCTGTCTGTTACCGCATCACAGAAACACCACTGGTGGGATTTTGATGAAATTTGGTATGATGGTAGCTGGTTATCCGGGTCAACATATTGGATACTTTTTACCGCGGGAAAATATCTCATTCCTGAGAAAAAATTCAAAAACTGCAATGTAAGAGTATACTAAAATGTAAAACCTAAGAATTTGGTTTTTGATCATCTGAACGCGGGCGGAGCCGCGGGCAATGCTAGTATGTAATAAAATTTGCTAAAAAGAACTACTTGTATATCACTAGTGACTTACTCGCTTCGCTCGGGTGTATTCCGCGTTTTAATTTTTTTGAGCGGAACCCTAATTCTTTTTCTAAAATAAAAGTAGCCTATGTTACTCCTTATAACATCAGCTATCTGCCAGTGAAAGTCCCGTCAAAATCAGTCCTGCCATTTCAAAGATAAGCCTGAACAAACAGACAGACAAACAAAGATTTTTTAAAGTGTATTTTTGTTTATATCTGTACTATCGACTCACCCTCGCTTCGCTCGGGTTCTTCCCTAGGTACGTTTTAAATTAAAATGGATATAGTATGTTATCTTTAAGAGATAGACATATGCCATCGCCAACTTTTCTGTAGACCTATATAAGATACACAATTCCACCATACATTATTTTGTTATATCTCAAAGGGTTTAGGCAGCGTTTTCGTTGAAAGCTCCCAGACGTCTTATTGTTTCCGACACCTCCAACAAATATCGTTATATTTTAGCCAGTGTATATAAAAACTTAACAAATTATATACTAAAACCTTCCTCTTGAATCACTCTATCTATTAAAAAAAACCGCATCAAAATCCGTTGCGTAGTTTTAAAGATTTAAGCATACATAGGGATATAGGGACAGAGAAAACGACTTTGTTTTATACTATGTAGTGATAGATTATAAATACAAAAGGCACCAAAATGTACCCGAGCGAAGCGATAGAAAGCCCCTAGCATTCATTATAGTGTATAAACACAACATAAATAAATATTTTATAAAATGTTTAGATTTTAGTTATATGAAAAGCATCTATTTATAGCTTCCATCTTTAAAAGGAACTTAAAAGTGGGGCTTTAGTTTAATTAGTATAAAAGCATTACTGTCAGCTTGAATGTTACCTGTAATTAGGTGTTTAACCGACTACTCCAGATGAAGGGTAATGTTTTTGAGTAAACGTATAAATAAATAAATATGTTGGTACATTAACACACAGCACCATCTAGTTCCATGGTGCTACGTGGCTTGTGTTTTGGATACCAGATAGTTGATACACTACACATATATAACTTTAAATACATACATATTATAAATATAAACACCCATGACTGTTGACGAGGTTTCCGTAACATATGTACATACATTTAATTTGTTTGGTTATAACATATTTATTAACAGTAAAATTAAATACTTACCCAACTACGGTATTCATTTTATTGAATAAATAAAGTATTTCATAGTAAATCCGACCATAATCACTATTGAATTTTTTCATTGATGTTATTAATAAAAATATATTATACCACTTCGCTCGGGTTCGCCTCTAGGAGCATAAAAACAAACCTATCCCACGGAAACCGTACATTTTTTATTATGTATTGTTCCAAGCAATAATCTATCTTTGTGCCAAATTTCATCCAGATCCGTTCAGCCGTTCAAGCGTGAAAGAGTAACAAACATCCATACTCACAAACTTATTTTTTGACATTTATAATAATATTATATTAATATTAATACGGATAAATTGGATAACCAGCTATCATCATACCAAATTTCATCAAAACCTGTCCAGTGGTTTTCTCGTGATGCGGTCAGAGACAGACAGACAAAAATTCTAACAATTCGGTCCTTGTATCGATAACAATGACTATTTCAATAAGATTTTCCAAAAAAATATTTAATGCACAGATTCAACTCGGTTACAATTTTATTATATGTACACATTTTAATCGATTGATTCAATGTAAAAAGTCATTTTCCCTATTGCCCAATGTACTTTTTAATACAATTTTAAAATTCCATAAGAAATATGAAATAAAAAACCTTTTGAAGACGTAAGACAGCAAACTCCTTCAATATCTTCTTTGTTCCGTCTGTTTTCCTTTATATCGTCAGCTCACGAGTTTATCTTAACATTATGTGTCCCTCAGGATAGGTTAAAACGAGAGAGTGCCAAGAACTCTTATATGTCGAATGCAATAAAATTAACTTCAGAACGCGAACAAGTAAGAATCTTTTATCTATATATGTATTTGACAAGAAAACTGAAGTTTGGTTTCTAGTTTGTTTGTTTGTACTAGTACGAATCTTTTTAACCCACTTTCTAAAAAGGAGAAAGTTGTCAATTCGTCGGAATCTTATTTTTTATGTATGTTCACCGATTACTCGAAGATGCCTGAACCGATTTGAAATTTTTTTTCTTTATTTCAAAGTGTATACTTCCCAGGGGTATCACATATAAATTTTATCTAAATCGGTCGAGCGATTCTTAAAAAATCGACAGTAAATATTTTTTTAAATAAATTGTTTAATCGAATATGTTATTAAAAAACCTTCTTCTTACAAATTACCTGCTTATTACGTCTACACTAAAAATAGAAAAGTAAAAACTTAAAAAAAAACCGACTTCCAGGCACTAAAGTTTAAAAAATTACCAAACGGAGGTTTTCATTTAGAATAGATACCTAATCAGATATCTTCGAAGTCGGTGCCAGCCGACAATATTTTAAGGTATGAATATCTATTAGGTAAATATGTATTTTACGTATCGAAATATATTAGATTTGCTTTGCATCGGCTTTTATATCTATATTAGAAAACTAAATTGAAGAGTTTGTTTTTTTGTTCGTTTGTAGTGTGACCGAAATCGGTCAGGAGAACGCTATTTTATTATATTTTTAATTTTCTATTCCACAATATCTATAATGTATAAATATAATAAAATTATAACTGAGTCGAATTAAATATTTTTTTTAAATCTTATTGAAATAGTCATTATTATCGATACAGAGGCCGAATCCATAGTTTTTAGAATTTTTGTCTGTCTGTCTGGGAACGCATCACGGAAAAACCACTGGACGGATTTTGATGAAATTCGGTATGGTGATAGCTGGTTATCCGGGTCAACATATAGGATACTTTTTACTGCGAGAAAATATCTCATCTCTGCGAAATTTATTCTAAACGTTAAAACGAAACATCGCTAGTCTATACTAATATTGACGACACGTTTGGCTCAGTTTGTAGTGACCCTACTTGCTGTGCCAGCGGTCGCGGGTTCGAGTCCCGCTGGGGGCATTCATTTGTGTGATGACGAATGTTTGTACTCCAGTCATGGGTGTTTATATTTATAATATATATATATTTAAAGTTATATACGTGTAGTGTATCAACTATCTGGTATCCATAACATAGGCCTCGTAGCTTACCATCGAACTAGATGGCGCTGTGTGTTAATGTCCCAAAAAAAAATATTATAAAGAGGTAAAGTTTGTGAGTTTCTGAGTTTGTGACGTTGTAGGGGGTAATCTCTGGAGCTACTGAACCGATTTAGATGAAATTTGGTAAGAAGATAGTTTGAGACCCTGGGAAGGACATAGGATACTTTTTATAAAAAGAAAAAGTTATTGTTATCATAATGACTGTTTGCATTTTACGACCTTCTCTCGCCTTATCTAGGTTCGATTCTAGCTGGAAGTAAATAAACATGAATTACTATATACGTATGTATTAGTATGGTACATGCATAATTAATATTTTTGCTTTTAATTACGTATAATATACGTAATTACTAAGATATTGCTCTTGGTTTTAAAGGGGTACTATAAAATTCCGGGTTATGAGACTCATACCTTCGTTTGAGTTAATAAAAAAATAAATCATAAAGATAAAAAAGCCCGACTTCGCAAAAAGTGAACTAAAAAGATGAAAACAAGTTGACAAAGGAATATAGTATTATGCAGTCATAGACATGCATATTTCGTCCTCACAGCGAGGTGTAGGTTTGTCTGTTTGTGCTTAATACAGTACATTAAATAGGTTTTAGTTTTGAGAATTAAAAATTTAGAGTTTTATTTAACAACTAGCATTGCCTGCCGCTCCGCTCGCGTTCAGATGACCAAAAACCAAATTGTTAGGTTTTACATATTAGTGTACTCTTACATTGCAGTTTTTATATTTTTTCTCAGAAATGAGATATTTTCCCGCGGTAAAAGGTATCCTATATGTTGACCCGGATAGCTAGCTGTCACCATACCAAATTTCATCAAAATATCTCCAGTGGTTTTTCTGTGATGCGTTCCGGATGATATGTTCCGGATATTCTCCGACAGGCTGGAACGATTTTGACGGGAATTTCACTGACAGATAGCTGATGTTATAAGAAGTAACTTAAGCTACCTTTATTTTAGAAAAAGAATCAGGGTTCCGCGCGCAAAAATAAAAATCAGTCAAGCCGTTTACTAATAACGAGAGAACATAGGATCGGACGGACATACACAAGTACATAGACTTTTTCTACTCTGTATTTACATTGATGAAATCATGCCCGCTAGTAGATACCTACCTATTATATCTGCATATATATATTTATCTGCATTTTTCAATAACTTGTATTTTTCATCTACAAAACCCACAATCATCTAGTAATAAAGAAGTGTCACAGAAATATAAAAACTTCTTTTGAATTCACCGCTTTGCTGTCACGCTAAAATGAAAAATGTTCAACAAGAAACAAGGCGGAAGCAACGTAGACATTGACAGAACGATTTTTTTTTCAATTTTGAGTTACAGATTAGAAATAAATTTTAATATTTTACAACAGCTATGAAGAAATTTAAAAAATAAAATTTACTGCAATCATTTTACAATTGTGAATTTGTTATTTATATCGCTACAAATTTTAAAAAATAACCCATGTATTCTCTTTTTAAAGTACGACTACTAGGCACTGCCTCCATTCAAGATGAGGGGGGTCAGACCATAGTCCACCACGCTGGCCAAGTACGCGTTTGCGGACTGCACATGTCCATCGAAAACTTGCTAGGTTCTCTCAGACATGCAATTTTCCTTACAATGTTTTCCTTCACCGTAAAACAAGTGGTAATCATATTGAAAATGATTCGCACATGAAAATACCAGAGGGGCGAGACCCGGGATTTGAACCCGCTTCACTCTGTTTCCTAAACGAGCGCCTCACCACTGGGTTACCACAGCCCTAAAACGTTCATAAGTTATAAAAATCCATTAGCAATGAGCACCCCAATTTAGAAACTCAAATTCGAACCCCTTTTTTCCGTTGCCGACGTCTTAACATTTTCGCGTCTTTCTAACTTTAAAGCGCTCAGCTCAAAAGAATTTCTTGGGTGATACAAGCTATTTACTCGTATGTATGTACTAGCGACTCACCCTCGCTTCGCTCGGGTTCTGCTAAATATTTTTTTGTAAGTTCCTTAAGGTACATGGAAAGTTTTAATAAAGAGAAAAAATATTATATATATATATATATATATATATATATATATATATATATATAATATTTTTTAACGCTGACTAAAAACTATTTATAACGTAGGTACCTAGCGAGCCGCTATAGTTATACTATAAATGTACATATTTTTCCGGATCATATGATCTAAAAACAATACACCCCAAATTTTAATGTAAGCCTCAAACAAAGTGCATAAACAAACACAAATGGAGACTGTTTTATACTAGTTAGAGAGAAGATTTCAGTCTCCATATTTTAAGCATTTGCACCGAAAACCATCTAAATGTAATTTGATATGTGCGAAGCGTACTCGTATCGTTTGCCAAAAATTCGCCGCTCTAAAACCTCATATAGACTGGTATCTATAGCAATAATAAAAAAAAACTAAACGTTGTCTTTGGTAGTTTCCTGTCAATTGTCTGGGAAGCGGAGTAAGATCCAGATATACCAAAACGTGATCGGACTCTAGAATCTAGATGTTAGTTTTGAAATATGATGACTTTCTAGGTCCAATTCCTTGAAATATTTTTTTCTGTCCGTTTAATTTTACGATAAAGGTAAAGAATCTTATTTATATAAATAATATAATAATTCATTTAGAACATATTAACTTAATTTATATGTATAAGCGTTAGCCATATACATTTAAATTTTTTTCGTTAATTTTTCTGATGTTTTTATACTTATTATACTATTCCAGACTAAAAGAAATCCAAAAAATCAAATATCATAAAAATTGGTCCAGCCGTTCTTGAGTTATAAATGGTGTAACTAACATGACTTTGTTTTATAAATATACTAGCGGCTCACTCGTCGCTAGGTACGTTTTAAAAAGAGATAAATAGTTATTAGCCAGCGCTAGCCATATAATTTTTTTTCGTTAATTTTTCTGATGTTTTAATACTTATTATCCTATTCCGGACTAAGAGAAATCCAAAAATTCAAATATCATAAAAATTGGTCCAACCGTTCTTGAGTTTTATGTCACGTCACACGGGAACGCAATCGAACGGGATAATAAGTATCCCATGTCCGTCTCCTGGGTCTAAACTACTTCCCCACCAATTTTCAGCCAAATCGGTTCAGCCGTTGTTGAGTTATAAATAGTGTAACTAACACGACTTTTATATATATATATATATATATATATATATATATATATATATATATATATATATATTAATCCAATAAAATAAAAAGCATGGCATATACTTACATAGATCCTTTTTTTGTCAATTTCACACTAATGGATTCTTAGGTACTTTGAACCCTAAAGTGACGTGATAATTGCTCTCTTCGTCTTCTCAGACGATGTCATTTGACTTTTTTGTACAATTCAAACTCTATACTCAGCACTGGATTAACACCAGGCACTCGAGCTAGTGCCCAGGGCGGCAATTTTTTAAGGGCGGCAAAATTCGGAGGGCGGGAAAAAACGAAAATGTTTTCTTTTTTATTTTACAATAAAGAAAAATAAATAAAGATTAACTAGTAGGTACATTTTTCGAAAAATATAATTAAGCAATTAAATTTCATCGAAATTTTACCCATTTTATGCAAAATTTCGATAATATTGGACGGCATTTTATATGCCCAGGGGCGGAGCTAAGGTTAAATCCGGCACTGTCTATACTTAAACAGGAATCGTGAAACTCATACCATCATGTATCTACCCTTATTAAATAAATTCCGCCTTTAGAATTTGTCTTAATCAATTCTCATTTGGCGAAGATATCGAATAACATAGGTAAAACAAAATTTAATAGAAAATGAAATTATAAAAATACCAGGACTGCGTAAAAAGCGAAATAAAATATGGGAACATCTCAACGAAGAAACATCGGAGATATGACCTTTCATACTCGCTGCATGTCTTGCTACGTTAGTAATTACAAGGAAACACACGATCCATTATACATACATAGTGTTCAAACACATAACCCTCCTTTGGGCTTTATCGCAGTTGGGTAAATATGCAAGGGAATTGAGCACTTCTTCCTTTTCGAAATCAGTCAAAATTATCATTACATAGTACAGTTAAGTTTGTTTGTTGTTGATGATTTCAAAAACTACTGTACTAATTTTCATACGGTTTAATCGATTATAATAATATATAAATGATATATAAAGTTAAATAATTGAGTAATTTCAAACTTAACCGGGAAAGTTTTTAATCATTTTTGCTATACCTATTATGGGACATTAAATCCCATAAAACTTGTCCACGTACATAACAGTATACACTTTGGGAAACACAGCTGTAACATAAATTTCACCTCCAACCGACCCAATCTCGGTAGAGCTGAGCGAAAAACCCCGTATCTTTTGTGGGCGTTTTATCTTCATAACTACTTCTTACAGCCATACTCTATGTAGTTTTGTTGATACGAAAAAAGGTGTTATAAAGCTTTTTTATTTACTTCATAAAATAGATTCGGGTTAAATATTTTCTTTGTAACGTCTATTTTAATTGTTTTGCTGGTCTAGTGGCTAGCATCTACGGCAGATCCGGAAGTCCTGGGTTCGAGTCTAGGATCGGGCCAAGTTCAGTTATTGAGTATTTCCATCAAGAAATTCTCAGCAACAGCCCGGAAATGGAAAGTTGGCGGTGTTTCACCTATCCTGCTTCGGAGAGCACGTAAAGTCATCGGTCGTGCGCCTTAAGTCTCCACCCCCCCCCCTTCGCTCGGGTTCGTCCCTTGCTTGCTTCCCCATACAATTTTTAATCCCCATTTTTACCCTCTCAAGGGATTATTTCCGGGATAAAAAGTATCCTATGTCCCTTCTAGGATCTTAAACTATCTTCTTACTTAATGTCATCTTAATCGGTACAGTAGATCCAGAGACCCCTTACAACGTGACAAACTCACAAACTCAAAAACTCACAACGTCACAAACTCACAAACTTTACCTGTTTATAATATTAGTATAGATTATTATTAATATTAAATATACTATGCGAGTAGAGCCGCGGCCAAAAACTTGTATTAGTACAAGTATGTCATCAATCTTTTAAAAACAACAGAATCGTTCAGCCATCTCAGCTATTGGATTTCTTTAATTAATTTGGCATCCTTTACACTCGTCCGAAGATTCCGGCTTTTACGATGTCATACAGTACTAAAGATTTCAGCCATAACTGTAAATCCGGGATAGAATAAAAAAATACACAATTCTTGCAATAATTAATTCAAAAGCAACTCATTAAAATTATTGACGACAAGATTTTTTTTAGGTTTTCTAATTCGATTTTTGTAAGGTCACAAGAAAAAGTTGTCTCTGTTCATTAGAAAGGCTAATAAAAATAATAAAAAATAACTCTGTCTGTATATCCTTCGATCTTTTTTGTTCTGACTGTCTTTTTGTCTTTTCTACACTTTTACCGCTAAACTGAGATCGATTAAATTTGGCAATGGCATAGTTCGCATCTTGGACCACCATGGTACAATCTATGGTATAAGCCACCGTTTATTCTAGTCCATTTTGACTGTGAAGTAAGCGAAGCTGCGATTAAAAACTAATATTGTTAACTGCAGACTATTGACTGACGTTTTGAGAAAAATGGCGTGCAGGGGATGGCTGGCGCTCACTGGAAGCTACCAGTGTATTTGGGCCCTTCATGATTCATCAGATCGGAGACCCTTTGAACATATGTCCAACTTGTCGTGTTATGAACTCAGAAGCGTCCAGCAATCCAGCCGGGCTAGAAGCCAAGAAACCTATTTGGTAAAGGTTACCTTTGGTATTGGGTTGGTAGGTAGGCGTGGGGAGGCATACCATCCAGCTTGCTCATGATATTGTTTGATGCCAGATTGGACTATGAGAGCGGTCTGCTGTTTGTTGTGGTCTGCTTCCGTAGACCAGCCCTAGAGGCACCGTTGTTAGGTGCGTAAGTGATCCTACGACACCTCATTAAGATCGGGAAGATTCTGGGTTTTAGTGGGTAGTACTGGCTTATCTAGCTGTTGAGTCACCACATATTGAATGTACCCATTGTACATGTATATTGTATGCATTTTCTAAACGTTAGGCTAACGTACAGGTATTTCCCTATGTAAGTTATCTTAATAGATATCTATATAGATAATAGATTATATTAGTTATTTCAAAACGTAATATAAAGACTCGTCTAAAAAAATGAAAAAAAAAAAATGTTTTTTGTATATAATTTTTTTTTTAAAGACTCGCCTGGGTAATACGGGTGGGGGTGTTTATACACTATAAAATATACAAAATTTAAACTAAGAAAATATTTCAACAACAAAATCGCTTTAAAAATACTATTTTTCCTTTAGATGTGGAACATTGGTGAAAATTGTACATCCAAAAAACAAGCCTGTATTGATAACCTCCTTCTTTACCTATGAAAGCGGTCATATACTAAAATAAAAAAAACTACGTTTAAAAAAACCGACTTCAAAAACTAAAAAGTATAAAATAACTTAATAAAGATTTAATTTAATACACCTCTTATGCAAATCTAATACCTTTAATATTAATAAAATACTATTATTTGTATGTGCTACCTATTGACAGGTTTGAAGTCGGTGCCAAGCCAAATGTAATTGTAGGAACCTACACTCGAATCTATACTAAAGGCACCGATAAAAAATGTTCATAAAATGAAAACTACTGGGCCCAACTATGTTAAATTTTTATGGGACCAAATAGCAACTATATCGCATCAAACTAAAGAAGAGACGCGTAAATCGGATCATAAATCTCAGCGTAATCGGTGGAAATACATAAAAAAAATACCAATCGAATTGAGAACCTCCTCCTTTTTGAAGTCGGTTAATTGGTGTCTTACCCCCATTTCGCTTGGGTGCGTCCCTAGTTACTTGACTTATGTATGTGGCTATGTGTTACTCTAAGTCATGGTGTAATTGGTTTTCATCAAAATCCGTCCAGCCGGTGTAAACGTAAAACACACATCCATACAAACTCGCTACCTGGTATCCATAACACAAGCCTCGTAACTTACCGTGGAACAAGATGATGCTGTGTGTCCGAAGATATTTATTCAAACGACAAATCTTTCAAAGCCTTCAACAAATCTCTTCAAGCCATGGGATGTAACTAGGTGTTCGCCAGTGATAGAAATTCTACCATAATCACTATTGAAAATTTGGGAACAACATAATATATTAATGGAATTCATATTTCTATAAAAAAATATATTTACAATTTTTTTTATTGATAACACAAAAGCTCGTCAATAGCTAAACTATTTAAACGAGCAATTCTTGTATATATATATATATATATATATATATATATATATATATATATATATATATATATATATATATATATATATATAATCTGAATCTCGGAAACGGCTCTAACGATTTTCATGAAATTTAGTATACAGGGGGTTTCGGGGGCGATACATCGATCTAGTTTAGTCTTATGTCTGGGAAAACGCGTGTTTTTGAATTTTCATGCGGTTTTCTTTTGCATTATTCCACGCAAAATATTATTTTCGAGAATTTCGTACGCTCCGATATAAGCATCATGGTCAAGCGGCCAAGACGCCAAATTGTCCGGGTTCGAATCACGGATACAAAGGTATATTTTTTTTTGTTTTTTTTTTTGTATTTATTCAAGTTTTTTTTTTTTTTTATTAAAGAAAATTGTACTTGGACCAAAAACACCGAGCGAAGCTCGGTAGCCCAGGTACTAAATAAAAAACGGAAATCATTTGACAAACAGAGGAATAAAAGGTACTGAACTGTTTTGTCTTTACATATATATAGATATAAACAAACTACACCCCGATTCTAAATGTAGGTACGTCATAAATTATGAAGATATGTAAGTATGAAGGGGATGTTCCGGGCCATTGCCGTTGTACGCTGCACAAAATTAAGAGTTTATTCAAACCTTTTTCCTTATATACATATCATAATATTGTATGTTTTTAGATTTTTTATATGTCTGTCTGTTTGTTAGGATAAACATACATCATTAAAAAAATGCTAAGCAATTCTGCATACAACTTTTTTACTGTAAATTACCTAGTATCCAAAGGCCTGTGTCACTCTCCAATTATCTCCACATAAAAACGCTAATCCGTCACTCTGTTGTGACGTAAAAGAAGGACAAACAAACAAACTAAAAAACGTATTAATTATAATATTAAGTACTAGCGACTCACCCTCTCTTCGCTCGGGTTCGTCCCTAGGTTGATTCCCCATACAAACTTTCATTCCCATTTTCACCCCCTTAAGGGATGATTTCCGGGATAAAAAGCATTCTATGTCCTTCCCAGGGTCTCAAACTATCTTCTTACCTTTCATCTAAATCGGTTCACTAGATCCAGAGAATACCCCCTACAACGTCACAAACTCACAAACTCACAAGATCACAAACTTTACCTCTTTATAATATTAGTGTAGATTTATTAGTGTTGCCAGCAGCTATGCCGGTGTTGTTGTTGTCAAAATCTTTGACTCACATATACATTATGATGGCCTCTGTATATATCCCCATCGAAAAATTCGTTTTTAGCTGATATCTTCTATTATAAGACTCAGGGTGACTTCGCTTCGCTCGGTCGCATCACTAGGTACGTTTTAATTTTTTTGAACGGAACCCAATTTTTTCTAAAATAAAAATAGACAAGTTATTCCTTATAACATCAGACAAACAAACAGACAGACAAAATTTTTAAAAATGGTTTTTCTTATAAGTACGGTATATACTTTCATATGCATTAAGTAAAAAGTTGTTATTTTGACATTACAAACGGACACTTCAATTTTATCTATACATACTAATATTATAAAGAGGCAAAGTTTGTGAATTGTGAATTTGTGACGTTATAGGGGGTAATCTCTGGATCTACTGAACTGATTTAGATGAAATTTGGTAAGAAGATAGTTTGAGACCCTGGGAAGGACATCTTCCCTTAAAGGGGTGAAAATGGGGATGAAAGTTTGTATGGGGAATCAACCATTTATTTATATAAATGTATACTAGTAGTATTATATATATATATATATATAGATGATAATAACAATAACTACCTATTCCAGTTGCGATTAATCGTCAATCAAGAATTCTTTATCGAGTATTTCTATTAACGACATATCGATAAGGGCGTTACTGTTATTTCTTTTGACTGACAAGCACTTGTCGGTGACATCGCTAAATATTGTTGGAACATCACTTATATACGTGACGATATGTTGCGTGTTTCCTTTGGCGAAATAATAATATATATTTTGGTTTTCCTTATATCATGACTAGCATTGCCCGCGGCTCCGCCCGCGTTCAGATGATTAAAAACCAAATTCTTAGGTTTTACATATTAGTATACTCTTACTTTGCAGTTTTTGTATTTTTTTCTCATAAATGAGATATTTTTCCGCGGTAAAAAGTATCCTATATATGTTGACCCGGATAACCAGCTAACATCATACCAAATTACATCAAAATCCCTCTAGTGGCTTTTCTGTGATGCGGTAACAGACAGACAGACAAACACATAGACAGACAGAAATTCTAAAAACTATAGATTCGGTCTCTGTATCGATAATAATGTTTATTTCAATAAGATTTTCTTTATTTTCTAATTTTTATATATGTATAGATATTTAGTATATTATTTTAGTTTCTCAGTTTTTTTGACAGGAGTTATATAGAAAATGTTTCTCTAACATAACACAGTCTACTAATCCATACGGTCGTCTAACGAAGGCGTTTGAACAGGGTGTGCAAGTTGAAACGTAAGGCGCCCCCGACTGTCATACGAACTTTTGTATGAGGGTCGGGAGATGAATTTAGGGTTGAATAGCGGCTCACCCTCGATTCCCTCGGGTTCGCCTGTAGGAAATAAAACAAACCTATCCCACGGGAACCGTACATTTTAGTAGCCTATATGTTATTTCAGACTATAATCTATCTCTGTGCCAAATTTCATCCAGATCCGTTCAGCCGTTCTGGTGTGAAAGCGTAACAAACATCCGAAGAAGAGTAACAAAGTATGGATAATACTCTTAACAGTTTAGGCTATAATTTTATTAATTTATTAAAGTATTATTAAATAACATATTGAATTGTATATGAATTTATTCTATTACACTAGGTAACCCCATTTATCTATACTTATAATGAAATTCTAATTGAGTCGAATCTGTACATTAAATATTTTTTGGACAATCTTATTGAAATAGCCATTAATATCGATAAAGAGGCCAAATCTATAGTTTTTAGAATTTTTGTCTGTCTGTCTAGGAACGCATCACAAGAAAACCACTGGACAGATTTTGATAAAATTTGGTAGGATAATAGCTGGTTCTGCGGGTTAACATAAAGGATACTTTTTGCTTCGGGAAAATGTCTCATCTCTGAGAAATCTATACTAAGCGATCGAAATTAAAATTCGACACAAAGCTTGTTTAAGACGGACAAATATCTTTGATTTACATAAACGTACTCGTACCTATCCTATCCTGCCCAAGGTCCTAAGCCGAACTTAATGAAATTCCAAAGAAATTATATTTGAACATCGTGCTGTAATCGAAAATAAGGGTAAAGGACAAATATAAAGGTGGCTTCAGACTTATACCATTTGCTTGTTATGTACCATTTAAAACGAGCTTGGTACATATTAACACGGCGAACGCTCGCTTTGAGCCCTCGGCTCAAACGTGCTTCATTCTTAATCAAAATGGCGGACGTAGAGGTTGTATGTGCTTAATTAATTTTACTAAGTTATTGTTGTTTGGAGAAAACAAAACGATATTGGATATCCAATTTGTACCAAATTTGTACCATCTTCGGATGGTGGTACGAATTTAATGAATAATTCTTAGAAACCAATACTTTACTGTACAGTACAGAAATTTTGCGCTCGCGACGACCCGTTCAGCTGTATCGACTTTTAATGTAACACACAAAGAAATTCGCGAAAAGACCGACGGACCAGTGGAGCTCGCGGCATTCGTCAAGCGTGGATCCATTTCTCAAAAAAGGTTGTGGTCACAGCCACCCGAAAAATGGCTTTGTGTGTATCGATGTAGCGACTTATGATTAATATATTTCATTTCTAAATAGATTACTCTGGGTTGAATAGAAAACAATCTCTCCGCGGGATCTACACTGATCTACATATTTGTTAAAATGATTTTTTTATTGAGGCATTGGATACAACATTAGTCTGTCGAACTCAATTAGGGTTGTGGACATGCCCATCGTACCCATAACGGTGGATCCACACTTGGCTCTCGCATCGAACGGCTTTGTTCGCTGCACTTACTGTTGTATGCTCGAGTTGTAACGCGATATCTACAGTACACCTAAATGTTACGAGTCAGTCGTCACCTTAAGACGTCTTGAATCTATAAGTATTTAGTATACGAACTTCGTGTACAAAGTCTGGGTAAAAAACGGACTAAAAATTGAATTTCTTGAATGCCGGTGTGTAGTACTTAATTAAATCAAAGGTTCTTAGATATTCACCATTATAAGTCATGAATAAAATTACGTTATTAATTTGCATGCATAGGCCTTGCCTTTCGATGGTAAAAAAGAATGTTGCCAGTACCATAATTTTAATTCTTCAAAACGCCAAAAAAATTAAGTTTTATTCTGAAAAAAAAACGCGATTTTTACACCTTTTCCGAAAAATTACGATTTTACAAAACACCAAGAAAATCTCGACCGCCCAAAAACTGTAACATAAAAAATTAAAAGTTTTCAAAAGACAAGTTTAATTTGCCAGCAATGCCAGAGTATTAAATATTTTTGACCGATTTCAAACAAGAGGAGAAATTAAATAAGTAGTGTTCGAAGTGGCCAAAATTCGATCATAATCATTATTGAAAATTTAGGGAAAACGACATAAATATAATTTACCTATCTATTAGAACTAAATGTTTATAAAAATATTTATTGATAACTAGCTGACCCGACAGATCTCGTTCTGTCAAATCAAGTGTGTATGTACCTAGCAGGCCCGATTAGAAAAATTGTACTTTACGTGTTTCCGGCATTTTTTTCCAATTTTTCCCTTCATAAGAACCTTCCTCGGACTTTAGCGAATATTTGAATAAAAAAATAGCCGAATTAGTCCAGTTGTTCTCGAGTTTTGCGCTTAGCAACACATTTAGCTATTCATTTTTATTTTTATACTAGCGGCTCACCCTCGCTTCGCTCGGGTTCGTCGCTAGGTACGTTTTTAATAGAGATAAATAGTTATTAGCCAACGCTAGCCATATAATTTTTTTTCGTTAATTTTTCTGATGTTTTAACACTTATTATCCTATTCCGGACTAAGAGAAATCCAAAAATTCAAATATCATAAAAATTGGTCCAGCCGTTTTTGAGTTATAAATAGTGTAACTAACATATATATATATATATATATATATATATATATATATATATATATATATATATATATATATATATATATAGATAGATAGATAGATAGATAGATAGATAGATAGATAGATACTAAAGCTCGTCTATAGCTACTAAATAAAAAAAAAAGAGATATTCGGTTGACAAAGATAGGAGAAAAAGTTACTGAATTGTTTTTACTTTGCCTATTTATATATCGATCGAGGCTCATACATATTATGATTTTTATGTTCTAACATATTTATTTATTTATTTATGTACCGAACAAGTCTTCTATTAAAATTTACATTTGAGGTGATGGCGAAATGTGTGGAACGTCACAAAAATCTGATTGTTCACGCATCACCCGGCTGGAAGATGTTCAGTGGAATTGTTTTATAAAACAGCTAAGTCTAAATTTAAAAGATTTCACACTTATTCGAGTAGAACCATGTATATCTATATCTATACATAAAATAAAATTGTAACTAAGCTAAATCTGTACACTAAATATTTTTTGGAAAATCTTATTGAAATAAACATTATTATCGATACAGAGGCCGAATCTATAGTTTTTAGAATTTTTGTCTGTCTGTCTGTCTGTCAGTCTGTCTGTCTGTTACCGTATAACAGAAAAACCACTGGAGGGATTTTGATGAATGTTGGTATTGTGATAGCTGGTTGTCCGGGTCAACATATAGGATACTTTTTACCGCGGAAAAATATCTCATTTCTGAGAAAAAATACAAAAACTGCAATGTAAGAGTATACTAATATATAAAACCTAAAAATTTAGTTTTTGGTCATCTGAACGCGGGCGGAGCCGCGGGCAATGCTAGTAAAATATAAAGCCTGAGCTGCTATAGCTATAACAAATATAATAATAAAATAAAAACCAAGTAGGTATAACAGGTTCAAACTCACTGTCACATTTCTAAATAGCGACTCGCCCTCGCTTCCCTTCGGGTTCATCCATAGACAAATATAAATCTATCCCACAGGAACCGTATATTTTTCCGGGATGAAAGTAACCTTTGTGCTATTCCAGACTATAATTTATCTCTGTGCCAAATTTCCGCCGTTCTGGCGCGAAACAGTAACATCCATCCATCCATCCATCGTCACAAACTTTCACATTTATAATATTAGTATGGATAACACCAAATAAACAAAAAAAAGACATACAACCTTTTAAAATCACTATATAAGTAACTATTCCACGCTTAGAAATGAATATACTTTTTTTGCGACCTTTGAGGTCGAAGTGTACTCATTGGTACTTATCGTTATACGGATACTTTAAACGCCCGCCATATTGCGCGCTTGTCTTGACGTCACAGTATGATACATAGAAAAATGACGACTTTATTTTGTAGCGACAAAATCGCAAATCGCTCTGTTCTAATACTTTGACGTCACATTCGGTCTGACCAATGGCGTGCGTTTTAACTTTGAATTTCCCACCTTGCACTTTTTCATAATTATTTTCTTAATTAAAAAAATATATTAAAAAATATTGATATAGGTTTAATTCGAAAGCAATAAAGATTATAAAAAATAATATTTCACCTTTATTTAAATGGCACGCATATTCCTTATTGTTTGGGCCAAATACTGTGATTGATTACAACTCGAT
Source organism: Brenthis hecate (assembly GCA_951806755.1). NCBI lineage: Eukaryota > Metazoa > Arthropoda > Insecta > Lepidoptera > Nymphalidae > Brenthis > Brenthis hecate. Next base: position 185,779 of record OX638250.1, on the reverse strand, counting down.
CCTTTGCTTCATTGTTGTAGTAACAGGATAATAATATAGTCGCTGCGGAACACTCCAACATTACTAATTCGAGGTTCCAAAAAGTTTCCTACCAAGGAAAGCGCAGTAAGTGAGCAAGAAGACCAAGTTCCCGAAAAACCTATCATGTAAATGTCTTTACGCACTGGTGACTTTCTAGAAGAAGATTGTTGTCATCATGTTCATAACCCACTTGAGAATGTTTACAAATATACCGACATCGTCTGATAAAAAAGTATATTACTACATCTTAGTACGAAGTACAATGCCAACTATAAACTATAAAAACTCTGCATTGTGCAGTTCTAAGAGATGGGATCCGTCCGTCCGTTTGAAGGCGTTTGCCAGAGACAGAAGTCTATAGTCAACAATATTATCCTTAAAAAACAGAAAAAATATTTAAATAATTCATTTTATCTTAATTTGCTAATATTTAGTGTATTCCAGTAGTAACTCTATGGGAAACCCAAGTATAGCGGGTTCCCACCCTCGATCCCGCGTCTCTAAAGCATTTTATGTGCGAATCATTTTAACATGATCACCACTTGCCTTACAGTGAAGAAATAGATCGTGATGAAACTTACATGTCTTAGAAAACTTAACTAGTTACCGAAAGACGTGAAACCCATCAATCCGGACTTGGCCAGCGTGGTGGATTATGGCCTGGGCGATCAGGGGTCAGGTCAGGGGTTCGGATCGGGATCACATCAAATTGAAGAGAATCCCGTGTCATACATTGCCAAAATTTAGATTTCTTTGTCTGTGATTGTAAGTGCAACTAAGTGTGTTTTTTAAATCGACTAATTTAGATGATATTTAAATAGACATTTTAACGGTATGTAATTTTATCTTTGAACGCCATTTTAACCAACTGCCAATTTTTATATCTACATATTTGAAACGTTGTATGGGAAATATCGATAACTTCATATCCTTGAGCTGATCTGAAGAAGCCAGGAGGTGGATAGTGAAACTTCAATAGCTACTATAAAACCGTGGCATATTTAATATTTTACGTGGCATATTTAATATTTATTTAATATTTTTTATGTCGTACTAGTGATTCACTCTCGCTACGCTCGAATTTGTCCCTAGGTCCGTTTTAACGGTTAGTATAGATTTCTTAGAGTTGAGATATTTTTCCGCTGTAAAAAGTATCCTATATGTTGACCCGGATAATCAGCTATCATCATACCAAATTTTATCAAAATCTGTCCAGTGGTTTTCTTGTCGTTCCCAGATAAGTACACAAAAATTCTAATAACTATAGATTCGGCCTCTGTATCGATAATAATGACTATTTCTATAGGATTTTCAAAAAAATATTTTATGTACAGATTCAACTCACTTAAATTGATGTTATTATCTATATAGATAAATAAAATTGAAGTGTATGTTTGTAGCGTCAAAATAACAGCGTTTTACTAAATGCATACGGTACTTATAAGAAAAACAGAATTTTTAAAAAAAATTGTCTGTCTGTTTGTTCCGGATAATCTCTGTAACGGCTAGACTGATTTTGACGGGACTTTCACTGGAAGATAGCTGATGTTATAGGAAGTAACATAGGCTACTTTTATTTTAGAAAAAGAATTAGGGTTCCGCTCAAAAAAATTAAAACGTAATTAAGCATGAACCCGAGCGAAGCGAGGGTGAGTCGCTACTCGCTAGTATGTATAGATAAACATGAAGTTTTCATTATATTTAGAAACAAGTTTTTTTTATTATGTGAATATAAAAGTATTAAAATGTTATTATTAAATACATTAGGATTATAACAGAGAATAACAAGTTAAAAACAGCATTTTAGACTTAAGTCAAACAAAGCAGACACTACAAAAAACTTACTCCATTTTTTTCGTCAGCCGAAAGTAGAACACAACAACGACTTGTTTAATTATGTCATGCTTAATTTATGTTTCTTGATTCTTCATTACAAATATCCTGAATTTCTTTGATGAATATCTATTTTTAATATTATTTATTTAATACCTTTTTTGATTTATAGCAATAGACATAAGAGAAGAGCGTTAAGCGGCAAGCGCTATTTTTTTTTTTATAAATAGGTATAGGCTTATGCTTACAATGACTAAAAATAATATTATTAAAAAAATATTTTATCTAATTTTAATTATAGGTAAATTACGTACATATATAAACCACATGTTTACTATTCCAGTATTTACAATCATTAAAAATTTTGTTTATCTTAATTATTGATTTTTTCTATCGATAAGCAACTAATATCCACATTTTTAATATACATAAAAATAAAGCCAGTCTATGCGCCAATCAGATGTCACAAATCCAATTAATGTCGCTAATTATCGAAATCCAATAATAAAAATTAAAATATAACAATGTAAACCGACATACCATCAATAATTTTCCTTTTAATCTCAACGACATCAAATCACTAATTCTTTCATGTGACTTTGCGTAATTATAAGAATATATTTAAGCACGATGCACTTAAATTGTCACATGTGAGATTTAACGTATATTTACACATTATTTCACATAAAAATACACTACAACCACTGTTTTGTGATCATAAACGTGTTTCAAAGTCCTGAAACACACACACCCCGCGAATGAACGACTTCTACTGATTATTTCATGGTAGCACATAGCTATTATTATATAAAATAACAAATTCGATTGGATCGAACGAATATGATCCTTAAACCTTCTTATGGTGAGTTAATATTTCTGTAATCATAGAGAGGGTGGTTCTAGCCCCCATCTAAGGGTGAATAGGGCTGTGCGTTGGAAAATTTCGTGAGATATTAGAAATTTCTTTTTTAAGTTATCAAGTTTAAAGTATTGAAATATTTTAAAGATACTTGATAAGGAACAGTAGCCATTGATTTGGTTTTAAATATAGATGTGAAATAATCGAATCTGGTTTTTCACTTTAAGATGAAAATGAGATATAGACACATTTTGATGATGATTGCCACTTGTGCGAATATTATAATTATGTGATAAATATGTATTGTTATTTTTTAAATAATTACAAAGTTTTACGAAAAACATCTATAGGATATATAATATAATCGTTGAAATTCTCAAAATTACTTAAGACATACTTGATTATGAAAGATATACCTAGAAGATATAAGATAATTAACAATATCTTAAGGTGTTGTTAATATACAACACTAACAATAAGATATTTTTACGTAAACCACCGTTATTATTATATTACCTAATAGCAGAACCCGCGGCTTCGCTCGCGCTAAAACTACAAAAAAGCTCTAAATAGGTAGGTTTCATACAAAATTTCAATCCATTAGTTATTACCCCTTTCTGGGATTTATTTTGAAAAATGCTAAAACGCGTATTTATTTAATAGTATTGAAGAACATTAATACCAAGTTTCGAGTATTTATGATCATAAATAATTTTTAGGGTTGTATTATAACGTGTTTTCCCGTGGGAATGAGATAATCTCACGCAGTAAAATGTAGCGTATGTCACTCTCTAACCCTCCAACTATCTCCACACAAAAATCATGCCAACCCGTCACAACGTTTCGACGTCAAAGAAAGACAGACAAACAAACAAACACACTTTTACATTTATAATATGAGTATGGAAGTATGGATTTTATTCTTACAAGATTAATTCCATATTTATTTTTGCCTTGAAAAAAATGTACTGCCTCTACACATCACTAGCTCTCCTTTTGGAGTTGCCAAATAATAAAATTCATATTCAATTAAAGTGGCGCGATTGTTCGTAATATCTAAATATATATACCATAATTGGGCCAAATACAAGAGGCTTTCATTTCTATTCACTGATGAAGGTACCATTGACCGAAAATAAATTAGCAGGTTAAGAAGCTTTAATGTTTTGAATAATCCTCCGTGGTAATATAACGTTCCTCAAACTTAAGGAATTACGTGTTTCAATTTTAACTTTTTGTCATTTACATAATTTTATATACTCGTATTTTCGCTAAATGTTTCTGTTTTTATATGAACTCTCCCACGGTTGATCTTTAATCTAATTTTAATCAAAATTTGAAAATAACGAAAGAAAAACACTTCTTAGTAAATAATAAAATTGAAAATTATTCATATCATTTCACCAATTTCGAATATTATAGTTAGTTAAAAAAACAATTGAATATGTTTAAGCACATAATATTAGAAGACATTATCTAGTAAAGTAATAAAAAGTTAGTAGCATAAAACTAAATAATAATTATATTGATGCTACTATTTCGAACTTAGAACTAATATATTTTTGAAAGCCATTGTCGGTCTACACAAAATCACAGACTAGCTATAGTTAAAGTGTTTGTATCTACGTACATAATAAATATGAAAAAAAAATATAAATGAACGTGGATCATAAAAAATATAATAAAAGAGCCTTCTTGTAAAATACATACATAAAATCGAATTTTCTTTTCCTATACGTATTAATTATATTTACTACTAGCGACTGACCCTCGCTCCACTCGGGTACGTCCCTACTTACGTTTTAACGTTTAGTATAGATTTCTCAGAGATGAGGTATTTTCTCGCAATTAAAAGTATCCTATATGTTAACCCGGATAACCAGCTATCATCATACCAAATTTCAATAAAATCTCTCCGGTGGTTTTTCCATGACGCAATAACAGACAGACAGATAGACAGACAGACAAAAATCCAAAAAACTATAGATTCGGCCTCTGTATCGATAATGTATGTATATTTCAATAAGATTTTCCGAAAAATATTTATTGTACAGATTCGGCTTCGTTACAATTTTATTATATGTATAGACAACATTATTTTTAAAATTAAGAGTGATTAATAATCAAACCAAATCATCTGTATATAATAACATATTTATTTTATTGTATATTTTATAAAGTACTAATAATAATTTTAGTAATATTTGATGTTTTTAAATGGCAATCATTATAATGTCAGCTGTCGTCTGTCAATTGTCATATGGTTTATGACTTATGTCATAGTCTTATTAACCTAAAAAGCTAATAATAAATTATATAAAATAATAAATAAAATAAATATTCAACGTTGTCATTACCTATTCATTTTAAAAAATTGTGGTTCTATAAACTTTATTATTAATTATGAATATAGCTCGCAAAGTTTGTTCCTTAATACCATATCAAAATGCCCGGAAAAATATATATAGAAAATTCAGATTTTCCGCCGTTCATTGCGATTCATCAGCCAAATCTCAACCTCAAGTTCAAGAAGAAAAGTTTGATTTCGAAGATTTAAAAGTTTTAGAACGTGTAGAGCGCAGAAAAGCCAAAATCCCTCCTTTTATGAAGAACGTTTTCATTTCCATATTCAATCGCGATTTGCTTGCCTATCCTGAAATACTAAACAAAGAAGAATCCACTGCTTTAGACACCAGAATTGCTGCATTAGATAAAGTATTTTCTGATAAGACAAAAACTCAAGAAGATAGAAGAAATGCTTTAGTAAGGACAGGCATGTATAGTGCCCCAGTGAATCTAACCAACGGAGGATTGGCAATGAACTACACAGAAAGTTTGAGATATCTAGATATTATATCATCAGATCTCCAATTGGGGCAGGAAATAAGTGATCATTGGGTTGGGTTAAATGTTCTCAAGGCTGGTTTAAAAACTGATTTATATGAAAAGTTAATTAGTGACCTGACTTCTGGCGAGCAAACTATTAACATGTGTATACAAGAAAGAATATGTGAGAGGTTATTGCAAGCAGATTTTGGGACTATTGCTGAAATGGATGGACGAGGTGAATTATAATGCGTCTAGGTCTGAAGTTTAAAAAAAAAATTAAAGCTTATCTTAATTTTTAATTCTATAAATTGAAATAGTTTGGAAGTTAAAGGAATTTAAGGGAGGTGTTTTATTATGTAAAATGAAATTTAATATATTATATATAGTTTCACCCGCATTAATCAATACTGCTTTGCTCCCTTAGGTAGTAGCGTGATATAATATAGCCTATAGCCTTCCTCAATAAACAGGTTATCTAATGCAATAAGAATTTATAGATTAATGTGTTCAAACAAGCAAACTGCCTTTTTATAATCTAATATATAAAATTTCCATGTCACAATGTTTGTTACCGTACTCCTCCGAAACGGCTTCACCGATTTTTACTAAATTTTATATGCGTATTCAGTAGGTCTGAGAATCGGCTACTATCTATTTTCCATACCCCTAAATGATAAGGGTGGTCCACCCCAAAAAAAAAGGTTATTGGGCATTAAAAAATACATACAAACCTAAATTTTCACTAGGGACAAACCCGAGCGGAGCGAGGGTGAGTCGCTAGTATTAGTATAGATTAACAATAGGGAATATGCATGTGATTTAAATAAAGGTGAAATATATTTTTTTTATATTCTTATTATTAACTGCCTCGGTGGTGTAGTGGCTAGCATGTACGGCTGCACATCTGGAGGTCCTGGGCTCGAGTGCCGGGTCGAGCCATGTTTAGTTATTGAGTCTTTCTGTATATTAAGCCTCAGTAACAGCCCGGAGTTGGGGAGTTGGCGGTGTTTCACCCCCGTGCCTTGGATAGCACGTAAAACCGTCGGTCCTGCGCCTTAACTCTCACTGGTCGTGTCGAGTGGTCGTCCCACCAGAATATGAGAATGACAGGAATAGAGAGTGCACTTGTGTCTGCGCGTACACTTGAGCACTATAATATCTCCTGTACAATTGGCTAGTGTCAATGATATTGGCCGCCGTGGCCGAAATCAGTCAGGCGAACATCATCATATTAATATTTTTTAACATAATTTCTTTTTGATTAAGTAAAAAAATAAAAAAGTGCAAATTTAGATGGAAAATTCAAAAGCAGTTGCAACACAACGACCGTCAGACCGAATATGATGTCAGAGTTTATCATAACAGACCGATTAGCGATATACAAATTGCGCCGTCATTTTTCTGTATATGTTATGTCACGTCAATGCGCGTAATGGCAGGTGTTTAAAGTATCCATATCAGTACGATATTAAAAAAAATGTAATACTAAATTTTAGTTTTTTGGAGCTGGATATTTTTTTTAATTTTTTTTACAAGCTTTTTTATAAAAAAAATCACGCACAAATAGAGAACTATTAATTTGAATTCTTTTTTATAGTTCAAACATTTATTTATATATTCTTCCAGGTGTATGGCATATAACCGGTGAAAAGATATGTACCAATAGAACAGGATACCTCGTGGTCTTGTGTCTTGTTGAAAGCACAAGGTTCAAAGCATTTTTAGTGCATCCTGGAGCGGAGGGAATAAGTAACACTAAAAATTTTATCACATTCAAAAATACTCCTGGTAAGTATATGGAAAAAGCATTTTATTTTATGGTCGAAATAATTTTATTAATATGAGAATGTGTGTTTGTATATTTTACTTTGACACAGAAATAAGTCAATGTATTTTCTTGTTTTTTTTTAATGTATATTTACACTAGCGATTCACCTTTGCTTTGGGTTTGTCCCTAAACAAAAACAAATCTATCCCGCGGGAACCGTACATTTTTCCGGGTAGTGTGTATGTGTATAAGCCTCCCCGATACCTATATATTGTACGACCTGTTATAATTAAGTTATCTCTTTGGGAAGTCAGATTATAATCTACTCTTTGCCAAATTTTATCCACATCCTTTAAGCCGTTCTGGCGTGAAAGAGTAACAAACATCCATACATCCTCACAAACTTTCACATTTATAATACTAATATTAATTATTTTGGATTTAATTTTTCATGTTATTTCTTTGCCATGTGCCTGATTCGAATTTATTCAATAAAATGTCTACTTACCAAAGTCTTAGGGATAAAAGGATTTCCTTTAAGTAGACTATTTATTGTGAAAATTTATATGTATTGATATTACCATTAGATTTGTTGACAATCTTTATAATTTTTGCATGCTTATATGATAAGACTAAAATGTATATGTTATGGGCAAGTTTATTAACCAGTAGGCATTTTTAATATTGACCAATCATTGTGAATAATGACCAAGAGCGTCTGTCTTGTAGATAAATTTATTACTTTAGCCGGTCCACATTAATAATATCCGACGGCCCGTGGTCCATTTAAAAAGTCAATGTTTGGGATAGCTTAAGTTATCACTTGGACAGGGCAGTATGAATACTTCCCTATTTCTAGCTGGGCAATTTTTTAGTTTAATTGTTAACTTATTATGAACTACCATGTCGATTTGCTTTTTGAAGTTATATTTCTTTTGGCATATTTTGAAAGAAATATGAGAGTAGAATTTTTACGATGCGCGCTTCCGACAACCAGAAAACGACATAAAAAAGTTTGCTGCATTCCATTTACAAACAGAGAGTTGTGACATACGGGATGAAATCTTTAGCAATTTTTGTTCTGTTACGCCAAAAAAGTATAACTTCCTACGTGCGTAAATAAGTACACACACATGTTTTTTTTTTTAACTTTCAATAAGAATTATGTAAGTTAATTACATATTTTAATAAACAAAAACACTACACTACTTCAACTCTTTTATTATATTGCCCAAAATAGGGTAGTCATGATTCAAATTGACCGGGAAAAGTGATTAGTTATGCAACTTTACTTACATTGCCCAGTTGATACGAGTGTTATGTATACAGACAGGTCATTCATAGTGACCGGAGTTTTAAAGTTGCCCGTAACATACATATATACTAAATCTTTTTCTACACATCTTTTTAGCTACGCCCTTAGAGGACACAGCAGAAAAAACCATCTCGTCTACCTTGAGTTTATCTAGGTTATACACAGCTACTCTGTGCCGCAATAGTTTGTTAAAGTCTATGAACACTTGTATTGATTATATACGGCCAAGGTTCTTTGCTGGTGAGTATTAATAATATTTAAACTAAAAAAAAAAATACTAAAAAAATTTAGAAAAAACTTGACAACGTCAAAACAAATTTTTTTACGTCGTAATTTATTTCAAAACGTATTTTAGAACTGTTCAATTTAGTTTGAACGCGGGCGAAGCCGCGTGAACTACTAGAAACATAAAAGCACAGATATTTAATATTTAGCTTTACAAAATATATTTTTTATTCATATTTAATTTAATAATATAATAAAATTAATTTTTCTTGGATTATATTGACAATGTATAATATTTTATTAAAGGTAAACCCCTATCAAATGTATCCACAATCCGGGCCAATATTGGAGATACATTATTAAAACTATATGCAAGTGAAAGCGCAGAATACTTCACAGCCGGTCTTTTGGATGGTTATATGGAACTTGATGCTGAGCTGGAAGTTGCCATGTGCAGGTTATTTATTTATAGTTTTTTTTTTGTTATGAGCAAAAATTGTATATAAAATTAAAGTTGAGGATATTTTTCTAATTTTAATAGTGTTTTGTTTTGGAAATATTATTGCACAATACTTATAACAATTACTTATCATTTTATAATTTTTTATATCTTTTTAAACCTTAAAAAAAAGAAATATCTTATTATTTACATGTATTTTTTTTTTGTAAAATTGCAAAAAAAGCTAATATTTTTTTTCTTCAACTAATAAAGAAAACTTAGTTGTATAAGTTTTTTACTTTATGTGTATATTAATAGTATACCCATAAATTTTTTCATAACATTAAATGTTGCCATCATACTATTGTTTCATAATTTAATTGATAATAGTGTTACCATTAATATGAGCTAAAATTATTTTATCCCATATTTAGGAATTTCATAGCACAACACGCACAGGACCAACTTCTCAAACTTCTCGCGATACCCGGAATAGAGAAGCAGGACGAGTGTCTCCAGCTCCTCGAGGATATGAGGTTGCTCACTCTACGTGGGGAGTCGGTTGAGAGCGTTAATTTGTATATTGGTATGTATGGCTTGTCTATTTTTTTTATTTGTTTTTTTTTTTATTTTTTTTTTAATAACTTTTAGGTATAGGTTAGTCGTCTTGAAATTATGGTTTTTTTATTTAGTAAATTTTTTGTGTGTTTCTTATATGATATACATATTTGGTTTGAACTGTTCTTTAAGACACAAAATCGAATAAACACTAAACCATACGTTCTTTTAGATATCAATCATAGGTTGAAAATTTTCATGATCACTAGCAAAATGCTTAATAAGTCGCGATATTTATTATGTCTTCAGTTCAATTCAATTCTCTTGTAATGTGTTCAAAACGCCACTAACAAGAAAATTGAATTGAACTCCTGAGCTTTTTGTCAAGAAATTCTCAATAACTCGGCAGAGTCGGGAACACACGACGGGTATATAGCTTCTTTACTTTTTTTTATGTTGGGAAATGCCTTTGCGCATACCACCTATATACATACAGGTGGTTATGTGGGACTTACTGGCAAAAGCCAGTACTAAACTCACTAAAACCCAACAGAACCTCCCCCGTCATAATGGGGTGTCGCAGTAGCGTAAGCGATCCTCCAACCACGACCACGACGCCCCGGCGGCAGGTCTGCCGAGGCAAACCACACAACCAAAGGGTTGCTCCCACGGTCCACTCTGCTATCAGAAAAGTACCAGGAGCAACCCGCACGGTATATCGCCCACCGAAGTTTGACGACACTTTTGGCTCAGTTTGTAGTAACGCTACTTGCTGTGCCAGCGGTCGCGGGTTCGAGTCCCGCTGGGGCATTCATTTGTGTGATAAACATCAATGTTTGCATTCCAGTCATGGGTGTTTATATTTATAATATGTACGTATTTAAAGTTGTATATGTGTAGTGTATCAACTATCTGGTATTCATAACACGAGCCTCGTAGTTCCTTATACCATGGAACTAGATGGTGATGTGTGTTAATGTCCCAACAAGAAAAAAGTGGGCCACTTCCCATACACCACGACAAGGTCACACACTTCGGGGTGGATGTACTGGATATCCTGGATTAACACAGGCTATTTTTTATCGACGTACCACGCAACCGTGGACCGTGCACCGTCGGTGGACCAATTAAAAAAATATAGATTTTATATTTTAGCTCAGAATGGCTTACATTATGCGGGGCAAACGATGGCGTCCGAAATAAAACAAATGCGAAATCCTCTTTTCAATCCGTCGTTTATCCTCAAGAAAATGATCTTGAACAGACATCAGGTGAGAATTGTGTTAAATGTTATTAGTATATTAGAAATATGAAATATGTACGTAGAAGGCTCTTTAACCTATTGCGGCAATTAAAAAGGAGTGTTATGTGTTTGATCTGTGCGATTGACCCTATGTTTCCCCGTAATGACTTGATTGGCTTGACCGATTTTGATGGATGATACGTTGTTAGACTTATGAAAATCGAAATGGCGGACAATGCATGACGGGTTATTTTCCAAAGTTTTGTTCTATCTATATATTTTTTTTGTAATCCCACATATTTTGACTGACTTCAAAAAAAGGAGTAATTCTCAGCCATTACCCTATATTTACCCCCCATATTTTTCATCAATATTCTCAAAAAATAAAATCCAACTTTATATAATAATAATTTTTTTTTTTTTATAAAATCCAATATAAATTATGCTATAATACTTTCCTACTAACATTTGTATTGTTCAATTATATCGTTTAATATCTTGATCTAAATATTTTCTATTCAAAAATCAACTAACCAATAACGCGTTTACATAAATTGCTATCTAATTGCAATCGCAAAGGCAATACGTAATGAGGCTGCTTTTGTATACTCGCATTAATGTAATCGATAAATTTATTTTCTATAGTTCTACATTTTTGTTTACCGCCTGTTTGCTTATATTTATTACTAGCGACTGAGCTTGCTTCCCAATACAAACTTTTATCCCCATTTTCACCCCATGATTTTCGGGATAAAAAGTATCCTATGTCCTTCCCAGTGTTTCAAACTATCTTCTTACCAAATTTCATCTAAATCGGTTCAGTAGATCCAGAGTTTACCCCCTACAACGTCACAAACTGACAAACTTTACCTCTTTATAATGTTAGTATAGATTAAGACGTATCTTGTTTTCTCAAATACTTAAGTGAATTGTATTCTATTTTAAGAAATAAATTCTTAAACCGTAAATTTAACAGGAGAAAGACGATCCCAAACTGGATCTATATCTATCGGAAGACCTACACCCCACAATGAAGAAATCGGCGGAACATTTAGAGTACTGCGTGTTGCGCATGCGCTACACGTGTGAGACGCTCATGAGTAGGCACGGGACTGAAGTGATGCAAGCTTACACGTGAGTGGAGATTATATATACTGTATTACACCCTGTATATAAACAAAATTAGCTGATTTTTTTGAACAGAACTATCTTTTCGAATTATTTCACGGATTTATTTGGATTTTTGGTTCCCGACGTTTCGAATGCTTTACAGCATCCATGGTCACGGGAGAGACTGAGGTGTTACATGTCTCGAAGGTATTATATACTTGTTATATAAGTGATAAGTTAGTCTGTAAGTTGGGAACCAAAAATAAAGTTAGTTTCATTTAAAATGACAAAGATAGTTATATTTAAAATGTCAAATATTCGCGTAAATCTAAGAAAGTATTATTGGCTGTTTTTTTTTTTCATTTTGCTAAATCGATTCGAAGAAAACTAGGGTAAATCACAAGTATTTAATACTTTCTTAGGCTTACGTGAATATTTGACACCTATATGGAAAAATAAAATTGAAGTGTCTGTGTGTAATGTCAGAATAATAGCTTTTTACTAAATGCATTATCCATATGAAATTACACACGGTACTTATAAGAAAAACACAATTTTTAAGATTTTTGTCTGTCTGTCTGTCTGTTCCGGCCAATCTACGACTGATTTTGACGGGCTTTCACTAGCAGATAGCTGATGTTATAAGGAGTAATTTAGGCTGCTTTTATTTTAGATGACTAATTTCTATAAAGTTAGAAAAAATAATTGAATAAAAAATGATATTTTTTTCATATATTTTTAATATTATTTACTTAGCAGTTTTTCTAAATTTAGAGTAGGAATGAAGGTAGATTGTTATTTTTAATTTTATCATAGTATGCTTCTCACTTTTAAACGAATAAGAGAGAGAGAGAGAGATAGAATATAAATGTGTTTTTTTTATTTTATTTTTTCTAGTGAACTGTCAAGGCTTGCTGAAGCCGCTACTGAAATATTGGCGATGACCGCTGTGTTGGCGCGAGCGTCCAGGTATTTTGTAATTTTGGTTTCAGACATCGATCATAAAAGTATTAGATTCACAATCCCATGCAAAAGTTCTCTTAAAACTGTCACCAATTGTGTTTAGATAATTGTTCTAGTTGAAATATACGTACAACAATGTAAATTGAACCTTAAATGCAATGCTTAAAGTTGTTTTCACAAAAAATAATTAAAAGCGCGCTCAAATGTTCAATTGGGCGCTCATTCGGTGAAAACATTTTTTGTCGCTGATTGTGTATCTAGTACTTTTTTAATTGATGCTTTCTTCTTTTTTTGTCAGAAAGACTCAGTACTGGCCCAACCCGGGACTCGAATCCAGGATCTTCGGATCTGCAGCCGTACATGCTAATCACTATACCACTGATTCTTTTTAGAAAATACACCTATATAGATAATATTAAAAAGCAAAATCTTATCTAAATACAAAATTTGATCCAAATCGTTAGAGCCGTTTTCGAGACTCACGGAATAAATTTTATATGTATGTACATATATTACGCCATCTGGTGACATTTATTTGAACGAGTATCGTTATTTTCCTAATAAGATATTTTTACTGAAAAATTTTGGTATTTTTAGAGCATATTGCATCGGTCTTCGCAACGGAGAGTTAGAGATGAAACTCTCCGCATGTTTCGTGGAGAAATCAAAGGAGAGAGTCAGGAAACTGCTACTCGAGGTAAATGACGGCGAGTATATGAATTTCGACCACTTTAGAATAGAATTCGGTAAGAAACTGTTAGATTCTAAGAGCGAAATCCTTGAAAAACCAACTTCAAGAGTTTTTTGGTAATAAACGATGTATAGTGTAAATGTATTTTTATTTATGGCAACACTTTTTTTTTGTTTTATAACCTGTTAATATAGAAAAATATGGATACTTTTTCTAAACTGGCATCACAATTATTTTAAAGTTCGAGGAAATAGGATAATTTACGTTTCGGCTTATGAATTATGATTTAGAGTTTTTTATATGATATACATTTTATTTCAATTACATATTGATTGATTATAATTTTATTAATATAAATTAAAAATTCAATACCTAACGACAAATTTTTCAATTATTATAAGTAAAATTATTGTTTAAGAACGTATTTTTTTTTAAATATACCTTTTCCGAATCTATACAGATAAATAAAATTGAAGTGTCTGTTTGTAATGTCAAAATTATCCATTTTTACTGAATGCATATGAAATTTATATACGGTACTTGTAAGAAAAACACATTTTTTTCAAAATTTGTCTGTTTGTTCCGGCTAATCTCAGAAACGGCTGGACCGATTTTGATGGGACTTTCACTGGAAGATAGCTGATATTATAGGGAGTAACATAGGCTACTTTTATTTTAGAAAAAGGATTAGGGTTCCGCTCAAAAAAATTAAAACGTATAGCGAAGCGAAGATAAGTAGCTATTATAATAATTTCATACATACATATATACATTAATAAAATAAATCCATACATCTAACGCCATCTACTGACATTTATTTGAACTATTTTTCTTTTCCTGATGAAAATTCATGCTATTATTATTTACTAAATCTATACATATGTATAATAAAATTGTAACTAAGCCGAATCTGTACATTATATATTTTTTAGAAAATCTCATTGAAATAGACATTGATATCGATACAGAGGCCGAATCTTTAGTTTTTAGAATTTGTGTCTGTCTGTCTGTTACCGCATCACGGATAAACCATTAGAAGGATTTTGATGAAATTTTGTATGATGATAGCTGGTTATCCGGATCAACATATAGGATACTTTTTAGTGCAGGTAAATATCTCATCTCTGAGAAATCTATACTATACGTTAAAACGTATTTTACGTTTTTTACGAAATTAATAATTAAATAATTATATCAGTATGGAAAAAAAATAAAACCATTGAATATATTTATTTATTTTATATATTTTTTGGTGAATTCAGTGTCTAAGAACATATTTTGTGCAATTTGTAAATTAAAGTAAATTTCTTCACATAAAACTACTAACTAATGTATATCGATTAACTTTCTAATTTTTATTCATAAATATAATATTTTTTTTAATATTTTTTTACCCTCTTTTCGCAGATGACCTGAATTTTAACGGATTTTACTCATATAATGTTATTTTTTTCACTTTTGGGGCGTTTCACGTGAAACGGACAGCGAAAAAAGTATGGTTCTGAAATTCATATTAGGCATATTTGTAACTTTAGGAGTTTAGGGGATATGAATATGTACACATAATGTTTTTTTTTTATTTAAAGTTTCGTTGTCAAGTTATGGGATACTAAAGATTTGATCAGATTGGGGGTGTTTTTTTTGGATTCCTTTTTCATATTGAAGTAATTAGAAATAAAATAATAAATGTAGTGTTCTGTATAGAAAATTTATTGTTATTTTATGATCATTTTGATCCCTAGAGGTACAAATATGTGTAATATGAACGAATTTCGGAACCTCATTTTTTTTCGTTGTCCGCTTCATGTGAAATGCCCCTTTTTCTATGTATTTTTCTTCATAACAAAGGGGTGCAATTTACCCCCTTTAAGGCCCCCCCCCCCCTCCCCCAGTGCCATTGGGCTGCGTTAAATAAGAATAGATCTACATACACACTTTTTTTATTTATAATATTAGTTAGGGTTGCTGAAACTATATGGCCAAATCTTCTAATTTTGTTAATTTTTGATATTATCTTATTTTATTGACCCTATTTAATGCAGTGCTAAAACATAAGGTAATTTTAATTCTACATAAGATATCCCTGTTGAAAAACACCTTTACTTTTTTTTTTTGAAGTAAAACTTCTTTAGAATCGTTGTGAATTGAAACTCGATGAAACGAAAATGCGACTCGCGAAAGAGACAAACACATAAATATATGTTCATCTCATTCTCTCGTGGGACTTTTCTGAAGTTTCACTTGTACCATGTGTGAATAGCACACACACACACTTTTTTATATGTATTAAATATGCAATAACAAGTGACACGGTGTAAAAACTATAACAAACATTAATTCTAAGAAAAAAAGTAGTCTATGGTCTATAATCCATAGATTTAGGATTAACGCTTATATAAGAAACTCCTTTATCAGCCGGTTTAAATTGATCACCAATCGTGACATTCTTCACTAAAGTACCACTCTTCTTATTTCTTTTTCTCAATTTTGCCAAACCTCCCATTTTTTTGGGTAATTTGTCTACGAATGCTTCTTTCTTCTCTATGGTCGCGTCTAGGGTTGCCACTTTATTTTTGTCTTTACGTTTATAATAGAATACTTCCCAGGCTAATGTGATCATTGCTAAGCCCAGACCAAATAAAGTCGCGATGAATACGCCACCTACAAAAAACGAGCAAAGTTTGATTTTTATAGCTTGGTTATAAAAACTAAACTTATAAAGCTTGGTTTCGACGACACGTTTGGCTCAGTTTGTAGTGATCCTGCTTGCTGTGCCAGCGGTCGCGGATTCGAGTCCCGCTGGGGACATTCATTTGTGTGATGAGCGCGAATGCTTGTACTCCAGTCATGGGTGTTTATATTTATAAAATAATATATATGTATTTAAAATGATATATGTGTATCTGTTTAATTAGTCACACACACACACACACACACACGCACGCACGCACGCACGCACGCACGCACGCACGCACGCACGCACGCACGCACGCACGCACGCACGCACGCACGCACGCACGCACGCACGCACGCACGCACGCACGCACCCACGCACGCACGCACGCACGCACCGCACGCACGCACGCACGCACGCACGCACGCACGCACGCACGCACGCACGCACGCACGCACGCACGCACGCACACACACACACACACACACACACACACACACACACACACACACACACATGCGGGTGCGCAAATAAACATTGTTTTTTTTTTTAAATAAAAGCAAACGTATTCTTACCTAAACTCTCTAAAGTAATTCCCTCTGATTCATCTGCATCGGGACAAGCCTGTCTCGCTGATTCGTTCCAGTATCTGAAAAACAATAGAAATTGGTAACAATAATCAGTATTTTTTTTTTTTAAAGATCAATAGGGAATATGCGTGTTTTTTTTTGTACAGTATAATTATAAAGTATAGTTTATAGTTTTATACCTAACATCGTTATATAATTGTAAAAAATATGTCCAGCTCCAAAAAAACTAAAATTTAGTATAAAAAAAATGAAAAATATCATACCGACACGGATACTTTAAATGCCCGCCATTTCGCGCGCTTGGCGTGACGTCACAGTATCATACATAGAAAACAAACGATTATAGTTTGTAGCGACAAAATTGCTAATGGCTCTGTTATGATATACTCTGACGTCATATTCGGTCTGACCAATGGCGTGCGTTTTAACTTACTTTGAATTTTGCCACCTGTTTTTGCACTTTGTAATAATTATTTTCCTATTAAAAATAATTTACATTAAAAAAAATGATATAGGCTTAGTTCAAAAGCAAGGAAAATTGTAAAAAAAAATAATCTTAATTTAAATCACACGCATATTCCCTATTGTTTGAGCCAATTGATTGTGAAATTGGAAGTTTTATCTCAAAACTCCACAATTTGTATATCTTTTCACAAATAGTATGCGAGTTGGTGGACTTTACATGTCTTTCGAAATCGCAGATGAAAGTATCAGAGATTTTAAGCCCGGCGTTTGAACCTATTTCATTGGACTTTCCAAGCACGCCCATTACCACTGAGCTACCACTGCATTTAATCTATACATATAATAAAATAGTAAATTAGCGCGTTTCACGCAAAAAGTACTGAACCGATTTTAAATAAATTTTGTGTAGCGATAAATAAAACTATGTTTTCGGATTTTTTCGAGGATTTATTTGGATTTTTGGTTCCCGACGTTTCGAATGCTTTACAACATTCATGGTCACGGGAGACACTGAGGTTTTAGATGTCTCAATGTCATTATGTAGTTGTTACAGACAGCCTAACCACAAAATTATGCCCACCCTCACTTCGCTCGGTTTCGTCCCTAGTTACATTTAAGGTTTAGTATAGATTTCACAGAGATGAGATATTTTCCCGCAGTAAAAAGTATCCTATATGTTGACCTGGATGACCAGCTATCATCATACAAATTTCATCAAAATCTGTCCAGTAGTTTTCTCGTGATGCGTTCCCAGACAGACAGACAGACAGACAGACAGACAGACAAAATCTAAAAACTATAGATTCGGCCTCTATATCGATAATAATGTCTATTTCAATAAGATTTCCAATTAAATATTTAATGTACAGATTCGACTCAGAATTTTATTATATGTATAGATGTCAAATATTCTCGTCAATATAAGTATTATTATTCATTTCAGCCTAAATGCCAAACAACAAAGAATTGGATTGAATGATTCATTGTCTATGAATTACCAAACAGCAAAGCAGCAAAAAGGCTCCATCTCAAACTCAGTACCTATTCTTATAAATGAAAGGATTTTTACAAGTTTTTATTTAACTTGCATGTTTGTATGTATGTTTGTTCACAAATGAAATGCAAATCGCAGTTGCAAATGAATTTTAAAGCAGTTATCCTCAACCGATTGAGCTAAATTTTGCACACACGTTTAGTTTGGTTGACAATGCATGGTTAGATAAGTGACGTCATTCTAAATCCAACATGGCGGACTCACAAAGATGGCGGACTGTTATTTTTTTGCATCACTATGATATGGATATCAAATGAAAGGATTAAATGAATAAATATCTAAAAAAATAACTTTAAGTCAAATCAAACGCATTTGATGATGATGTTCTCCTAGCCGATTCCGGCCACGGCGGCCAATCTCATTGAGACTAGCCAACTGCGCAGGAGATATTATAGTGCAGCGCGTGTGAGGGAGAGCGCAGACACAACGTGCACTCTCTATTCCTGTCACTCTCATACTCCGGTGGGACGACACGAGACACGACCGGTGAGAGTTAAGGCGCAGGACCGACGCGACACGTGAGAGCCGAGTCACGGGGGTGAAACACCGCCAACTTCCCAACTCCGGGCTGTTACTGAGACTTACTATATAGAAAGACTCAATAACTAAACTTGGCCCGACCCGGGACTCGAACCCAGGACCTCCGGGTGTGCAGCCGTAAACGCATTTATGTGATGTATTACACAATTTATATGATATAAAAAGATCTTTTTAAATATTTTTTTAAAGGTAGGTATATTAAAAAGTTGTGTCTGACGAATCGAGTGAGTATGAATTTTAAATTCCAGTTTTTCTAACAATTTATGGAGTCTATTTTATGGAGGATACACAAATCTGATATAACACGCCGATCTTCCAGGCTTTTTAGTTTGTAATTATGAAGTCTCAGTATAAGTCGGTAATTCACGCCTGACACCTTGCCGCCTGATTAATATTTTTAGAAATTAGCGCGTAGCACAAATACAGACAGACAGATAAAAAATCTAATAATCATTGTTTTAGGTTTTATTGCGTTAATGAAGACCCCCAATAATAGTTAGTATCAAAAATCTGCCACGTTCATACATACAGCGATCATATTACGAATCATAATAAGAATTTAGAAATACACAAAAAAATAGGTATAACAGTATCTTTGGATTTCTGTTAAAAACAGAAATTTTTTTTTACTTATAAAATAAACATTTATTTTATATATATGTTATAGACATATATTGTTATAGACAATATTTTTTAAGCAGTATATATATATACAAATTAAAACTGATTACAACTAAAACACTTTCTAAACATTAGGAACACACTGCCCACAACTCTAGGCCGGGAAACAAACGAAGCCTCTTCTAACGTATCCAATTGGGCAGGTACCCACTCGGATACCGAATCTGTTTTCAAAGACAACTGGCACCGTGGCAGGTTTTTCTTCTAAAAATGTTATGGCTCCGGTATCACTCTTGACAAACTGTCGAATATCGGCTTTCTTATTGCCTGCCGGTCGGCCATCGACCGCAGAGCACAAAATAAACAATAACAATGCAACACACAGATTGACAAACATTTTCAAGTTTAATAATTATTAAAATATAAAACTTTTCCACGTCTTCCTCAAACTGTGGTTTAACAAATATATGAACACTTGAGAGCTTTATTGTCTTTTATATATCATTTGCCAGGACATTAAGTCCGCCTACAGACGACAGGTTTAGTTACTAAAATTTTGGCACTGTTTATATATTTACGTATCTTTTTTACCCGACTGCGGCGAAGCTGAAAGGAGGGTTATGTGTTTGACCTATATGTATGTATGTCTGATTTTATGTTCCCTCGTTATTACTAAAGTATGTGCAATACACATATTTAATTCGAGTGAAACATTCGACACAACAACATGGCTACTACGTCCGCTTCGTACTATCTTATAAAGATACTAGCGACTCACCCTGACTCCGCTCGAGATCGTCCCAATAAGTTACGTTTAAACGTTTAATATAGATTTCTCAGAGATGAGATATTTTCCCGCAGTAAAAAGTATCATATATGTTGACCCGGATAACCAGCTATCATTATACTAAATTACATCAAATTTTCAGACAGACAGACAAAAAATCTAAAAACTATATATTCGGCCTCTGTATCGATAATAATGACTATTTCAATAAGATTTTCCAAAAAATATTTAATGTACACATTCGACTCAGAATTTTATTATATGTACCTGCCTATAGATGAGTGAATAAATGTCCTATAATTCATATTATTTACACGTATGAGCTATTTACAAATTATATATTACATAGGAAAATACATAAAGGTAAAACTAGAACTACGAAACCCACAAGGAAGGAACTCCATACAGACGTTATCTACGGGAAACGTCGCTTGTTTATTTAGAACCAGCCATACTCAACCTTTTTTTTATAGGTGCCACAAACACGTTTCGGTCATGGCCTGTTTTCCATTTTTTCTTTAAACAGAACTTCTAGATTGGTATCGTTTTCAAAATCGATTGACTCATCAAACAACTCTGAGTAATTACAATTTAAAACGGAATCCAACTCTGACATGTAACTTCAGATGGGCCAATAACAAAGGCCCGGCGGGCCGCAGGTTGAGTATAGGGTGGTTTAGACCATTACGTTATTAAGTAATCGTAAGTAAAGAGACACAAATCTATATAGAACAAAGCAAATTTGTTGTTTTTAACTGTCTGTTTCTCCGCTAACTCCTAAACCACGCAACGGATTTTGATAGTGTTTTCACTATCATTTAGGTTTTAGAGAATTTCTTCCGGAAAGTTTATATGTATAATACTCACATGTTATAGCAGAGAAAAGCCAAAAATTTTCAAAGATTTGTAATGATGTCGTAAAAATATATTTTGGGCGCTTACATTGCTAACGCTGGCTAAACCTTACTAGATCAAAATAATACTACGGAGTTGTAAGGTGGGTGGACCATCGAAGGCCACTCTAACAAATAAACTATTTTTTATCTATAATTGAATAAATGAAACAAACATAATTATGATTAACACTTTGTTCTATTGTCTATAAATATAATAAAACTGTAGAGGTCGAATGTCTGTACATAGAAAAATAATGCTAAAAAACGAGTCAGGGGGGTGTAAGAAGAGAAATAGAACAAATCCAGTTTTTTTTTGTTTCTCTGTCTGTTTGTTTAGTATGCTTGTACGGGCTAATCTCCGTAACTGTGGTACCGATTTGAATGAAATTTTGCATGGTGGTACCTTATATACCTGGTCAATATTTTATATACTTTTCATCTCGGAAAATTGAAGAGTTCCCGTGGGATAAAAACTATAGTAACTTATACAGCTTAGTACACAAAAACTACTGATTGGATTTTAATGAAACTTTACAATAATATCGTTCATACATCAGAATAACAAATAGGCTACTTTTTATCCCGGAAAAATGTACAGTTCCCGAGTGATAGATTTGTTTTTGTTTGTTTAGAGGTGGCCTTACAAGGAACAATTGACTTTTCTAGGAACACTACCGATATTTGAATTAAAATTGAAATAAAATCATATAACTTTTCTTTAGTACAATAGCAAATCCTTATATATATATATATATATATATATATATATATATATATATATATATATATATATATCAATTCAGATCAAAAAAAGTTAAAGAAAAAAATTAATAATAAGTTTTGCTGCGAGCACGTATTATAATTTTAACGTCGACGAAAGAGGTCAACAAAGTGACGGACTGCATCAACAAACAAGATTGCAGCGCCCGCGTCTGAGTCCTTGAGTTCGATGGAGTAGAAGGAATTTGTCATCGCATGGCAATAACTACGAAATTTTAACAATCGGCCTTACAAGGAGCATGGCCTTCCATGGTCCACCCACCTTAAAAAGGTCTACAGAAAAGTCCGCGGTGTTATATATCTATCTCTTTCTGTATATAACCATTTTTATCTTTTAGTAATCTATATGTATGTGTAATATCGTTTAGTAATGTGTTTACTAAAAAATCATGGGTTTCACAAAGCTATTTTAAACAATAAGAGTATAAATCCTTATCCGATTTAGACACTTTGAGCATTTCACGTGGACAAAAATTTTTCTTTACAGCATATCATTAAAATGAATATCTTATAAGATACCACAAATTTAAAATTATTAACACCTGCAGGTAAATTTCTAAAAAAATAATATTTTTTTAAGAAATCTATTGTTCACTGTAACGTGCCGGCGTGTCCGCGCTCGTGGAGGGATTAATTGCTCTCAGCAAAACGACTAACATCTCATCAAAAGAATTTGAAAAGTCCGCGATAGCATGTGTCTATCTAAAGTACACTCCCAATAACTATTTTTATCTATTTAAAATGTACCGAGGGATGTACCCGAGCGAAGCGAGGGTGAGTCGCTTGTTAAAAAAACGTGTGTGTGTACTTATGTACACACGTAAGAAGTTATACTTCTGTGGCGTAACAGAACAAAAATAGCTAAAGATTTCATCCCGTATGACACAACTCTCTGTTTGTAAAAGTAATGCAGCTAACTTCATCATGTCGCATTTTGGCTGTCGGTGTGCGCGCGCATCGTAAATATTTTACTCTCATATGTTTTTTTACAAACGTGCCAAAAGAAGTACTTGTAAATATAACAAAAACAAATAAAAGTTGGCATATACCGCTAAAATAACTTACTTAGATGTCAATTGTTCCAAGAACCTCTCTTTCTGTAGATCTAACAACGTCCTAGACACGTCCTCTTGTAGCCTGGACCCTTGTTGTACGGCAATGGCGTAGGGCTGCTCCGCAAACACTTCGCCTACTTCAGTCAGGTTACAGTTGCGTGTTATTTCGTATCTGGTAATGGGAATTAGTTTTTAGAATTTGATAGCTTCTGTATCTTCTGTGATCGAATCTTTAGAAGTTGATTTTAGTCTATTTTAAACAAAACGAAAAGGTTCCCAGCCAAGTTTTAAGTTTGGATTCGTGGTGGTTGGTGATTTGGTTGGTTTGGAAAGTAAGTCAATAAAAATATTGGAATTATATATTAATCAAACCGCTTCTTCGACGGGGATTCAGTAAGAACTATCTAAAGTTTTATTTTCATTGTTTGCTCTCAATTATTTTAGTGAATGCAAACGCTGGTATCTAAAGCCATAATAAGAGCTCTAAAAATACCTTTTTTAAAACCTATCGATTCAAATCTGTATAACTTGATCTGTGCTGTAGTCTCTCGCCACCTTATAAGCTCACTGTGCGTGTATTCTTTTGTGTCAGTGATGGATTTAATTTGTGTTGGCTATTACTTTTGGACTGTTTCTGTTATATAAATGGACCTTGGCTAAACTCATCGCGACTCTGATAATGCAAATCGTATTTATTGTTGGTAAAATATCATGGGCATGCTTGTAGTCGTACTTTGAACTCCCGAGCTCGTGAGTCGATTGTGAAATTACATGAATATTTTGAACATGAGTCACGAAATGACGGGCACTACTGCCAGTGACAAAGTGGGAACGTTTCGGTGAAAAACTAGAAATTTGTAAGCGCTCCGTAGACAAGACTGTCAAAAAGTATGGACCTTCAGACACTGAACAGAATCTTAGCTTTTAAAAGAACTGGCAAAATGGTTAATACAAACCCATATTATTTTACACCAATTTCTAAGAAAACTTACCTAATTTCAGCAGAATCGTGAATAAAAGCGAAATCAGCTTCTTCGTGTTCATCCACTTGTTGGAAACCGGTTTTTGCATCTGGTACGGGACCTATAAGAACGAATATACGTACGTTATATACCGGGATAAATCTAACTCTCTCGGAAAACACTTCCTATCTATAAAGGATATTCAGAATCGGATCAGAAGTTTCCCAATTTACCTCCCAAATCCAAGGTCACTCTTTCGGGTAATGCCTACTGCTGGACTGTGGACACGAGCCTCTGCTTAATTCCACAAAAATTGAGCCATACTAAATTTCTCATCGTCTTCCGAAAACCACTTATTTCTCTCAATCCTGCAACCTGCATATTTCTCTCACAATTTTATAGTTCACGTATCAGCAAGTGATAATCTGTGTGAATCCTATCTTTCTAAATATGTTGGAAATGGCATTGGCACTTTTCGGGGATGCACCGTGGAAGAATCAACGCTTGAACAAAGTTATCTATTTTCAAACAGATCGTGCTCCCAAAAACCACAACGGTCACATTCATAGATACAGACAATAAATGTAATTTTACACCGATTTTTTTTAGTTCTGGCATCTAACGTCAACTTCATTTTTGAAAGAAATTAAACAGAAACAAACAGAAGTATCAGTTTTTACCTGAAGCATTGATAGCAAGTAGAATGTGCCCGTACTGTTCTCGTATAGGGTAGTCCCAGACGCGATATTGTGATTGATCTGATGTCGCATTTAATGTTATCTCCTTCCAAACCCTAGGAATGAAAGAGAGAACTTAAGTTTTTAACCGATGTAAAACGAAGATGCTAGGAATTTGACACCCAGGCGTGTCTATTTGTATTTGTCTATGGATCTTAGTTTCCAAATGGATAGGGTTATTTGGGCGAGGTTTGTTTAAAAAAAGTTAGTTCAAATAGGTTATATGTAACGATTTTATCCTGATGGTTCAAAGATATGACCCTCTTTTCGTATCATGTACTTTGGTACATGTTTATATAACCAACAATCTTATAATCTCACTAATATTATATATATGAAAGTTTAGTTATTTTGATGTTGGAACGTTTATTACTCAATCACGCCAGAACGGCTGAACGGATCGGGATAAAATTTGGCACGAAGATAGGTTATAGTCTGGACTAGCACATAGGCTACTTTTTATCGGAATATATTTTTGAATCGGAAAAATGTATTGATCCCGAGGGATCAATGTGTGTTTTTATAATGTGATAGATACCTTTATAAGCAGTTTAGTATTTGCTCATCAAACATATGTACTTTTTAAGAGATGATATTTTTTCTGGTATTTATACGCAATTTCGCTTTTATTTCAATCATGAATATCTTATAAGTTCATTAGTTAAGAATAAAAAGAACTAACCTGTACAGTGTGTCTTCAGCAAACTTCATATTAATAAAATATTGGTGAATCGTCGATCCCTCCACCACAGTGTAGTTGATACGCGACTGTCTAGCTAGTTGTTCTAGAGATGCTACTGGAGTCTGAAACGTATCTTAGGACCTAAACCTTAAACGTATTTCACTCGTGAAAGTTGTGATGATAAAAATTTTAAAGCAGTATAAATATTTGAGGTATAAATATTTAAGGTATAAATATTTACAACCATAAGTAGATTTTCCTCTTCCTTAATCTAACCAAAAGACTAAATGACGATATGATAAAATCATTGTCCCTATGATTTCATCAGATCGTGATATTAACCATTTGAATGTCACAGATCAATTACTCGGACATTATTAGTATCGTAGAGCTAAAATTTAGATGATAAGTATTCCATATCAATTATGAACTGCTAGCCAATGTATTCAGCCCTTTTAACGTCCCACTGCTGGGCGTGGGCCTCCCTTCAGTACGAAGGTATCAGGCCATAGTCCATCACGCTGGCCAAATGACGGACTGAGCATGTCTTTCGAAAACTTGCTAGGTTATCTCAGATATGCAGGTTTCCTCACGATGTTTTCCTTCACCGTTGCTAGATAATGTTGTAGAATTACGAATAATAAAAATATATAGAAATGTCACATTTTATATTAGATATTTAAGCTAATAGTTGCCGAGTTATAAGCTTCTAAAGTCGTAAGAATTGTGTCAACTCACTGATTTGTCCGATTTATTAAAGTTAAATATGAAATAGTACAATCACAAACTTCTAATATCTAAGAAATTCTACCTGCATTCTTTCAACTGTCAAAAAGGCAGCCAAGTTAGCAGTGAACGTGGCTAACATCAACACAACGAAAAGCCAATATGCTGCGACCAATGTTCTTCCAGAGAGAGCTTTCGGGGCTTCCCCTCCGCCTTGAGGTGTGAATGATGTGAGGGCGAACCAAAAACTTTCTTTTAGAGTAAATTCCCTGAAAAAAATAATTATGAAAAATACATAATAACCCATACTAATATTATAAATGTGAAAGTTTGTTTGTTTGTCTTTCTTTCACGTTGAAACGGCTTGGCGGATTGGCGTGATTTTTTGTATGGAAATACTCGTAGTAGGAGGGCTGGAGAGTGACATAGGCTACTTTTTACGGCTGGAGATTATCTCATTCCCACGGGATAACACGTTATAATACAATCCAAAAAATTATTTATGATCAGAATTACTTGAAACTTGGTATTAATGTTCTTCAATATAGTTAATTAAATAGGTGTTTTAGCATTTTTCGAAATTCATCTCATAAGGGAGCAAAATAGCGGGTGAAAGTTTGTATGAAACCTAGTTTTTCAGAGTTTTTTTTGTAGTTTTAGCGCGAGCGAAGCCGCGGGTTCTGCTAGTAACATAATATAAGAAAATATTTCTCACTCACTTATTTAATATAACTCTTTCATCCAAGCGCGGATCCAGGGGGGGGGGGCATGGGGGTCATGACACCCCCCCCCCCCCCCCCCAAGCCAAATATACTTTATAGAGAAGTTTGAAGTCTAAGAAAGGAAGGAATAAATGGATAACATTTCGATTTAAAAAAAAAAGTTATTATATGTATTTTGAAGATTATATTCCCCTAGTTTCATGAATACCAAAAAGTTTTTGCAGAAATCTATATACATATAATAAAATTGTAACTAAGTCGAATCTGTACATTAAACATTTTTTGGAAAATCTAATTGAAATAGACATTATTATCGATACAGAGTCCGAATCAAACACATCCAACACCCCCCCCCCCCCCCCACTCCCCCCAACCCCCCAATAGAAAAGTAGATCCGCGCCTGGTCAGATTGTGCTAAGTTACTGTTTTATTATATGAATATTTCAGCCTATGACCCCCCCCCCCCCCCCAAATTTAACTCTGGATTCGCGCCTGCTTTCATCATCATTACATATGACTTAACAACATCCAAGATACTCCGGAATACATACATTTTTATTCAAAAGACTTAGCATTACTTTAGTAGTTATAGAGATTGTTCGTAAAAACAAATTAACAGTAGCTTATGTGTCACAGTCTAAAAATTACACCAGTCTGTACACTAAATTTCATCTAAATCGATCCAGACCTTTCAACATGAAGCCGTAACAAACAAACACACATACCAACTTTCACTTATAATAGTCGGATAGAAACACATTCTACCTGCACGGATACGGATACGCATCAGGGTTATTCCTCGCAGAGTAAGGCGAGTACTTCTCCAGCAACCAGATCATGAAGCCAGTTAGCAATAACGCTGCAATGATGCTAATCCATACTTCAGTCCGAAGGACCGTCATGAATTTGAACAGAGATGTCTTCCGAGTTGGTTTTCTGATCACTAAAATGTTTTAGACAGTATACTATAATCTAAATGTTATACATATAATAAAATTGTAACTAAGCCGAATCTGTGCGTTAGATATTTTTTGGAAAATCTTATTGAAATAGACATTATTATCGATACAGAGGCCGAATCTATAGTTTTTAGAATTTTGTCTGTTTGTCTGTCTGTCTGTCTGTCTGTTACCGCATCACAGAAAAACCACTGGATGGATTTTGATGAAATTTGGTATAGTGATAGCTGGTTATCTGGGTCAACATATAGGATACTTTTTACCGCGAGAAAATATTTCATTTCTGAGAAAAAATGCAAAAACTGCAATGTAAGAGTATACTAATATGTAAAACCTAAGAATTTGGTTTTTGGTCATCTGAACGCGGGCGGAGCCGCGGGTAATGCTAGTATAATATATATCTTTGTGCATTTAAAGTACTGTACAGATTTTAATTAAATTTAGTGTATTGATAACTTATTGCTCCGGTCAGTATTTAGGATAGGTACCTTTTACTACAACTTCTTTTCCAAAATGATGTAAGGGATTTCGGCGTATTGTTACTCGATTAAGTGCTTCACGCGTGCCAGTGTAATCGTTAAATGACAATTTGCGTAAGGGGTTTTTGAAATTTTTAATTTATAATTATTATCTATAGAAATCGCACGTAGGGGTGCACCCGAGCATATCGAGGGTATGTCACTAGTTTTTAAATACAAGTTAGTTTTTAAATTAACCTATACTTTGAGAATATCTTGAACATTGATTTAATAATATAATATTTGAAGATTTCGTTTTAACATTATGTACTTAATAGCTTTATTCGATACAAACTAAATGTGCAATCGAAACTTGTCGATTTTAATCTTTTTATTCTAAATGTTACATCGATTTGAAACTTTTTATACACAGAACATAATAACTAAATACCATCGAGCTGACCTGGTGAAGGCAGAAGGGAAGGAGGAGGAAGAGGTTCATTTCATACGATTTCAAATTTCCTAAACATGATAATCGAGCAAAATCGAAAGAAGAATCGAGCATTATCGTCTAATAAATAAATATAAATAAGTTGGGACAGCACCATCTATTTCCATGGTAAGCTACAAGGCTTGTGTTATGGACAGACCAGACAGTTGATACACTACACATATATAACTTTAAATACTTACATATTATAAATATAAACACCCAAGACTGGAGTCTGGAATACAAACACTCTTGCTCATCACAAATCAATGACCCCAGCGGGACTCGAACCGGCGACCGCTGACATTGTAAGTAGGGTCACTACAAACTGAGCCATATATGTCGTCAAATATATCGGCATTATAAATACATACCAATAAGAATGCCAGTTTGTTCAAAATACGGCGCAACAAAATCTACAACTTCTTCCCTCTCAGCGGTCATAGTCAAAGCGGCCACAGCAATGTCGATTTCCTAAAGAAGTAAAGTACATTAATAACAAAAGCTAGAATAAACTTATTACTTCAAATGAACGTTTTAAAGCTGAACAAGTCTTAGATTTTTAAATGAAATGAAAAAAATCAAAAGTAGAGGGTTATTTTTTTTTCATCCCCTATTCTACCCTCTTATGGGATAAATTTCGAAAAATGCTAAAACACGTATTTATTTAATTGTATTGAAGAGCATTTATACCAAGTTTCAAGTACATAATTCTTATTATAAATATTTTTTGGGTTGTATTATTACGTGTTTTCCCGTGGGAATGAGATAATCTCCCAAGGTAAAAAGTAGCCTATGTCACTCTCCAACTATCTCCACACAAAAAATCACCCCAAACCGTGGCTCCATTTCGATGTGAAAGAAGGACAAACAAACAAACAAACAAACAAACAAACAAACAAACAAACAAACAAACAAACACACTTTAACATTTATAATATTAAAGTATGGATGGTATATCCCAAAAACATATAAATACTTACACCGCTCATCAAATCTCCAATAATACCATCCCACGAACCGTTCGGTAGTCGTCTACCAAAAGTGCCGGTTTTTGGAGTTACTATCTCGTAATCAAAGCCCATAGCCTAAAATATTAGAGTAGACTAAAAATCAGTAGTCAAAAAAAGCTAATTTTTATATAGGATTTATGTCAAGACATAAACAATTAAGTATAGATAAATTTAAAAAAAACCGACTTCCAGGCACTAAAATGTAAAAAATAACTAAACGGGAGTTTTCATTTAGAATAGTTACCTAATCAGATATTTTCGAAGTCGACGCCCAAAATTACCTTTGAAGTATACCATTTGAAACAAAAAAAAATTCGAAATCGGTTCAGGCGTCTTCGAGTAATCGGTAAACATACATAAAAAAAGAAAAAAAAGGTTCCGACGAATTGAGAACCTCCTCTTTTTTGGAAGTCGGTTAAGAAATATGATAAAAATATGTACGCGTTTAACTTTTTAACCGACTTCAAAAACGAGAGGTACTCAATTCGATTGTATGGTGTTTTTGTGTGTGTTACACAATACATATCTTCGTCAATTGTGAATTGATTTTAATAATTCTTTTTTTTACATTTACATATCTATACTAATATTATAAAGGGTTTAAGTTTGTGAGGTTGTAGGGGGTAATCTCTGAATCTACTGAACCGATTTAGATGAAATTTGGTAAGAAGATAGTTTGAGACCGTGGGAAGGATATAGGATACTTTATATCCCGGAAATCATCCTTTAAGGGGGTGAAAATGGGGATAAAAATTTGTATAGGGAATCAACCTAGGGGCGAATCAGAGCGAAGTGAGGGTGAGTCGCTAGTTACATATTAATAATTTTTATTTTTATTTTTTTTATTTTTTAAATTTAATTTTTAAATTTAAATTTCGTAATTTTATTTAAACATATTTTTTCATTACTTTATATCTATACCTACCTACAACAAAACATACAAATGTTTTTCATAAATTTAATACTCTTCTTGGAAGTCGGTAAAAAAATTATTCGTTATCAAATTTTATTTAAGGAACACATGACTAGGCCTAAAACCAAAGTAAATTAATTGCTTACCTCAGCAATTTTATCTATAAGGTCTATACAGTATCCCTCATATATAGGGTTTCCATCCTCTGTCACCACGGGTTGTCCAGACTCTGGGTCATATTTAGGAAGAGTCCAGGGTATTGCCTGCATATTACAGTATTTTTATTACTATCATATACTCAGGGCCGGATTTGACCTTAGTGCCGCCCCTGGGCACAGTAAAAAATGCCGCCATATTATCGAAATTTTGCATAAAATATGTAAAGTTTCGATAAAGTTTAAATGTTTTTAATTATTAATATTTTGAAAAATACAACTACAAAAAAAATCATTTACGTCAATGCCTTAGATTCCCCCGTGGCCATGAATGCTGTAAAGCATTCGAAATGTAGAGAACCAAAAATCAAAATACAACCGCGAAATAATCCGAAATGATAGTTTTATTTAAAATGTACCTACTAGGTAGTTATTTTTTTCCTTTATTTGTAAAATAAAAGAAAGCATTTTCGATAACGCGAAGAAATTATTATCCCGCCCTCCGAATTTTGCCGCCCTTAAAAATTTGCCGCCCTGAGCACTAGCCCCGAGTGCCCCTGGTGTAAATCCAGGGTTGCATATACTCCCTAATTTCCTAATTCTCCTCCTAACTTACAATCTGAATATACATATGATATTCTCCAGATCGATTTCAACCACGTCGGCCAATCTCATTGAGATTAGCCAACTGCAGGAGATATTATCTAGTACTAGCGGCTCACCCTCGCTTCGCTCGGGTTCGCCTCTGGACAAACAAAAACAAATTTATCCTAGGGGAACCGTACATTTATCCGGAATACAAAGTAGTCTATATGTTATTCTGACGTATGAACTATATTATTGAAAATTTTCATTAAAATCCAATCAGTAGTTTTTGTGTACTAAGCTGTATAAGTTACTATATTTTTTTAACTATCCCACGGGAACTCTTTAATTTTACGGGATGAAAAGTATCTAAAATGTTGACCAGGGATATAAGATAGCACCATGCAAAATTTTATTTAAATCGGTCCAACAGTTTCGGAGATTAGCCTGTACAAACAGACAGACAGAGAGAGAAACAAAAAATTAGAAAAAAATGTGGAGTTGTTCTATTTCTCGTCTTACATCCCCCTGACTCGATTTTTAGCATTTTTTTCTATGTACAGACATTCGACCTCTACAGTTTTATTATAATATAGATAGTGCAGATACAATGTGCACTCTCTATTCCAGCCACTTTCATACTCTGATTACACGACAACCAATCAGGAGGTCGTTAACAAAATTTCATGTTTTAAATATTATTTAAAAATATAAAAAAAAAAACAGCTGTTCATGAATAGACACTCAGACAATAACTAAACTGCTAAGTGTAGAGATGTTAACTGTAATTAACTTTGACTAGCGACTCGGCATCGCTTCGCTCGGGTTCGTCCCTAGGTACGTTTTAACGTTTAGTATGGAATAGATAGACTATATACCGACTATATGATATATAGCTTATAGCCTTCCTCAATAAACTATCTATGTAATGCTACATATATGCCTATAAAGGATAAAAAGAAATGTTCAAATAGAAATTTTGTTTGGATTAGCAGTTCTTGAGATTAGCGCGTTCAAACAAACAAACTATGCCTCTTATATGCCTATATTATAAGTACAGGTAACCGGCTAATAATACCTACCGCAGAAGTACCAATCCTAAAGAAGTTTCGCAATGGTTCTAGCACAATTCCAGGTAGCAGTTTGTACTCATCACTCGCAGACCACGCTGCAACCCTTTCCAGACCGGCTTCAGGCTTATAAGTAGATAGAACGAAGTGCGACCGAAGAAATATACCAGATCTGAACAAATATGATCCACAATTAACACAATGATGCTTACAGCACTTCCATTTCCATTGTAAGACTAGTGACTTGCCTTCGTGAGTTGATAGATGCTAACAGGCTACTATTATGTGTTACGTCATAGTCTATCTTTATACTAAACTAGCGTCTCACACTCGCTCCGCTCGGGTTCGTCCCTAGTTACGTTTTCACTTTTAGTATAGATTTCTTAGATCAGATATTTTCCCACAGTAAAAAGTATCCTACATGTTGACCCGGATAACTAGCTATCATCGTACCAAATTTCATTAAAATCTATCCAGTGGTTTTCCCGTGTTGCGGTAATATACAGACAGATAGATAAAAGTTCTAAAAATTATAGAATCGGCCTCTGTATCGATAATAATGTCTATTTCAATAAGATTTTCCAAAAAATATTTAATGTACGGATTCGGCTCAGTTAGAACTTTACCATACACGTACGGAGTATGTATAGATTTCATCCAATCAACACATACGACAAAACGCACATGTACACACACGCGCACGCGCACACACACACCCAAAGATACCCACACACACACACACGCACACACACACGCACGCACGCACGCACGCACGCACGCACGCACGCACGCACGCACGCACGCACGCACGCACGCACGCACGCACGCACGCACGCACGCACGCACGCACGCACGCACGCACGCACGCACGCACGCACACACACACACACACATACACACACACACACACACACACACACACGTACACTCATACAATCAATCAAAAATTTTTTGTTATTTTACTGATTCTTGAAAAAAAATATATGGATTACCACCTTTTTTTGAAATCGGTCAAAAATAATTTACCTATCTTCATCCCAGTAAAATAAACTCTCATTACTGACATTATCTTCTTCAAATATCTGGTACAGCTTGTCTTTTGTTGCATTCATCACGTCTTGAGGATTGTCGCAATCTAAGTTAACGATTTGGTCCGAATCGATTCTCTTAAAACTTTCTACCATATATCTGATGAGGTTGTTAAGGATATATTGTTTTTTCTAGAAATAATTCAAATGATATAAGTATTTTAATTGAAAACGACGAAAATTACGAAACGTACAGTCCAGCAAATTAAAAGCTATCAAATATGCATAATGCAGTGGCATGAACGAATCTGTGGCTAAATAATTCATGTGCAGTGGTAGTCCAGTCGTAACGAGCTCGTTTAGGAATCCAATTGTAGCGGGTTCAAATCCCGGGTCTCGCAATTCTTATATTTTCACGTGGGAATCATTTTCAACACGATCACCACTTATCTTTCGGTGAAGGAAAACATCGAGAGGAAACCTGCATGTCTGAGAAAACCTAGCTAGTGTTTGAAAAGCCAGCCCTTGGCAGCGCAGGCAGTTTGCACTTGATGAGCTCGTGGACTATAGCCAGATTTTCTTGTAGTTAATTAAGGGAGACCCATGCCCAGCAGTGGGACGTTAAATACTTACAAACCTGCGTGTTCATCGAACAGCTGCATTCCTTCAAAGCTAGTAATTTACAACACTCTGCATTATCAGACTGCAATATAACAGTGGGCGAGACGAGAATAGATAAGTCTACAGTGTTAAAGTCTGTTATTAAAAGGTTCCATCGATATGGCCGTCTAACTAGTTTTTCTTTAACTGCCTGTAGAAAAAAACTGTAATTTTAGCTGCTGGAAGTTTGTACTTTAAATCAAAATCAATTAATTATTTATTATATATCATAAGGATGATAGTATATGTAAATATTTATTGATTAGAAATATATTTATATTAGACTTGCAACGAATATTCGGCTATTATTTGTAATACGGCCTATTCGGCTACTTTTTTCCTATTCGGCCGAATAACGAATACTTGAGTAATATGTTTTGTTGTCATCAGATAGTTGGTAATTATACGTAACTGCCTCGGTGGTGTAGTGGCTAGCATGTACGGCTGCACACTCGGAGGTCCTGGGTTCGAGTTCCGGGTCAGGCCAAGTTTAGTTATTGAGTCTTTCTGTACAGTAGGTCTCAGTAACAGCCCGGAGTTGGGAAGTTGGCGGTGTTTCACCCCCGTGCCTCGGAGAGCACGTAAAGCCGTCGGTCCTGCGCCGACACTCTCACTGGTCGTGTCAAGCAGTCGTCCCACCGGAGTATGAGAGTGACAGGAACAGAGAGTGCCCTTGTGTTTGCGCGTACATTTGTGCACTTTAATATCTCCTGCGCAGTTGGCTAGTCTCAATGAGATTGGCCGCCGTGGCCGGAATCGGCCAGGAGAACATCCTCAATAATTATACGTACATAATCAAGTTCCGTATTACAAAAATAAACTAAAAAAATATCTAAGCACTTCCATTATCATAATTAAAATTTAGAAGTGACAATCCCAGCTTCTGAGAAAACACGCTCTGAATAAATATTACTTCCTGGCGCCAAATAAGAAACAAAAACGTCGATACAAGTTTTCCCGCCACAAGTTTTGCGCTGACCGAATACTTTTGCCTAATATTCGGCTATTCGGCCAGAAAGCCCACCGAATATTCGGTATTCGGTGTAAAGGCCGAATATTCTATTCGCTGCAAGTCTAATTTATATAGATATAGTATGGATCAGAATGCTGGGCAATAAAATAAATAAATAAATATTTTAGGACATTGACACACAGCACCATCTAGTTCCATGGTAAGCTACGAGGCTTGTGTTATGGATACCAGATAGTTGATACACTACACATATATAACTTTAAATACATACATATTATAAATATAAACAACTATGACTGGAGTACAAACATTTATGCTCATCACACAAATGAATACCCCCAGCGGGACTCGAACCCGCGAACGCTGGCACAGCAAGTATGGTCACTACAAACTGAGCCAAATATACAATATTAGCCATTCCTAACGGCGTATAAAAGATACAAATGAAAGAAAGATACAGAAAGAGATGAATGGGAATTCATAGGATAAAAATAATAGTATTTTCATAACTAAGTCTACGGTTTACTCCATTACCCGTTTATAAGTAGCTGCCACAAAGGTGCTGTCACCAACAATAACGTAGAAACTTGGTTCAGGCCGCATGCTCTTCAATGCCTTAGCAGAGTCTCTGGTAAGACCAGCATGTACCCAAACGCGTATATGGGAACGGCCGAGAAGCTCGTATAGGGCTTGGTCCACATCTGTGAGAAGATAACAATAATTTTACAAAACTCAAGAGAATGTCTGAAATAGACAGATAAATAGAAAACTTTTATGTATTTTCACAACATGAACAAAAATATTTACTTAATTCTGATGAAGGCAACTAGTTAATATTTTTATGAAGCAGTGGAGGATATATGTATATAGGAGGACTTTGTGACATTTCCGTTCTTTTGACAGATATCTATATATTATATGGCCAAAAATCCATTATGATGCAAATATAGGCATATGTACATGTACATCAATAAAACATTGTCAGTGGCCATAAAAGCTTAAAAGACTCATATTACACTACAAGGTATTCGTACCTAGTAGTGTAATTGAATACTCCTTCATTGTTCTTACCTTTCTTCATCGTATTAAATTGAGCTGGAAATAAAAACAACATTATTTATGCCTCAAATAAGATGAATACCAACCACTCTCCGTCTCCAAAATTATGGCAGCATCTGTCGCGTTCCTGGACTCCAAATATTCATCTATACCTCGAACTATTTGTTGTGGTCCAAGTAATGAGCGTACTATCGGCACACCAGCTTTTAATGCTAAGTCTTCTACCATTTCCCAGGGTGACCAGGATAAATCGATGATCAAAGACACACCCTGGGATAAAGACGCACATACTGCAAAAAATAAATGTTTCGTATTCTTCTACTACTAGTTGTGCGAAAAGTAGACTTCGCGAGCACAACCAGAATTTTGAGAAGCTATTCTGCTCATCAGATCTTTACGAGACCAACTTAAAATTAGTACCTCTCCAATAAAAAATAACCATAGAAATACGATTTTATAAAGCGGAGATATCCAGTAGCAGCATTTTGCCAGACTTGAAGCAGAGACGCTTCGCTCACTCGGTCAATTACATACACAGAAAAATTAAATCGAAGTGTCTTTTTGTATGTCAAAATAACAGCTTTTTGCTAAATGCTTATGAAATTATTTATACTCGTATACGGTACTTATAGGAAAAGCACATTTTTTTTTATTTTTGTCTGTCTGTCTATTCCGGCTAATCTTTGAAATGGCTGGACTGATTTTGATGAGACTTTCACTGTCAGATAGCTCAGCTATAAGAAATAGCTTAGCTACTATTATTTTCAAAAAAGAATTAAGATTCTCTTAAAAAAAATTAAACGTATCTAGGGACGCACCCGAGCGAAGCGAAGTTTAGTCGCTAGTACTTAAATAAAATACGCACGAAGAGCTGTAAATAGAAGCATATCTTGAATTTGGGCTAAATATCTTACATTTTCGGGAACTTTCTTCCTCATTTTCCCGATCTAGTTGTATGATGTCGTCATTTATTGCTAGGCCGGGGGTATTGTCCTCTGTAATTTTTATTGCTCGACCGATTTCTTGCGGTAACTCTGTCTCATGGTTTTCTGTTATAATTACTTGAAAATTGAAAAAAATAATTAAAAAGTTACAAAGGGCTAACTATAAAAACTGATATAAAAAACTATTTCGATTAAATCGGTGCATCCTGCTTTATTATTCTCCGAGATTGCGTTCTTCATCTGATTAATCTGGCCAAAAAATATTTTCATTTTTGGCTCTATTCAACATACTCTTATGATTAAAGACATGCCAAATAATATTTGTCTTTAATCATAAGAGTATGTTGAATAGAGCCAAAAATGAAAATATTTTTTGGCCAGATTAATCAGATGAAGAACGCAATCTCGGAGAAATACCCATATGTTTTCGTAATATTACAGAAGGTATTATTGGGTTTTATTTGCAGAGTATAAAATATTTTTTTTATACATCATATGCCATTAGTTATAAAGATATCATCAATTTCTTGTAAAGGATTTGAATTTAGTTATTTTTTTATTATAATACCAAACCAGGCAAGTACATAGGTATATAGATTTTTTCATTTAATTTATTTACAAAAAAATTGAACAATAAATTATGTCTAAAACAGTTGCTTCTCAAATAGTAATTATCTTACCAAATCTTAAACTGAGTTCGGAAACCACACAACTCAAGTGAACTAACAAAATAAGAAACAAAAGTTGTAAATCCATTTTGCTAATTACTACACGATCTACAGCTGTTACAACTCCGTACTTTATTTATTACGATCGCCGAAATATATTCTTGCAATAAAAATGGAATTAATAAAGTTAAAAAGAAATAAAATAAAATTCTTAATTTTTCAAACATAATTTAGGCTGAATGCATTTTAACTTGTGCCTTTGTGAAAAAGGCGGGAATAAAACTTTATTATCAAAGTTAACTGTCAATTAATTACAGCAATGAATTAGCACAAAAATATTTTTAATTAATTTAATTTTTAAGTGTTTTCATAAACATAGGTATAGTTTCGTGTCTTCGTATGCATGTAATAAGATACTCTGTTATTGACAGTGACAAATCAAGAACGCTCAATTTGTGAATTATTAAAATTATGAAGGGTGAGTCGGGCTTAAACAAAGCTTTCTTACCATTAAATTTAATGGTCATAAGTCATAACATGCAAGTACAGTTGAGTTGAAAAGCATGTAGATTCTACTAGAAACTCTTTGCTTCGAATTTTTGCTCGAAACTAACACTAGTGATAATCTTACTAATAGGTATTATAAACTAGTGACTCACACTTGCTCCGCTCGAGTTCGTCCCTTCTGCCTCCTCCAGTCTCCACAACTTCAACTTCAACCACGACCAATGAAGTTATTGTCTCCTCCATTCCATGTGACATTGGAAAAGTAATACGTGCACGTACATACGTCTCATCTCATTAGCGTCAGCAGTTCAGCCAGGCTCGAAACCAAGAAATGCACAAGGAGGTGGCCCACTTCAGTGGGCGGTGTACCATGCGGGTTGCGCCTGGTACTTCTCTGACAGCAGAATGGACTGTGGAAGAATTCCGTGGTTGTTGTGGTCTGCTTCTGTATTATTAAGACGGGGGAAGCTCTGTTGGGATTTAGTGGGCAGTACAGGCTTTTCTAGCC
Organism: Brenthis hecate; assembly: GCA_951806755.1. Classification (NCBI taxonomy): domain Eukaryota; kingdom Metazoa; phylum Arthropoda; class Insecta; order Lepidoptera; family Nymphalidae; genus Brenthis; species Brenthis hecate. The sequence continues at coordinate 146,644 of OX638250.1, read as the reverse complement.
AGTAAATCCCACAAAACCACCTATATGTATACAGGTGATATGCCTAAATGCATTAAAAAAGGTGCCTTTTGTTTCATAATATTATATACAATCAGCGCCACCTTTTGGCAAATGTTATTACTAACAGTAAGTTATGTTTCTCACTTGTTACTCCCAAATCTATGACAAGACAAGCTATGGCTATATCTCTCTATCTATATGTACCAAATAAATTCGTCCAACCTTTTCAGCGTGAAACACGCATATCGTACAAACACACCCATACACACGTACAAACTGTTGCATTTGTAATAGATAATATGTAATAGTAAATATTTTAAAAATTAATTAAATCAGGAAAAACTTATCTCATCGAGTATACTTAAATATAAATATTTTAAGTTAAAACAACCCTCGTAACATTCGTGATTTTGTTAAGCAATAGCCGTGAGATACTCCATGTGGTGAATGAATATTGAATGAATGTATGATGTTAGCACGCGATCTGTCATTATAGTGTCAATCTGTCAAAGCAAAAGTGGGGTAGGTAACATTTTTAAAATCTATATATAAAAAAAATTGATCACCGAAATGTATGTAAGCGCAAAACTTTCAATCGACTGCACCAAATTGGATATTTCTTATTTTGTGTTTGTTATTGTCAGGACAAGCTTTGTATAGAAGAAAATTAAAATATTTTTTTTTACTGAAATAAGTTTTTTTTAAATCTCCTGATATGAAAAGTGAGTGAATGAAAAAAGTAGTTTTTATCCCAGAAATTATCCTTTAATGGGAAATTTCTCACTCTAATCATCTCTAGTGAGCCGTTAGTTTTAAATAAAATTATATTTTCAGATTGTTTCCATTTATTTTGATTTTTGGATCCCCATTTTTCTAATGCTTTACAGTAACATGATCACAGAAGTCACGGAAGTATATTTAAAAAGATAAAAAAATATAAAAAAAAATATTTAAAAATCTGAAATTTTAATATTAAACAAGTGCCATTTTCATATAATTGTGATTGACCAGCAGAACCCGCGGTTTCGCCCGCGTTCAGGCTACAAAAAATAGTCTTTGACTTTATGTTATACCTAATTAATATGTAAATAATTTGATGGCTGTAATATTTTCAAGTGATAATCATGTTAGAAATGATTCGCACATGAAAATATCAGAGGTGTGACACCTGGGATTTGAACCTGCTTCACTTGGTTTCCTAAGTGAGCGCGTTACCGGGCTACCACTGTCGGGCTACCTTAGCGGCATGAAAAAACAAAAACAAGAGCCCTTAGAGTGTAGGCTCAAGCGAGCCAATAGGATGTCAAAATTTTAGCTTACTAGATCTAGCGGCATAAAAAAAAAGTTATAATCAGTCAGGACGTCACTACCTTAGAGTATAGCTACAGCCGAAAATTGTCCACGAATCCTCTTGCGTAGTTCACTGTTCATGTCACATGTGGAATCACTCTCGCTAAAGGTCATGGTGTGATACCAGATAGCCTTTTTCAATATTTTGAACTAATTCTAATAATAAAACTTCTGCATTAATCTATCTATTATTAGCCTGAATAAAATCTACATATTCGTCTTTTAGAATACGATCAGCGCCATCTTTTGGTAAATTTATGAACAATTATCTGTATCTGTCTGTGTGCTAAGCTTCATTCAAATCCGTTCAGCTGTTTCAGAGTGATGGAGTGATAAACAACATACGCACAAAGTTTAATTTATGACAGTAATGTGACCATTATATCTTTAACTAGCGACTCGCCCTCGCTCCGCTCAGGTTCTAACGCTTAAACGTGCGTTTTAACGCTTAGTATAGATTTCTCAGAGATGAGATATTTTCTTGCAGTAAAAGTATCAAACCAAATTTACACAGACAGATAGACAAAAATTCTAAAAACTATAGATTCAGCCTCTGTAGTCTATAGGTATCGATTATAATGACTATTTCAATAAGATTTTCCAAAAAATATGTAATGTACAGATTTGACTCAGTTAGAATTTTATTATATGAATAGATAACTACAGTGGCACAGGATCTTATTTTAAAAACACCTATTTAATAAATGGTTTTAATTTAGCATGTTTTCTTATTATTTTTTGGCTCGTCAATTTTTTATTAAAAACAAGTATACCGTGGATGACCAATTTCCCAATCTGCTACAGTGCTACGTGTCTTCTCCCTCTATTAATCATTATCTTATATATATATATATATATATATATATATATATATATATATATATATATATATATATATATATATATATATGTAATTCTTCTGTCCGTGTTTGTTAACCTACTCCTCCTAAAGGACTGAACCGATTTGGATGAAATTTTATGTGTATATTACAATGGGTTCCTGGATGGTTTGAAAGCACAAATGGACCCAGTAGTGACGCTGCAGTCGTTGAGCCACTGATCATATAATTGGCAGGGACGATTTTAATGATATTTTTTGTGTATTTTAGAGTGGGTCACTAGGCAAGGTTTGAATTCACAAATGGATCCGGTAGGTGGCGCTGCAGTCGGTGTGTCACTAAATTTTCATAAAAGATTTCATTTTCCGAGCAATAAATTATTTTATAATATTGATTTAATAAAATAAAAATCCATGTATGTACGTATGTGTCCTATGGACTCTTAAAACAGCTGGAACGATTTTGATGAAATTTTCAGGTAATATTCATATTAGCCCAGCGGGTGATCCTGTGAATTTTGTTAGCTATCGGAAGTTTGGACGCGGGCGAAGCCGCGGGTCTTTCTAGTTATTAATATAAAATTAGCGATTAAAGCCAAGAGAATTGAATTGAATACCGTGGGTCACATAATTTTACTCTAATACAGATGTGCTGTATGCCATACAAATATATTCTAGCATCCTAATTTAGGCTACTTTAATTTACCTAAACAGACGATAGATGGCGTATGGTCAAAAAATGCTGGAATTATTTATAATAATTAATTTATCTATGGAATACAGCAAAATGCAAAAATAATACCAATAGTGTAGATGACCATGTAAGATAAGTAATTCTAAAAATGTCAACAGCGCCATCTAGGAATACGTTGTAGAACCATTTTAACTAGACTTTTTTTTTATTTGATTATATTTTAACGGACTTTTTTCTTTTAAAATGTTTTCAAAAATATTGAATTTCTCTTTCTTCGAATCTTACTTACATCACTGAGAATCCTTTTAGAGGTCAAATAGATGATTTCATAAAATAATTAAATTTAACTGTTCACGACACGTTTGGCTCTATTTGTTACTTGCTGTGCCAGCGGTCGCGGGTTCGAGTCCCGCTGGGGGTATTCATTTGTATGATAAGCACGAATGTCTGTACTCCAGTCATTGGTTTTTATATTTATAATAATGTGTAAAAGTTATAAAAGTTTATTGTATCAACTATCTCATATCCATAACACAAGCTTCGTAGTTTACCATGGAACTAGATGGCGCTGTATGTCCATGTCTATAATGTCCCATTTTTTTATTTTTTTAACTCTTTTTTTATATGTGCAGAAGAGCTGTCAGCTTTTCGTCCCTGAAAGGCAGAATTTTGGCTAAGGAGGTTCAATAAAACAACTTATTTAATATATGATAACTATTTAGTAAGTGTATAAACATTACATTGATGAAAAAAATAATTCATTTACCTAACACAAAAATTAAAGAAACAATAATATACCTTAGAAACATACAACCTCACACTACACGTATTTATTTAAATTAAAAACCAATTAAAATATTTTTTTTATCTTTAAAAAATTTTCATTTCCAACTTGCATTGTCGAAATCTATTTTTTTTTTGTTTTACACTAAGATCTCTTATAACTAATCTTTTACTCTGCGTAATTTACATTTTTGGATCTAATTAGTTTAAAAATTTTGCTAATTTTAAAAACTTTACTGAACAAAACATAAAAAAATACCAATTTAATTTTATTTACATTTGAATGAACGAAAACATAAACATCGAAAGACTCAGTCGAGATTCAACAAAATATGTATTTTTTTTTAAATGTGCAACTAAAGAGATCCAAATGTCCGCAGAGCGTTGGACAGGGCAAAGCCCCCTTACAACTACCTCTCCGAATCTCGCTAAGAAATAATTCTAATTTATACAATTTTCCATACACCCCAAAAAAAACCTATGCTATAATGATACCAGAGAAAAAAATCTATTACATCTATCTCATGGTATAAAATTTCTTCTCATAAAAATTTTTCCAATCTGTCATTTAGTGGTGGCCAAAAATTGTGACGTTTGCTGTCATTTTGCAAATCTTTAATCTGTCATTTTGACATTCAATATGACTTATAAAGAATTTTGTGATAAAACCTCTACAGAACGATAAGATGAAGGAAATTTATAAGTCACTGACAAAATGAAAAATCTGCAAAACCACAGCTATATATTGCAAGAAAATATTAACCCAAAACTAGTAGGAAATACGCACTCGATTACAATTTCCTAATAATTTTCGGCCACAACACTAATGCGACTAAGTTTTTTTTTCCGCGTGATAAATATTATAAATCCTTTATTAACATGAATAAATGCGAATTCAGATGAACGAGGAATTCGTTTTAAAATATAAAATAAATTCTGTCACACCATCCGAACTTAGAAACGTGAGTGGTACCGAGTTGAGTTATCCTCGAATTTATAAAAAAAAAAATATACAAAAAATATCGCCGGTACAGCGGAAAAAGTCGCTATGTTCATATTCTACATTAATTTTTCAAATTAATTTAAATCAAACTCTATTCAAATCGTGTTGTATAAAACGAGGTTATATCAGCATTTCTAAACGTGTATATTTTTTCATATTACATATAAAGAATAGAAAGTTGAGTAAAGAAAGAAATAGTCAAAACTGACTTATGCCACTTTGCCTTTATACCGACGATAAGTCGCAATAAATAGTACAATATTATAGAAAAAAAAAAACATCTAACACAAACCGGTACAACACTCGACGCACCGAAATCTTGCGAATTTGAACTTAAAAAATAAGAATACAAATCTAGGAACATTAAGAGCTTAAATAAAAAATGTACGCTAAATAATTTATTTAAAACGAACTTGGAAGATGTTTTAATACAATAATGCTAAAATATCATATACATACAACTCGGACTGTGTGATCTTTTTGAAATTCAAAAACGTTTATGGCTAAAAAATCTGAGAACTTTTGGTCTACATACACAAATAGAAGAATAACAAGAAAAAATAGATTAGAGGTATAAAAAAACAACCGTTATTTAAAAGCAATGATCAATATACGAAAAAAAATTCAAGTCAAATTGCTATTGAAAAAAAAATGTATTTAAAAACATCACACACTCCATATTATGCGTCTATAAACTTTAATAGACAAAGAAACTTCATCTGTGTTTTTATATCTATGGTTCTTATTTTTTTTTATCTGTCAATTTGCCTATTATAGTTTAGTTGGATATTTAACGCACGAACATCAACAAAATTCGGTGCGCGTCGTCTTAAAACAAATTAATGTTTTAACTGCAATATTGTATTAAATAAATAATTTATAAATAATTAAAATATAAAATATTAAGTAAATTAAGGAAAAAAAATCAAAACCTGATATAATTACATAATACTTTTATTAAATAGTTGTAAAAAAATTCACATCGTTAAAAATAAAAGAGATTAATATCTATTTTTTTTTAATATTACAGTTAAAACATTTAAAAATAAAAAAAGTAATAAAAAAATATAATAAAATCCATAAAACGTAGCTATGTACCAATACATACATAATATAATTTATTCGAAATCTATGCGTGAATATATGGGCATACTGATAAAAAATCCGTTTTTATTTCATTGCTAAGTGCCGTGACACATTTTTATGGTCACTTTCTAAAAAAAAAGTTAATAATCGCTAAAAATAAACATTTTTTCAATTTAATCACAAACTAAATCCCTAACAAGATTTTTCTTGAAAAAAAAATCAAAAATTTGTCCAAATTTTTTTAAACAAAATTTTTTTTTTAGAAAACGACCACAGCACGTGTTCAAAGGAAACCGGTGCGATAAATAAGTAATAAATAATCGGTTGAAAGCAGAGGAAGGGCTCAAACCCATTCAGATCGTTCACATCGCCAATTCACCGACCACTGGAGAGATCAACTAGACAAATAAAGAGTGGTTCGGATATGTTTGAGTTTAAATGTATAAAAAGCCACGCGAATTTCGCTATATGGCTTTTTCAATTTTTAATTACCATAACGCGTCATACAGGCATTTCTAAGTGCCATGATGCGAAATTCGCGATTAAGTTTGCTGACAATATGAGCAATTTTTCGCTCAATTATCGTTTTCGTTATTTGAGCCTATATATATATATATATATATATATATATATATATATATATATATATATATATATATATATATATATATATATATATATATATATATTATATATATTATATATATATATATATATATATATATATATATATATATATATAAAAATTAAATTGTACGTCTGTTTAAGTTCTCTAAGCTCATACATATGCAGTATAGCAATAAATATACTTTTTGTCTCCATTTGGCCTAACATTGAGTTAGGTTTTTATTTCAAATATTACATGATTATTTTTAACTTCATAGTTTTTGGTTAATCTTGTATTTTTGATTCTCCGCCGCTAATTATATATCTTTCTCCTTTTTCTTTTTAATATATTAGCATCCGTTATTTAATTATTGATTTTTTTTTTAAAAAGTTAAATGTTTATATTTCTGATATACATATGAAGTTACTTTTGGGAGTTCACGCATAGTTCATAACATTTCATTTTGCTATAGTTATACTAAAAACAAAAATTAAAAAAAAAAATATTTGCAACTGCGAAAACTATGAAAAACAGACAGATACAGTTTAACCTCAAATATATCCCGAACGGTTGTGTAAAAAAAATGGAAAAAAACTCCCGGTAAATTGGCGACAATTAGTATATTCACTGCATAAAATAGTCCGGATGATCGGGATCTTTCTCGAATCGTTTCGCCTCTTCCTGCATGCTCTCTTTTATTTTCAAAATGGCGGCCGATTCCGTTTGATCGTTTTGGTCGCCGCCTGGTCCTCCGAAACCTTGGGGCGATAAATCAAACTTTTGTACACATTACCTATTTGCTCTATGGTCGATTGGCGCTGTGCTAATCCATATTTAACGAGGTTTTATGCAAACCTGAACCAATGGTCTTCGATAAAATGAAAAGATCCAGATAATAATATGATTTTTCGTTTTTTTTTTAAATATAAATAAATGATTGCGGTCATCGATAAGAAACCGCACGGAAATTCATTCCCACTATCGGTATAACAAATATAATAAATATTTGTATGATATGAATATGACATTGAATAATTAAACTAAAGTGTTCGATATATCGAGTAACTTAAAATATCATGTAAAAATTTCAGCACAATTAGAAAATCAAAATTATTGATTCATATATTTCTTTTAATTATATGAGATCTTTTTTCTAAATTTGTTTAAGTTTACAATAAAAAAAATGTATTCAGTCCTTTTAACGTCCCACTGCTGGGGGTGGGCCTCCCTTCAGTACGAGGGGAATCAGGCCATAGCCCACCACGCTGGCCAAGTGCGAGTTGGCGAATTTATTATTATTTTTTTAATATTTATATATCTTTAGGCAATATGGCAATATGGTTTAGTGCAAGCCTAAGTATATTAAAAAAATGACACATTGGTTCAGTTTTGCCAAACAAAAGCAAAATTTTAATTTAGTGTTTTCTATGTGCATTTTCAATATACTTGTTAGATTTTTTTATATGTGTATTAAAAATTTATTACATGTTCCAAAATATTAGGGAAATCAGTATTTTTGGAAAGTTTATAGTAAAACAAAGAAGTAACTTGTATTGTTTATTTACAACTTCTTTCAAATTTTAATTTAAAAACTTATTTACATCGAATATATATAATAGCTTGATATAAAAAATTGAGAAAAAAAATAATAATTTCATACTTAAAAAAACAATTACTCAAAAAATCTATCACATTAAAAAATATTGTTTTTTTTTTTAACACAATCACTTTTCGAAACTCATTATAAGGTGTTTTTCATTTATTTATTTCATTTTTCGCAAGAATATTTATCAGTAATACTCACTTAAGTTGTAATCGCCCATACCGGAGCCCGAGTCTTCCCTGGGCGTCCCGGGGCCTCCGCCCCCGACGCCACCTGGTGATGATTTCATGCCATCCACACCTCCCAATCCTGATATTATAACGAAACCAATATTAAAATCAGAAAAAAATGTCAACTTAAACACCAAACCAACTAAAAATAACTAAACAGAATTACAACACTTAATTATTCGCTTTTCAACATCAAATATTAATTGCTTGACAAATATAATTTAAGTTATATTATTAAAAAAAAAATCACAATTTTCATACAAACTCTGCGTCACCACTAAAAACGACGTACGTGTATAATTTTTCCGTTTGACTGGGATTTGTTTCAAAATATTCAGTTTGCTTCATTCTTTCAACACATCGTGGTCTTATAAATCTATATTTTTAGTTAATCGGGTATTTGACTTGTTATGATGTATGGCATCACTAATACATGCTTTAGTGGATATGCAAAATTACCTATACGTATTTTTCGCAATAAATAACTACGTAGAGACACTTTCCGTTTCTAGTTTAGTTATAAATTATTACATTTTATTAAAAAAAAATCAACATTCGCATAATAATACGATTATTTTACGACTTAATAAATCGATATCCTTTCACGTCACAACACATAATTATAAAAAAACCCTAGCTAAGATATTGATAGGGACCTTATTCTATAGGGTCATTAACGAAGCCCTATTTCTATTTTCACTGTTACTCAATGAGTACATTAGTGTAGCCCTATTTCTATAAGCACCTTCAGCGGCTGGTTGCGGCAGGTGCTGCGACGAAGGCCCGTGCTCTCCGGCGAGAGGGTACTCCGCCCCTAGGGCTCCAGCGCCCACCGGTTTCATCAGCGTGTACATGTTGTCACCGCCTGCCGCGCAATATACGCGTCAGCATTTCGTATCTTTTATTTTGTTGCCCAATTTATTTATTTTTGTAATATTATTCTTTTTCTAATGACATTTATCTTAATTACTTTCATATTTCCCAAAAGTTAACATAATTTTATTTTTACTTAAATATTTTTTCAATAGGAACAAAATTATTTGCTTTCATTTCTATATAAAATTTAATAAACACGTAGTTTCTTATAAATAACAAATAATTTTGTATACTTAATTTTAATTTAAACACTGAACCACAATCAGAAGTCATAAAACTTATCACGTTTGACAGTTTTATTTTTAACCTACAATTTTTAATCTATGCCTATAATAGTGTCGTATCTACGTAGTTATTTACTCATTTCCGGTTGAAGTCAATAAAAAGCGCAGTAATGAATAATGAAGCAAAATCATAAAAACGTACTTCACTGAAAAAAATTAAAATGTCAAAATCGTCATCCCCATACAAAAAGATTTTGACTTGGTTTTATGACTTCTAACCGGGGATTTTGAGAATTTGTAGATTTCCAACTAGATAATAATTTTCATTGGAACATAATATTTGATGTAATGTCTTCTCAAAAATTTTAAAGATGAATCAATCAAATATCGCAATGCAAATATTTTTAACAAAATGAAGATTGATAAATACTATTAAAATAATTTTAATAAATTTCAATTACATATATATATATATTTATTAATAATTTTAATTATTTGACTTTTAAGTGATTATTAATATAAAATATGTTTCGTACATATTGACGATTCACAAACACTTAAAATTATAAAAACTATTATTATCAATATCCAGTTGGAAAACCACCATGTAAACGTAAAAAAAACAGCTCACAAATATCAAGGACTGCGCTAATAAAAATAAATTTAAAAAAATGTAAAAAAATCATGTGTGGCCCATAATTTCGCACTGAAAACGCACTTCCCATTATTTGTCTATGAGAAGTGACGGGACACAAGCGTCTATGACCCAAGCGTAAAAACTAGAATGAAGCAAGCGGAACCAAAAAAAAAAAAGGATTGTGAAAGTTCTAACATAAAAAAATCGAATCGTTCGGAAACAGTTACCATGTGTTTTATTTGTTTTTTTTTTTATTATTTATTTTTTAGTACGCATTTCCGAACGAACGTCTAAGATAGTGCCACAGTCAAATACCTGGTTTAAAGTGGTGTAATAAAAAACCTGCAATTTCTAAAATTCCAAGTTAAAAACACTTTTGATAAACCAATAATTAAAAAAAAATTTCAAATATTAAAAATATACCAACCACACTTATTATATAAAATATTCAACTACTGTAAAAATAAAATTTCCTATAATTTAATAAATATAATATGTTTATGATAAGAACTTTACAATTATGATTCAAAAGTGTTATTAACACAATATACAAAATACGAAAATTGTTTGATGGCGTCCAAACAATTTTCAGAAATTAAAACCTTGTTCCAGTTCTTGGTTATATTTAAAAATAAAAATAAAACACTCAGCCAAAACCATCTGCAATTTATTTTTTATAATATTTTTTAATATTTGCATCGTTAATATTATTCACTCGTTTAGTCCTTCATATCTAATAAATTAATTTTAAAAATATAAAATAGATCAACAATTCAAACATACAATTTCTTTTTTTTAAACTTATCATAGCAATAGTCCCAAACCCAAAACCCATAAACAATATAACCAAAAACCCACCCAACTTACCGGAGTTCGACGAGTCCTGGGGGCTTGGCATGATGGGGGTGGGCGGTCCCGGGGGCCCGTTGGACCCTGGGGGGGCTCCGTACGCGCCCGGGGAGCCCCCGCTGTAGTTGAGAGGCGCGGAGGCCCCCGCCGCGCCCCCGCTCCCGCCGGCCCATGCGCCCCGAGGCCCCATTCCCATTGGTGGCATACCTACATTTTAAATAGTGAATGAAAATATAATATGAAACGATTTTTTTTTTATTAAAAAAAATTATTGATAGGAACTGACATGACATGACACAAAAATTGGTCCAGAGGTCTGACTACGATTACTGTATGTTTTTGGGGTTGCTGAATCAGAATCCAAGGTCAGATTGATCCTATCACGTCAGCATTTCGCCATAAGTCCAAAAAACCTTATAATCAACGCTGTTTAGCCCTGTAACGTTGTTACTCAAACGTCAAACCAAAAAACCAACTAGTTAAACAAAATAACTCCATAACCCTATAAATCCATAACTGATGATGATGTTCTCCTGACCGATTCTAGCTACGGAGGCCAATCTCATTGAGACTAGCCAACTGCGCAGGAGATATTATAGTGCACAAGTGTACGCGCAGACACAACGTGCACTCTCTATTCCTGTCACTCTCATACTCCAGTGGGACGACACGAGACACGACCGGTGAAAGTTAAGGCGCAGGACCGACGCGACACGTGAGAGCCGAGGCACGGGGGTGAAACACCGCCAACTTCCCAACTCCGGGCTGTTACTGAGACTTACTATACAGAAAGACTCAATAACTAAACTTGGCCCGACCCGAGACTCGAACCTAGGACCTCCGAGTGTGCAGCCGTACATGCTAGCCACTATACCACCGAGGCAGTTAAATCCATAACTACTAACCCTATAACCCTGTAACACCGTAACCCCATAACCCCCAATCCCTATACTAGGAAAATGATTCATCAAAGTCAATTTGCATTATATCAATGTTACAAAACAAAACCAATAACTTTATAACTGACCAATTGGAGTCAAGGACGGACAGAGCGATCAGCGATTTTGTCGCTACAAATTGAGACGTCATTTTTCTATGTAGTATTTCATACGAAATGGCGGGCGTTCGAAGTATCCGTATCGGTATGATATTTTTAATTTTTTTTATACTAAGTTTTAGTTTATCGAATATATTTTTTTACAATTATATAAAGATGTAAGCTATTATGTAAAAAATAAAAAAAATCACGCATATTCCCTATTAATCCCTCCACGACCGCGGACACGCCGGCGTTACAGTTAACAAAAGATTTCTTAGAATTTTAATTAATTTCTTAGAAATTTACCTGGAGGTGATAATTGAAGTTATACTTCTTTTGGCACGTTTGGAAAAAATTATGAGAGTAAAATTTTTACGATGCGCGCGCACACCGACAGCCAAAAAGCGACATGATAAAGTTAGCTGAAAGCGACATGATGAAGTTAGCTGCATTCCTTTTACAAACAGAGAGTTGTGACATACGGGATGAAATCTTTAGCAATTTTTGTTCTGTTACGCCAAAGTATAACTTCTTACGTGCGTACATAAGTACACACACACACACACGTTTTTTAGACTAATAATCAAATCTGTTTACAATGACGAAGGTATTGTGTCGCATACACAATAAAAAAAACCACCGGCATTTGATACTTCCCTGATAATGAATAACTTGTGAACAAATGTTAGATAAGTAAATAGATAAAATAAATTAAACTTTAAATAAGAATTTTAAAAAAAAGCGTTTATAGGTCTATTTTCTTCTTTTTAGCGCATTAGAATAAAAACTTGTTTTAAAAAAAAAGTTTTTTAGTTTTAAATTATTTATCTAATTTTTTATTTCAAGTCACGATGTGAGTACACTATTTAATTATTTGCCTTACATAAATGGATGGAGAATCAGATCATAATTATGATAAAAAGGCATTGCCATCGGAACTGAACCAAAATTTCAAATCTGGAAGTGGTTTTAACTCAGCTAGATTTGACCTATACAATTATACCAACTAACACACATTGCTAGTTAAATAAAAGCTTGCAAATCTATACAGATAAATAAAATTGAAGTGTCTGTGTGTAATGTCGAAATAACAGCTTTTTACTGAATGCATATGAAATTATATAATACTTATAAGAAAAACACAATTTAAAAAGATTTTATCTGTCCATCTGTTTGTTCCGACTAATCTTCGAAACGGCTGGCCTGATTTTGACGGGACTTTCACTGGCAGATAGCTAATGTTATAAGGAGTTACATAGGCTATTTTTATTTTAGAAAAAGAATTAGGGTTCCGTTAAAAAAAAATTAAAACGCACCTAAGGGATATTTTTATTTAAAATGTCAAATGTTCGCGTAAATCTAAGAAAGTATCACTCAAATCTGTTGTTATGGAAGTGACAAACAAACTCATTTACAGATTTTCACATTTATAATTAATACGATTGTGTTATCAATAGCTAAAAATATGTAACTACACATAGTGCATTATATCGATAGTGGAAATAATATACAAGTTAGATTTCATTTAGTTATTGCTGGGAATTTTTCTGGGCATTTTTATTATTTACTATAGACTTATCTCGCTTCGCTCGGTTACGTTTTAACGGTTAGTGATTACCGTACAAAACTGAAATTTTCGATTTTCCAGCAATTCTTATAGGTTTTCCCCATTTATTTTTTTATACTTAAAGCACTTCTGATACACCCCCAACGAAACAAATTAAAAAATATTCAAATCGGTTCAGTTTTTGAGTTTTAGTGAGACTAATGGACGACAATTGATTTATATATAAATTTTAAATGTTTCTTGTATGTGTATTTACGTTATATATGTATATGTGTGTATTCCACCAGGATGAAACATTTGGTCAAATTTGGATGAAAAGTACACAAATAGACCATGTCCTGGAGTAACACATTAGTACTTTTAGGCACAGACATCTGATGGAAGCTCAGATAACTCGCTAATTTTGAAAATTGACAAAAATAAATAAACTAAACACTTCCCAAATACCAATGCCAAAAAAAAAATAATTAAAAAAAACCAGTCACGAGTACTGCCGACAGAAGTGTAAACTTAAAACTATAAAAAGACAGTTGTTATTTTTAGATATTCAAATTAAATGTTTGGACTTAAATTAAAATTTGCAAATTAAAACTGTTTACATTTATATCTGGTTTCGACATCTATCGGCACTCTTGAGTGTCAGCGTTAACACGTCACGTGACCATGTCGATGACGACTTACATGAATTTACTACAACCTGCCTATAGAAGTTTCCAATTCAAAAAATAAGATACGTCAACGTAACCAAAAAACAAGGCATCATAATCACAATGCCATTGCTAAAAAAAACACATAACGTGACTCACCTGGCGCCTGCGGCGGGGGGCCGCGCATGCCCGCCGCGTAGGCCCCCGGGCTCATGGGGCCCATGCCGGGGCGCGGGGGCGTCATACGCGGCCCGCCCAGCATCCCTGCGCCTGCACCGCCACCGCGCTCCAGCGAGTTGCCCATCATGCCCTGGCCTGGAGGAGGAGAAGATAGGGTCAATAATATATTCATCCATTTTTAACGTGCCACAGTTGGGCATATAGGCATTAGGCCTCCCTTCAATACGAGGAGGATCAGGCCATAATCCACCACGCTGGCCAAGTGCGGGCGGACTGAGCATGTCTTTCGAAAACTTGCTAGGTTCTCTCAGATATGCAGGTTTCCTCACGATGTTGTCCTTCACCGTTAAGACAAGTGGTAATCATGTTAGAAATAATTCACACATGAATATATCAGAAGTGCGAGACCCGAGATTTGAACCCGCTTCACTCGGTTTTCCATGCGAGCGCGGTACCACTGGGCTACCACTGCCTTAATACTTAATGACTTCATATATATTATGCATATCTATTCTTGCAAGACATATTAATGGTACACACAAGTGTATAAATAAATAAATATGTTGGTACATTGACACACAGCATCATCTAATTCCATGGTAAGCTACGAGGCCTGTGTTATGGATACCAGATAGTCAATACATATATGTATAGTACAAACATGCGTGCTCATCACACAAATGAATGCCCCCAGCGGGACTCGAACCTGCTACCCATGGCACAGCAAGCAGGGTAACTACAAACTGAGTTAAACATGTCACATGCACTAATATTCTCTATTTCCCTTACTCTTATACTCCAGTGAAAGGTCAACACAAGACTTACGGGCCAGTTAATGGCTCACATTCTATGTTACATTTAATATGGGTTGAAATTGTAGACTTAAGTAAAGAAAATTTTTAAACTCCAAGTTTTAACTTAATTCGAAATAAAAACTAAAAAAATATATTTTCTTTTTCTTTCTATCTAATGTCTTTAACATTAGATAAAAATAACATTAGTATAGTAGTTGTTATTTTATAATAATTTTAAAACTAAATTCAAACTCGACTTCTGCCTTCAACTAAATACACCAAAGTTTATTTTCATGTAAAACACTTAATTATCTTAAAACTATTTTTTTTTCGATAGACTAGTTAACGTACTATTAAAATCAACCAACATTTAACAAAACCTTTTTAGACAATAATTAATTAATAGATTTTTTTAAATTTTAACTTTGAAAATATCAAAGAAAAAAATTCAAAAATTTAAAATTGATGACTGTTAGAGCAAGTGGTCTAACCTTCTCTCCTATGTGTTCACCTTGCCGTGGTGGGGGTAGGGAGGAGAGGTTGGAGGGGGGAGGGGAAGGGGGGGGGGGGTGTCTCATTAGCGACCGGCAACCCAGCCGGGCGCGAAACCATGAGTATGTATACAGGTGGTATACACAAATGCATTTCCCAACATTAAAAAAAAGTGGTCTAACCTTGAAATATAATAAATAAAATATAATGTATTATTTATATGATCTTAAATACATATAATTTTTTTTTGTTATTTAAATAATTCATATTTAAAAAATATTTTTACAATTAAATCATACCTGGAGGCCCATTAAAATCATTGCCCATGCCCATCCTGACTGCTGATCTTGGTCCACCAGAATACCATGGACCTATAAACGGTTGTCCAGTCCCCATCAGCTGTGGTTGAGGTCCATGGGGTGATGGTTGTGATCCTGGATGGGGAGCAGGCGGTGATGGTCGGAGTGATGAATTGGGAAAGAAACCTGGTGGAATTCCACCTCCTCCCATACCTGGAATGGGATTTTGGTTTGTTTAATAGAAACTTTTGGAATATGACAATCATAAAAACAAATTTTTATTTGCTTTTATAATTTCACAAGTAAAAGAAGTTTTTATTATAAAATTTCCATTCAAAGAATGATTATTAAGATTATATAGATTAACATTTTAAAATAAGACCATATTTGTTCTGAAAAAGATATTTTTAGTGCCAAGAAATGTTAAATAATTATTGACTTAATTTTATCTTCACAGGGATTGAGTTTGTGTCTCATAAAATAATACAAATAAGTAGCACAAGTAAGCTTTACTATTAACTTACATACTTTCTCTTATTTTTTCTTAATATTAATATCCTGTGTTTTCAATAAGAGTGATATTTTCTTAAGGCAAATAAAAATCATGACAAGGTTAAATAAAATTGATAAGCACTTTTGATTTGCAAAACCTAAGCCCCATATTACAAAATTGTTATTAATTATTTCGACTTTTATGTAGTTTTATGCATTAAAAACATTATTTTAAGATTATTACTGATAAACAAATGGAATAACATGGTTAGATTTCATTCTTAGACTGTAAAACACTACAGTATTTACACAAGAAGATAAGAGACAGTATGCCCTAGAAAGTTCACTATCATATAAAAACAGTATATTTTGTTGATCTACATAAAAAAATATTAAACGTACCGTCGTTTGGAGGCGCAGGGCCGGCATTGTGACCAATTCCGTTAACACCGTAGCCAGAATTAACGAATCCATAGTCGTGAAATGCTTTAGCTTCTGACGAGTGTTCACAAGTATCCCGCCTCTCTGGCGCCGCGCAGTACAGGTCCCAAAATACACACCACCACGAATGGAGAAATCCGGGCGGCTCGCCGAGTGTTATGTTCTTTTCCCATCGTATTTCTGAAAGGAAAGTCTGCGCCGCTTTCTGAGCCCCGACGTGTAGTAAGTACTCGTAGACATATAGAGCCAACTTCTCGCGAGCCTGAGCGTCCGAAGGTACCGTAGAGCCTTTGCCCTTGGCATACATATCGACTGGAAGCCGACGTTTATGTTGAAATTGTTTATTATTTACATTAACGCTTTATATCAATAAATTCAACTTCACAAAATGTCATTGATCGATGGCGACATTTGGCGTCTGTGGCATAGAGAAATCGGATTGTTCTCAATTACATGTAGCGTATCATTTGAATTGTCACTTTCATCTGTCTATGGTAGATACAGGTAAAATAGTTTGCTTCAACTTTTTACAGAAAACAAATAAATAATCGTATCTTTAGTTGACATTTTCATAAGTAATTAGGATCATTTCTAATTTGCAACAAACATAGCTGCGCTAATAACATAACATCTAAACGAGTCTAAAAATATTTCTTCTTACTTATCAAAGACTATTTTCGAAAAATTTTGATGACATGACAAAATAATTTATATTTTTTTACAATTGATAATTGTAAAAAAAGAATGAAATGTAATTAAAACCTTATTGTACAGAAATAATCATTATTTTTTAATTAAAATATCTATCATAGACAAATAAAAATAAAATTATTTTCACATTATAAATGTCATTAAAAACGCACAAACTCTAGGAATGTTTGCTCTTGTCTATTCCTTCTTCCTTTTCTTGCGGCCGTGTCACCGCGTGGTTCACAGCCGCGTTTCGTAAAAGAAACAATATCAAAATGGCTATCAGACCTGTATACAGGCCCAAAATCGTCAAAAAGAGGACGAAAAGGTTCATCAGACATCAATCTGATCGATATGACAAACTTAAGCGCAACTGGCGTAAACCTAGAGGTATGTGCAAATGTTATTACCTTTACGAATGTTGAACACATTGAAATTACGAAAGAAAATGTAATTTATTATAAATTAACTTTTACAATATTATAATTTATAATAAATATGCTTTCATTATATGCTATAATTTAGAGTTAATTACAACTTTATTATTTTATAGGTTATGATCGTAGTGTGTAATTTCAATGTGTGCGCTAAATACTAATATTGGAAAAAATATCTTTTTTTATCTTTTCAAATTGAATGCAAGGGCACTCTGTGTTATACATGATTGATATGTTACTCACAATTTGTTACCTTGCTATACTAAATCTACTATACCCTATTCTGAATAACTGTAACTTGTTATTTAGTCATAATAGCAGAGACATTTTATAACCTAAGCTTATTATGTTTGCATAATTATAGTTCTGGCTTAAAACTTTGTTTACATTTTATCTAAAACCTTTTGTTTTTACACAATTAAGTCTTTTTTTATATGGACTTGTGTTTTGGCAAGAATGATAGAAAAATTAACTCATTAACTTAATTTAAAGGCAAAAAATTATTAACTATTCTATATATATTTAAGGTATTGACAACAGAGTGCGCAGGCGTTTCAAGGGACAGTACTTGATGCCCAGCATTGGTTATGGATCAAATAAGAAAACTCGTCACATGCTCCCTAATGGTTTCCGTAAGGTATGAATTGGATTTTAAATTAATAATATACACACTATCAACACTAATATTATAAAGAGGAAAGATTTTTTTGTTTGTTTGTACCGAATAAGCTCCGAATCTACTGGACCAATTTAAATAAAATTGGGTAAGAAGATAGTTTGAGATGCTGGAAAGGACATAGGATAGTTTTTATCCTGGAAATCATCCCCTAAGTAGGTGAAAATGGAGATGAGAGTTTGTACGGGGAATCAACCTAGAAATGAACGCAACGAAGTGAGGGTGTATCACTAGTAACTAATAAACTATTCATAAATACAATAACTCGGTTAAGTTAGTATATTGTTTTATATTATATTTTGACTAAAAATATTAAGTGTTGATTCAAAGAAAATAATAATTTTAAAATGACATATATGATGTATTCACTTTAATATAGCTTCTTTATATCTTTTTTATTTTGAATGTTTGCAAAGGCACTCTGTGGTACCATTTGTATGGTATTTACAATTTGTTACTTTGCTATATCATAGTCTGCCAAATCCTATTGCTAGTTGTCAGATTATTGCAATTTGGTCATATTGGAAGATACAATTCGTTTTCATTCATAATTTTATTATATTATGAAAATAAATTTTAAATAATTACATAAGTAATTTTGAACATAAACTTATTAAAATAATTTAGTGTCACTAAGAACTACCTAACATAGTTGCTACTTTAAATTTTCATCTTCCTTTTTGTTATTATTAAAATTTCATTGTTTTAATTTAAATAACTTTTGTTTTAGTATATAATATTTTTTTGTTAACTGACTTCATGTAAGTTCTACCAATGTCAAATGTTATCGAGTTATTAGATTATTTTAGTACTTATAATACACCTTAAATAAATATGTATGAAAAAATAGGGACTGAAAATGTTGTGGTTTTCTTGTGCCTTATTCACAACTTCTTTACAATTGCTAACGACCAATCTCGTTATTGTCTCCTCCATTCTACGTAACATTGGAAAAGTAATCCATGCACAACTGGCACACTTTGAAGCCATTAACAAGAAAACTGAATGTAGAAGTTTCTGATGTTGTTAACGTCATATTTAAAGCAATGGTATTATAATATAGGTCAAAAACTAATAAATTTGTAAACAAATTTTTGAAATCTATCAATAAATGGCTGAGAAATTAATTTAAATATCGGTCATTCAGGTCATGTGATGTCATGAAATCATTCTTACAAGTGCAAATTTCAATTTTCATAATTTTTCATTTGTTTGAGGTACATATTTTATAATAATTAATATTAAAAAAATTGGAAACTTGTCCATTAAGCCACAACTGTCAATTTTTTTTTTATTTATGGTACATATATATATACATATATACTAACAGATGATCACTTTTATTACATTTAATGTTAAAAGTTTGTTTATATATGATTAATTCAATTTTCCAGGTCCTCGTCCACAATGTCAAGGAGTTGGAAATCTTGATGATGCAGAACAGGAAGTACTGCGCAGAGATCGCTCACGGAGTATCCTCAAAGAAACGCAAGGTTATTGTTGAGCGTGCGCAACAGCTAAGCATCAGGGTGACCAACGCTGCTGCACGTCTCCGCAGCCAGGAGAACGAATAAACTTAAGAATAAATTTATAAAACCTACATTTTTCTTTTATTATTACCTAATAAATTTAAATTTTAAATAAATACATACTTTATTCAAACATTTTTATAAATACTAGATACGTCAATTTTTATGTAATTATTTAATGTCTTATCTATAAAAAAATAAGATGGAGTGGAATAGAACTAAAAAAAATTTTAACAATCATTTTATTTTAACATTATATTCATTATAAAAACAGACTAAAATAAAAGCTTTTTCTTTTTTTTTAGTTTTCATTTTATTTGTATTCTTGTCAGCAAACCCTTTCATTTGATATCCAAATCATGGGAGTGCATAAAAACAGTCCGCCATATTGGATTTATTATATATAATGACGTCCATTTTGTAACTTCCGCCATATTGGATTATAATAAACATTTAAAAAACCCCCTACGAAAAAAAAACCGAATGCGTAAAAAGCGAACTATAAAGACGCGAACAAATTGACGAAGAATTGAAGTGTCTGTCTGTATTGTCAAAATAACAGCTTTTTACTAAATGCTTTAGAAATTATATACCGTACATAAAAGGAAAACACAATTTTATAATTTTAGTGTGTCTGTTTGTTCCGGCTAATTTCCAAAACGGCTAGACTGATTTTGATGGGGCTTTCACTGAAAGATAGCTGATATTATAAGGATTAACTTAGGATACTTTTATTTTAAAAAAATAATTAGGGTTCCGCAAAAAAAATAAAACGTATCTAGGGACGAAGGTAAGTCGCTAGTTATTAATATATTATTAGTAGGTATAGTCTGACGATAATTTTAATTATAGTGAACTGACTTCATCTTTCTGACTGAATTCATCTTTGAATGAATATTGGATATTGGAAAATTTATTATTTACATAAATTTTAAGCAAAATTTCCACACTAAAAGGCCATCCATAAATTACGTCACAAGAATTTAATGATTTGAAATCGTCCCATATGTTGACCCGGACATTATCCAGTTAAACCAGCTATCACTATACCAAACATCAAAATCCCTCCAGTGGTTTTTCTGTGATGCGGTAACAGACATACAGACGAAAATTCAAAAAACTATAAATTCGGCCTCTGTATCGATAATAATGTCTATTTCAATGAAATTTTCCAAAAAATATTTAATGTACAGATTCGGCTCAGTTACAATTTTATTATATGTAAGTATAGTAGATGATACATACAACTCCGGATTTACTCAGGGAGGCAGAATTCAGAGGGTAACAAAAAATATATCTTAATATTACCGAAATTTTTTTTTTGTATTTTCCAAAAAAAAAAAATAATAAAAAAAATTACTAGTACATATGTATATACATTTTTCGAAAATTTTAAAACATTTATAAATCATTTTTTTTGCATTTTTCGAAAAAAATATAATTAAAAGAAATTAAACTTTATCGAAACTTAATCCATTTTATGCGAAATTTATATAGTCGGGCGGCATTTTTTATATTGCCCAAGGGCCTATTATAGCTATATATATCCTCAATAAACGGGCTATCTATTGCAAAAATAATTTTTCAAATCGGATAATTAGTTCCTGATATATATTAATAATATAGATTAATAATACGTAAATAAAAAATATTATGTTTAATTAGATTCTAGTTGTACATAAACATATAACACAAAGTCACAATACAAGCAGTCGAGGAGAAAGAAGTAGGTATCATGTAGAGTTAACAATTTTACTCATTTCTCTCCGTCTATTCAACAACGGAAATAAATTTTGAAGTCAACAAATATTGTAAGTTAGGTACTTTAGTGCCATTATTAAATTTTTGAAATCATTTTTGTAAAATAGTGGGCAGGCACTGTCGGTAACAAGTATGTGTTTGAGACGTCTATAACCTCAGTCTCTCCCGTGACCATGATTGCTGTAAAGCATTCGAAACGTCGGGAACCAAAAATCAAAATAAATCCGCGAAATAATCCGAAAAGATAGTTTTATTTAAAATGTCAAATATTCGCGTAAATATAAGAAAGTATTTGTAGTTTTACTTTGAAGTTTTACTGAACAAATCAATCGTTCGTATGTAGTTGTTTCAATCGTGAATTACGAGTGCCAAGCCAATAATATGCGTGTTGTCGGTCGCGTGCTCGCATGTAATCCGTTGTTTTGCCAAACTACTGTCATAGCGAGGGAGGGTATAATGCACCCTTGTTTCGGGTATCTTCATTAAATAAAAAAAATATTTAGAAAAATTAAAAAAAACCAACTGCGCAAAAGCGAACTAAAAAGATGATAGCAAGTTGACGAAGGAATATAGTATTATGCAGTCGGAGACACACATGTCTTATTTTTGCTGCAAGTCCTACTACGTGTATGTACGTCGCATTATCAAAATCGATTCAGCCGTTTAGTAATTACAAGGGAACACAGGATCGGATATACATACATATGAACATTACATACATACAGGTCAAACATATAAGTCTCCCTCACCGCTTCGCCGTTATCGGGTAAATATAATGTACATATAATTTGAATAATTGTAACTACACATAATAAAATTATTTGTCATATATGTATACATATATATAATATACTTACTAGCGGTTTGACCTCATTCGCTCGGGTTCGCCTATAGGCAAACAAAAAAACAATCTACCCCACGGGAACATATACAGGAACATAACGGGATAAAAAATAGTCCATTCGCTATTCTGACGTAAGAGTTATATTATAGCACAGATCATATTATAATACTATAGTAAAGTTCCATTAAAATTTAATCAAATTTTCCCATACAAATTTTCATCCTCATTTTTAAGCCCTTAAGGGATGATTTCCTGGATAAAAAGTATTCTATGTCCTTCCCAGGGTCTCGAACTATCTTCTTACCAAATTTCATCTAAATCAGTTCAATAGATCCAGAGATTACCCCCTACAACGACACAAACTCACAAACTTTACCTCTTTATAATATTAGTATAGATGAAAGATGTAATAATAATTGTTGTTTTGTAGTAGATGTAGAACACAACTTATACGTTCAAGTTCAAGGAAAATTTCTAATTGTAAGTTTAGGTAGAACCTTCACAGCAGTCGTGGTCGAGTGGTTAAGGCGTCTGACTCGAAATCAGATTCCCTCTGGGAGCGTAGGTTCGAATCCTACCGGCTGCGTTTATTTTTAAAATTAATTTACAATATTGCAAAAAAACGCAACAATTCTCAAATAAATTGTATGTTTTTTATACATGTTAAATATTATTTATGCCAATTGTAATCGATTTTCATGTTGTTTGAAATTGTGAAAAAATCGTTACGTTTCGGTATTTCGGTAGGACAGACCTCATATCGGTAGAAATACCGAAAAATCGGTAGGTTTGAGACCACTGGTCATGGGTGTTTATATTTACAATATGTATGTATTTAAAGTTATATATGTGTAGTGTATCAACTATCCGGTATCCATAACACAGGCCTCGTAGCTTACCATGGAACTAGATGGTGCTGCGTGTTAATGTAGTAATAATAATATTTTATACGTGTGTACAGAATATGGATCGCAAAATAAGAATAATATTAACATCTGTCTGTTTGTCTGTATAATATCTGTGTGCATTTTACGCAAAAAGTAAACAGATTTTAAATAAAATTTGTGTAGTAATTCATTATTACTTGATCAATATTTAAGGAACTGGATTTTTTTTCATTCCCACTGGAAAACACAATAACTGGTTCTATCGAATCGTCCTTAAAAATGTTCATGGCTGACGCTGGCTAAACCTTAAGAGATACATAAAAAAACCATTTACTAGAAAATGGTAGGTCTTAAAAAGGCCTACATAAATGTTCGCAAATTTACTATAATTTATTGTGAAAGCTTATATGGATGCTTAGGCGTTTGTTACTCAATCACGCCAGAACGGATGAACGGATCTGGATGAAATTTGGCAAAAACATAGATGATTATAGTCTGGAATGGCACATAGGTTTACTTTTTATCCCGGAAAAATGTAAGGTTCCCGTGGGATAGATTTTTATATTATGTCAGTACACTCACAATTACTATTTTCATCCATTTAAAACGTACTTTGGAACGCATCCGCACAAAGCGCGGCTAAGTCGCTATTTCGCTAGTTATAAAATATAACAAGGCAGATTTATTGCTTTTGTTGCATAATATCATCCAAATATGGCAGATCATTGGCAAACGTTAGGGTTATGATTTTATTTTTTACGATGCACGCGCCCGTACCAAGTACGGCTCGTTAGGGCGCACTTACAGGCTGTTCTAAAAAATATATTGTTTTATATTTATTAGACTACTAACGTTCCTGGGGGACTTTTAGGGTTAGGTACATCAAAAAGAGAAAAGGACGCCTTATAGGATCACTTCGATGTTCGTTTGTCTGTCTGTCACGGTCCTTTTTCTTAGGAACGCGTGGAGATATCAACTTGAATTTAATATCAAATATTCAAGACTGCAATCCCTTGGAGCTGTGACAAAATCAAACAATCAAAAGTCAACACAATTAAAAAATACGGTCGATTATGTCGTATATTATGACACTCGCAAGGGAATTAAAACCTATAGGGTACTTCCTTTTGACATAAAGTACTAGAATAACGGGCAAGAAGTTATGTCTTATAACACAAAAAAAGGAAAAAATCCGAAAACCATAAATCTATATTTACATTTTTTTACGATTATACTATATATAAACTTATTGTTATGTTTCATGCTAACGCAACCATCGGTATGAGAGTCAGACTCGCACTTGTTTGATTATAAAAAATATATACATATAACACTAGCAGAACCCGCGGCTTCACTCGAGCTAAAACTACAAAAAAAACGTTTTAAATTTAAAAAAAAAATCATACAAATTTTCATCCCCTATTTTACCCCCTTATAGGAATTTCGAAAAATGCTAAACATATATTTTTTAATTGTATTGAAGAGCATTAATAACAAGGTTCAAATAATTCTGATGATAATTTTTTTTTTTTTTTGGGTTGTATTATAACGTGTTTTTTTTTACCGTTCGAATGAGATAATCTCCGGCGGTAAAAAGTAGCCTATGTCACTTTCCAGCCCTTTAACTATCTCGACACGAAAAATCACGCCAATCTGTCATTCCATTTGTACCAACAAACAAACACACTTTCACATTTATAATATTAGTATAGATATGGATAATGTACATCCAGCGCTATCTTTTAACAATTTTTATTAGGTACTTACTGTAGGTAAGTCCGGAGATCCAGCTGGGCTGAAGCCAATAAGTCAGTTCGGGAAACGGTCCACCTCGGTGGGTGGTGTACCAGAGGAGTTGCCAGTTGCTCCACGTACCTCTTTGATAGCAGAGTGAACCGTGGGAGCCATTTCGTTGGCTTACTATTACAAAGTTCTATGTTAATTTTAATGAAGTTTAGTAATTTTTACATAGAACTTCGTTATTTTGCTATCGTAAAAAAAAACAACATAGAACTATGTAAAATTGAATACTTTGTAGTTATAGTGCCGCTATCTAGTGGTTTGTTTTTGCAAAACTGTAGCTAATGACACATAGAACCTTGTAGCATTAATAACTAAATAAGTACTAAAATTGTAACATAGAACCTTGTAATAGTGAGCAAACGAGTTGCTAGGCCAACCGTTGGGGCGTCATGGTTGTCGTTAAGAAGTTTCCGTTGGGTTTAGTGGAGTACAGTTAGATTTCCGCTCAACCTGCATGCAGGTGGTATGCCTATGGTTAAAACTTAAAATACGCTTAAGCATAAAATACATTTACCCTTAACCCGCATGCAGGTGGTATGCGTAAACGTATTTCCCAACCATTTTCAGTGTCTTTAATCGTGGTAAAAACACATAAGTAATCAGCGCCTTTTGTGATACTACATACTCTCTGATTAGCGTGTGCTTACGGAACGTACTCTCTCTTTCTATTTTGTGCTACATCATAACCTAATTGCTGATCTATCAGAAATTATTAAGTTAAATAACATTAATTTGAATTACGAGCGAATTATTTCGTTAATTGTATTTTTGAAAATCATGAAATACCTACCTTTTGCGAATTTATTTTTTACACAATACATATTTTATTAATATTTATTTGAACTCGTTTTTCTTTATACCTCGTAGTTATATTATATTTTTAACAATTTGTAACAACCTGTATACCCCGCAACATTCGTTCCCTGTCTCGATATACGAAAATCCATGCAAAATGCCATACTGAAGACATTACTTGGCTCACGAAGACAAGGTAAGTACCTACTAATTGTTATTTCTTTTTTGTGTTTTATTTTTAATTAGAAAATTTTATAAACTGAAATTTAAGAATTGAACATAAAAAATTGAATATTTATAATTAAACAACATTAAATATTTAAATTATTGTTAATCAATCTTAGGAAAATATTAAAAAATTGTAGAAATAAAATATTTTTTATAATGCTTGCTGCCAGTATGTATGTATATGCCTCCGTGTATGTATGTCTCTTACTACATAATACTATGTTCCTTTGTCAACTTGTTACTATCTTCTTAATTACTTTTTTACGCAGTCGTTTTTTTTTTTAATTTACACCTTTTTTTTATTTGAAGCCTTTTAGTTTTGGCCAGTTACACGTTTAAAATTTTATTTAACAATTTCTTATTCTAAATTATTTTTAAACATATAGGTTTTGTGTATATTTTTTGAAAACAGCGCCTGTGGCGGTCCCATTTTGGTTTTTTATATAACCCATAACACTCGTCTTATCAAGACTTATTTAACAACGTATGAATTATCAGAACAAAGAACATAGAATCGGATATACGTACATACGTCATACATACAGGTCAAACACATAACCCGTTCTTGAGTTTCGCCGCAGTCGGGTAAAAATAGTCGCTCATTCGATTTTCAAAAAAGTTTGTATAATATGTCTACTCACAAATTATAGTATTAATATTGTGTAATCTATATTGAAAAACTCTCCTCCATACTACTTTTATAAAGACAGCAACTGTGTTTGTCTTTTGTTTCTTTTCCACACTTAATCCTCGTGGGCATGACATCATTGGTACAGACATGGTTACGAAAATCTTTTTTTTACAAAAATAAAACTTAACGTGTTTGAACTTTGAAGGCAATATATGTCTATACTAATATTATAAAGAGGTAAAGTTTGTGAGCTTGTGATGTTGTAGGGGGTAATATTTGGATCTACTGAACCGATTTAGATGAAATTTGGTAAGGAGATAGTTTAAGACCCTAGGAAAGATATAGGATACTTTTTATCCCATCCCTTAAGATAGTGAAAACGGGGTTGAAACTTTGTATTGGAAAGCAAGCTAGGGACGAACCCGAGCAAAGCGAGGGTGAATCGCTAGTATTTTAATCAAATAAAAATATAAAATTAATTTTCGTACTCGAAACATTACATTTTGACAGTCCACTTAATTTTTTTTTATTACACAGACCTACAAGATGTCTTTGAAGATACTAAGCTCAGCGTCACAGAAGCCGCGGAACATGCACAGCGTTAGATTTTCCAGCGATGATATGCCTAAATTTAAATCTCTGGTAAGTAAAAATATAAAATCTTTCAAAAAATATTTAAAATAAAGAAGAAATAATAAAGATGAAAATAATAATGGAAAAGTTTACTATTGGATTTTGTTATATTTTGTTTTTATTTTTTTAATTTTAACATTAGACGTCGGCCATAAATCGATGAATTTGGAGAGTCGATTTTGTATGTGTTACACGAAACCTTTGTCAAATATAAATCGATTTTTATGATTCTTCTTAGTAAGTACATACTCTAAAATATGTCTCTGCTATAAAAATGTTAAAGTAATAAAGCATTACAGACATAAGCTATAACTATTAAAAATTGTATGAAAATGA
Organism: Brenthis hecate; assembly: GCA_951806755.1. Classification (NCBI taxonomy): domain Eukaryota; kingdom Metazoa; phylum Arthropoda; class Insecta; order Lepidoptera; family Nymphalidae; genus Brenthis; species Brenthis hecate. Next base: position 118,663 of record OX638250.1, on the reverse strand, counting down.
CATATCCAAACGTTATGTCACGTGATCAGAATATGACGACATATCCATATTATTTCTTCCTTTTCTATTAGCGATAAGGATTGTAGAAAATGAACTTATTGTTTTTTTTTCTCTAATTTAACAAATCCAACATATCTTGTTATTCTTTTTTCTTTGTCTCAGGACTCTCCAGAAGGGAACGGTCATTTCGCGCCACATTCAATGCTTAGTGTAGACTCAGGGGCTCCTAGTCCAGACTGTGCTTTTCAACCAGCGGCACAGCGATATCGGTTAAATGAACAACGTAAGACATTATGTTAATATTATTTAGTACTTTTAGAATTTACAGACTACTTGCGCAAATATTACCACAGAATACAGATATAACTGCATATACTCGTACTACTAGTATAGTATTATATGATCTGTGCTAGTACATACCATTGAAGGAAATTGGATGAGCCTGAGACTTTTGTTATTCCTAACTAAGGATTCGTCGCATGCGCATGCGCAATAATTATACAAAGAGAAAAAAGATACATCAATACATACAGATGAATAAAATAGAAGTGTCTGTTTGTAATGTCAAAATAACAGCAGCACTAATAAAACAATAATCAAGATTTAAATTTTCGTCTGTCTGTTTGTTCCGGCTAATCTTGGAAACGGCTGGATCGATTTTGATGGCATTTTCACTGGCAGATAGCTGATGTTATAAGAAGTAACTTAGGCTATTTTTATTTTAGAAAAAGAATTAGGGTTCCGCGCAAAGAAATAAAACCCCATGAAATTGTGAACGGAATCGTACTTTGGGACGCTCCCGAGCGAAATGAGGGTAGATCGATAGTATATAATAATATGCCTAAGAGGTACCTTATAGATATTGGAATATGCGACGTTCTCAGTACTCCGGTGAAAATAAAAGGTATCTTATGAAATAATATGAACATCAACGTTACTATACCAGCACCCTTTGAACCCCGATTTTTGTATACTATTTCACATAGGTAAATGTACAATGTACATAAGTGTCGATTTTTTCTTATTGTTTTATGGAAACCTTACAGAATTATGAAAATCGGTTCACAATTGGACATATTTCGTAACACAGATTATTGGCATCAATATGAATTATGAACCCTTTCTCATTTCTCTTTTCTTCTTTTACTTTCTCTTTTTTTAAAGTCATTAAAAATTCTTTACACCACGATGTTTAAATGCATGGACACTACTTTAAGGTATCAAGCTGTTGACCGCCATCAACCAAATAGTTCAGCAACGAGCTGAACTGGAAGCTAACAAGTCAACACTCTCCAGTATGCTGGAAGAGCTGAGGCGAAAACTCAAGCGACGAATTGAAGAATGTCATTTCGATAAAAAGGAGAAAATGAAGGTATAAAGTAGATTTGAAAATATATTATTATTATATTATTATAAGCCTGTAGTATCCCACTGCAGGGCAAAGGCCTCCCTACTTTTCCTCCACTGCAGCCTATCTTTCGCCATAATAAGCCACTCTCTTTGGAAGGAGTCTAACTCAACCCGCCATCTCCGTCTTGGCCTACCTACTGTGTTGTGTGTTGAAAATATATAATTTAACAAAATATATTCAAACTAAAAATAAACTCATACCATGAGCTTTCGCTTACAGAAGGTAAATAGGTCTTTCATGAGGCAAGCAGCTGGCCCCTGAGTTCGCATTCCTTCTGTTAAGAAACTCTCACTCTAAATATTGTTCGAGTTGAGAAATTAATAACACTTTTCACACACCGGAGATTAAGTGAAAGAAATAGTGTGTTGTGGCTAGTGTCAGTAAGATTGAGAGCCGCCGTGGCCGAAATCGGTTAGAAGCAAACTATACAAAGATTATATTTTTCCAAACAGGCTTTAAAACAAGCAAATCAGCGCTTAGAGAGGGAGAAGGTTAACGTAGTAACAGAAATCGAGCATTTAAAACGGCATTTGGAGAAAGAGGAGGCACACCACCTGCAGCATGCGAGGACTGCTGTAGTACAGGTTGTATTTAAAATGAAATAGAAATAAATTTATTTATCACACACACTGCTTACAAATAACAAAAACAAATGATAATAAATAAAAAAATAATACTTAATGTCCAGTCGCGGCAATATCATTTTTTATGATGGAGGGGAATCCCATGCTTAATAAAGGCTAAAAGTTCTGAATTATTATAGTTCTTTTGAAGATTATATTTCATCTGACCCCCTTTTCCAACCCCCTTAGTTCATCTAAAACGCTAATGGTAAGTATAAATGGTTTAATGCATCTTGAAATTCATATAAACTCTTTTCAGGCCATTCAAAGCGTGACGAAAGCAACAGCCGACCACATCTTCACGCCGTGCTCTGTGGCTGAGCTACCGAATATTGTTAGCAGAAACGTTGCTAGAAACGCGCCATCTAGAGTTGTAAGTGTAAAATATACATAATTAAAACATATATCATTATATATAAAACTAGCGACTCGCCCTTGCTCCGCTCGGGTTGGTCTCTAGTTACGTTTTAACGTTTAGTATAGATTTCTCAGAGATGAGATATTTTCCTGCAGTAACAAGTGTTCTATACATTGACCCGGATAACCCGCTATCATAATACCAAATTTTATTAAAATCTGTCAAGTGGTTTTCTCGTCAGCAGTTACAGACAGACAGACAAACATTCTAAAAGCTATAGATTCAGACTCTGTGTCGATAGTAATAACTATTTCAATAAGATTTTCCGAAAAATATTTAACGTACAGATTCGTCTCAAAATCTTACTATAATATATAGATTTCGGTGTGTTTGTGCGTGCGTACGTTTTTTTAATATCTGTATGTATAGATTTCGGTGTGTCTGTTCGTGATTGATGATATATTTTTATATTAATTAACTAACTAGGTATACCTAAAGGGTCATCTAGGTGCATTCCAATAAAAATGACATCCCAAAAACATGCATTTTTCAGGGTTCCGTACCTCCAAAGGAATCCTTATAGGATTATTTCGTTGTCCGTCTGTTTGTCTGTCTGTCAAATCAAACTAAGTCTACGCAATGAAAAGATACGGCCATCAAACGGCAAAGATCAAAACCTATAGTCTACACTATATAGGGTACTTCCCATTGACCTAGAATCATCAAGTTTAAAAGTTATTTTAACTACGGTAGTAACAACGGTTACCATGGCAATACGGCAATGTAATCTATCTCATTCTCTCGCCGGCTTAATCCTATATATTTATGTGTTTGTCTCTTTTTAGTGTCGCATTTTCGTTTCATCGAGTTTCAAATCACAAACATTCTAAAGAAGTATCACTTCAAAAAAAATTTTTTGTTGTATAGGCAGATAATAAGCTGGCGGCCGCGCGTCTCATGCGCGACATCGCCGCGCTGAGGCAACGCGTCGCGCAAGTGGAGGCACGACTGGCCAACGAGCTAAAGGTAAATATTACTTACTTTGTTATACGCGCATATTTTACATCTTTACTAATATCTATCATCTAGTCAGATAAATAAAATTAAAGCGTCTGCTTGTTATGTCAAAATAACAGCTTTTTACTGAATGCATATTCCCTTCACGAGCGCGGACACGGTGGCGTTACAGTTAACAATAGATTTTTTAGAAATTCAATTAATTTCTTAGAAATTTACCTGGAGGTGATAATTGAAGTTATGTACCGAACCTATAAGTAACACAATTTTAAAATTTATGTCTATCTGTTTCTTCCGGCTATTCTCTAAAACGGCTGCATTGATTTTGACGGGACTTTGACTAGCAGATAGCTCATGTTATAAGGAGTAACTTATACTAAGTACTTTTATTTTACAAAATAATTAGGGTTCCGCTCAAAAAATTAAAACCACGCACCCGAGCGAACAAAAACTAAGTCGCTAGTAATAGGTATATAAAACTGAAGTGTTTGTTTGTTTGAACGCGCTAATCTCTCTAATCTCCTATAACCTATTTATTGAGAGAGGTTATATATCACACTACGATCTACGAAAGCTGAGTAATTATACAAAAAAAAAACAGCTTATTATAAACAAAACTAATTTTCCGGAAATTTACACTTTCATTTAGATTTTTGGTTAACGAATTAGAATGCTTGACAGGAAATATTGTAATGGGAGAGACAAATGTTTTTATAGTATTTTTGATTTCCGGGTTAAAAAGTATCCTAACCTATATCCTTCCCAAGGTCTCAAATTATCTTCTTACCAAATTTCATCTAAATCCGTTCAGTAGATCCAAAGATTACCCCCTACAAGTACAACTTCACAAACTCACACACTTTTCTCTTTATAATATTAGTATAGATTCTTATAGTAAAATTCTGTATTAAGATCCCTTATTTCTAAACTACGCGAGTAGTATCACGGCAAATATTTACTAGTAAATTACGAATGTATGTGATAAAAAGATACATACAGACGAACATACAACCTACACATTTTTGGAAGTCGGTTAAAATAATAATTTAACAGTGTATTTCCAGCGTAAACGGCAGGCTGAGATCGACATTGTGCGATTGAGAAAAGAACTGTCGTCCACGAAGAGCTGCGTCGCATCACTACGGATGCCCGCGCAAAGGAAACCTTGCTCTAAATTCGCGTAGAAAATTAAAAAAAGATATAATAATATATTTAAATATGTATTTTTAGAATATTTAACATAGTATTTATAATATAAATTATAATAAAATAAAATGTTTTACCTTTTTTTTTATTTTTCTTATATAGAGGATTATTCATTTTTTTAGTCTCTATAAAAAGACTTTTTGTAAATTACGCAATATTCTCGCTAATTTTGAATCGATTTTTATGTGAATTTCAAAAAAAAACTTTTATGTAATTTTGAAGTCGATGTAGCCCATTGATCTATCTATGTAGGTATAGACTATAGACCTACATATTATAATGCAATTCTGAGTCGAATTTGTACATTAATAAATTAATGATTAATTTATATTACCTTATATTATAAATTTATTATCATTATTGCTTTTGAATGAAGCCTATATTAATATTTTTTAATGTAATTCCTTTTTGATTAAGAAAATAAATATTAAAAAGTGCAAATATAGGTGGGAAATTCAAAGTAGTTGAAACGCACGCCATTTGTCAGACCAAATATGACGTCAAAGTATTATCATAACAGAGCGATTAGCGATTTTGTCGCTACAAAATAAAGTCGTCATTTTTCTATGTAGCAATATACTCTATGGTCGTCATTTTTCTATGTATGATACTTTGACGTCAAGACAAGCGCGCGATATGGCGGGCGTTTAAAGTATCCGTATCGGTTCTATATTTAAAAAAAATATACTACATTTTATTTTTTGGAGCTGGCTATTTTTTTACAATGATGATGTTAGCTATTGTATAAAAAATTAGCGTACTCCCTATTGCAACTGAGATTTTGAAAAATTAGCGTGTAATTGCAAATACTATGTAATCTTTCTTGAATTTTTATATAATAATCTTTTAAAAATAAAATGACTAGGTACACGCAATATCTTACAATATGCTTTACCTTTTACAAGACGCGTTGAACAAGTGTGGAGACTGAAGCCGTAATTTGTAATGTTGTTTATGTTTTATAAATCTGACTTTCTTATCTGCCTTCTTATCTGCGGAAGCCTAATATTGAATCTTACCTATTATGTGTCTCCAAAAACACACAGCATTGAGATGAAGAAAGCAGCTCTGTGATCTGTCCAAACTATCGAGAATACAGATTAAAACATACCTGAATCCAATAAAGTTTGATAATTAGGTTACCAGAGGGCGCAGGCATCTGCTTGCCGCCTTTTCCGCTGTCAAGTGTCATAGCGTTTTGTGATTTGAAAAAGTTTACATCGAAAAATTAGAAATCGATGTAAATGAAGTTTTAGGTGAATTTTATGTGTAAAAAGGAGATTGGTAAGCATTGTTAATATTTTTAAAACATGGAACCTATGTGTTACGACGACGTGAAGGTCGGTCGGAAGTCAGTTGCTCTGGAGGGAGAACATGTCTCGGCCTTGACCTCTGCAGCTTCAGGGACCGGCTCCTTCTCTTTCTCGGAGGTTGAGAAGGGCTTGGCTTTACCTATGCATAATAAACGTCGTAGAACGCATAAGTGAAATTTAGATACTATGGTAGGTATATACCTACTTTAATCTCAGATGTGCTATACATATATTAAATATTTAACACAATTACTAGCTTATATGTATTTGTATACATAAGATAGGGTAGTAGTGCTAATTCTGAGAAATTTATTATTAATTCTAATCAACTGTCAACAAATGAATTGCCAGAAACATTAATATTAATTCTTGATAGTTAAGTACTTAATTTGCCATCAAAAGCTTTGTTCAACCTATTGATAGATGTTTTTCTTAATTGAATAAACTACAGTGGCTTTTTTCTCTAGCTTGAAAGCCTATTAAAGATAAGAAACTAGGGCAGAATAGTCTAGGTTTTACTGGGTTTATAGGTTTAAAAGTTGATGATGAGTTAGGGTCATTTCAATAAATAAAAAATTATTTAGCTTCTACAGAACTCTTAATAGCTGGGCTATCTACTAGGGAGCAGAGATTTATTAAGAAAGAGTTTACAATCAATACTTGATTGGACTGTAGTCAAACCAAAAGATTTTAATTTAAATTCTTTATATGAGAAATTTTCAAGAGCCTGACTCAGGTTCTGCAAGCATATAAATGTAGAAATAAATTTGCAAATAATATGTGACAAGAGTTCAGAATTTTTTGAAATTAAGCCTTAGCTTAGGACAACTTTACAGAATGTTCCTCGTAGTTCAGAGTATTTATTTACTGTAGAGGCCCTAGGGCCAATTATAGTTCTTGGATATTATAAGGTTTTATTTGAGGAATAGAAGGGTAATAAATCATACAAAACATACTGATTTATCTTTTATTAAAAAATATACAAAAAGGGTGAAGCTCAAAAGATCTAAAAAGAGATGTAGACATACTGTTAAGAGGGATCAACCCCTTTGTCAATGTGAGTCCAATAGCAGATTTCCAGCTCCAAAAATAAGGAGGCATTAAACTCAACAGAACTTCAGAGGGTGGTGCCTAAGCTTTGTTTACAGACAAATGGAGTCAAAAGGGCACTAATCAGTTTGTTTTAAATTTTATAGCCAATTGCCTTTACCCGTCAGAATGAAACCACCTTTGAAGTTCCCATCCAAGCCGATTTAGTACATGAGCTACCCGAGTTATTCAGACGTAACTTGAAAAATTTAAGAACAACTCAAAATGTGTATTGAGTGAGGACAACAGATAGTGAATTATGTCCCCTTTTCGACCTCAGATACTTAAAATACTCGCATAGTAATAAAGCGTTTTATTTGATATCTTAGGAAAATATAATAAACTTACTTTAGATAAGATAGAATAAGCTTTCTTTCAGGACAATAATTGAATGGTGAAAATAATAATTCACCAGGCCTATATTCATTTATGTATGAAAAAAGGCACACAGACGGTTCCTCCGTGTTATTTACGAGAGAGAGATCCTTCAGTTAACAACCTTATCATTTAGTCTGTCTTTAGCCCCCCGTACCTTTGCAGCGGTATCGAACTGGGTTGCGGAAACCTTGCGAAACCGAGATACTTTGGCAGCGGTATCGATCTGGGTTGCGGAAACCTTGCGAAGCCGAGATACTTTGGCAGCGCTATCGAACTGGGTTGCGGAAACCGTGCGAAACCAAGGTACTTTGGCAGCGGTATCGAACTGGGTTGCGGAAACCTTGCGAAACCGAGATTCTTTGGCAGCGGTATCGAACTGGGTTGCGGAAACCTTGCGAAACCGAGATACTTTGGCAGCGGTATCGAACTGGGTTGCGGAAACCTTACGAAACCGAGGTAATTTGGCAGCGGTATCGAACTGGGTTGCGGATACCTTGCGAAACCGACGTACTTTGGCAGCGGTATCGAACTGGGTTGCGGAAACCTTACGAAGCCGAGATGTTCGTTGGCTATAGCTGGACGATTACCTGTTGTATGCCAGGTCAGATTTAAGGTATATCTTTTCCTAAAGAAGTTCACCCAGAGAGGTTGGAAAAAGAAATTATGCCCTACTGGAGCTAAAGTGGTGGTTGGATGCAATAGGCTGCAGTCCAACTCCACAAAAAGGAAGTAACGTACTTCTTGACCACAGACGCAGCGGATGCGGGCTGGGCACTTAGCACTTAGACAACCTAAGGAGTAGACAGGCTCCAAATCAAATACCTTGGCACTCTAATCTAGAGGAGGTGCTTGCACTGTTTGCTGGGATCAAGTCACAGGTGTCTTTTTTAAGGAATGCGCACATACTGGAGCAGTCCGATAATCAGGCCCTAGTCGCCTATATTCGGAATCAAGGGGGACTCGGTCTATAAACCTGTCTGATAAAGGTATGAACCTTCTGGTAGAGGTATGTTGGGTTAAAACTTAAAAGTGACGAATTCTATCAATATAACAATCTCAGCTTTTTACCTCCCAGAAAAGTTAAACGGTATCGCAGATCGCTTATCAAGGGGAAAGCAAGTACCCGAATGGCATCTGGTCCCGCCAGCCACGGAGGCTATTTTTGAAGTGTGGGGTATACTAGACATAGACCTGTTCGCGTTCAGCGAGACCACCGTCGTAGAGGCCTATGTATCGCTTGACTCAAATGAGAGATCATTTCATTTTTGCGACGCCAAGTGCGGCGGATAGCCGTAATTGGGTATTTCAAGTCGTATGGGAGTTTCCACTTCCCAGTCTAATTACTAGTCTTAGCACACTTTAATGAGGCGATGGAAACGTACTTTCTGATAGTGCCTCAGTGGGCTCCAATGTTTTTGGAATCCAGACCTTCAAACGAGAGTTCTGGCCAATCCCGTTCTCGTAAAGAACCTGCGGAAGGTTCTTGTTGATGAGATGATAGTAACAAGCCCACCACAAGTAGACAAGTTAATTTTCAGGCTTAAAAAATTGGGGGTGGGCAGCCCAAATAATAGAGTGGAGTGAGAATAAAAAGCAACTATTTCAATGGAGATGGTGTCGAGCTACATTGAATTCTTCCAGTACTCCATTAAGAAAATGGTTATTATGGTGCCGGGATTACAATGTCAATAGTTAAAGTCCAGAAATGAAGGATTTAGCCAGATTGATAGCTAAGCTTTATGTAAAGAATAAGTTAGCATACAGAATGATTTTATAACATAAATTAGCCACATCTACTTATTGTTCAGCCACAATTGAGAATCTACCAAAAAGCTTATTAATTCATCAGGTTTTAAAAGAAATTTAATTTTCTAAACCACAAGAAGCTAAACTGCCCATATGGGATGTTAATATGTATTTAACTGGTTGAATTCAACATCATGTTCTGATTCATTGTTTCATAAGGGTAGAGAGACAGCCTTAATATTGTTACTAGCTTCAGGCTGTAGGTGGCATGATCTAACTCTTCTGGGACTTTCTAATGATAGAGTTAATTAAGGAGGCAAAAATTCCATAACATTGTGACCAGGGTTTGGTTCTAAGACTGGCTCAGTAACTTAGACAATCTGGTTGGCTCCTTACATCCCTGCTCGCAGATGGGCTCGCAGATGGCCTCGGAGGTCAGATGCAAGATGGGAAAGGATTGGCAATGTCTTTTTATCACAGTTATAGGACAAGTGAAGTCGGCAGAACCTGTTACTTCCGGGTGACTGCATTCAGTGTTTAGGCAGGCTAAAATAGATGAGTCCTCAGGAAACATCAAGTCTACTGTAGCATCGCGGAGATGGCTAAACAATAGACAAATAGAGGAGATTCTAGAGCTAGAGAGATGTTTAGAAACATTTAAGAAATTTTACTATAGATAAGTAAATAAATCCTTCACTTCTAACAGTGATTGTACTGATTTATTATATAATAATTTTAAGACTGCTTAATATTATAGAGTAATAATTTTTCAGGTATATTAGCAGCGGATGGAGCGAAATAAAAGGTGTAATGTTGGATTAATTGCGTTGTTTTATTTTTCTCTTTAGAAGATACAAAAACATGGACGATTGCCTTGACCGGCGTACACAGAGAGAATGTTGTCATACAAAAAATTCAATTACCAAACTATAATTAAAATATTAATGTTGCCACATTCTTACAAATATTCAATACACCCCCTCAACATGATATTTTAATTTAAAGTACACTTATTAACCCCTTAACAATTTTGAAACACTAGTGCACCCCCTTAATAACACAAACATAACCTCAAAACAAATACTCAAGAGTCAGAGCCCTCAACTTAAGAATAACAAACATCTTTTACAGTCATAAGATACTAACTCAACACTTTCCTATGCATGTTTCTACTTATAAAGTTAGTTTACAAAGTTATGACAATATCATATCCCTAAGTTTAACAAAAAGTATTTTTCCTAATGGTTTGGTAAACAAATCAGCAACATTGTTATTACTACAAACAAATTTTATTTTAACTAAACCTGCTGATACATTTTCTACTATGTATTGATACTTTATGTCTATATGTTTTAATCTCTTATTACTGTCATTGTTGTTTGCTATATTAATTACACTTTGATTGTCTTCAAGTATTTCAAAATATACATTATCATATCCAAAGTCTTTGAGTAACTTTTTCAAAAAAGATCCTTCCATAATACTCATACTAAGAGCTACATATTCAGCTTCACAAGATGACATTGATACACAAGATTGTTTCTTGCTATACCAAGAAACTGGAGAATTAAAAATATAAAATATTTGTCCTGATGTTGACTTCCGGTCTGATACATCACCGGCCCAGTCTGCATCACTGTAACCTTGCAGTTTACATACATTTTTACTTTCCTTATCATATTTGTATGTTAAAGATAAATCAATAGTACCATTTATGTATCTCAATATCCTCTTTAAACATTTAAACAAAACTACACTAGCACAATGCACATATCTACTAAGAAATCCTACTGCAACACATAAGTCTGGTCTAGTACAAGTAGCATATAAAAGACTGCCTACTAAACTTCTACAGGCTTTTTCTATTTCAATACTTTCACTTTTATCTCTCTTTAGTAATTCAAAATTAAAGTTATGTTCCATTGGAGTACATACAGATTTACAATTTGACATTTGATATAAATCCAACAACTTTAATAAATACTTTTTCTGATTAATTACAGTTACATTATTTCTAAGATCCTGTTTAATATTTATTCCCAAATAATTACTGGCCAGACCCAAATCTTTCATTTTAAAGTTTTTACATATTGAATTTTTAAAGTCATTTACTTGGTTTTTATTATTACCAAAATACAACAAGTCATCCACAAATAATAGCACATAAATAAAATCATTTCCAATATGTTTAACATATAAACAAGGGTCATTCTTTGATCTTAGAAAACTTTCTTTTGTCATAAAACTATTAAATTTTGTGTTCCAATATTTAGGTGATTTTTTAAGACCATAGATTGACTTTTTTAATTTACATACCTTATTGTCTGGTAATCTCATAAAAACTGTCTCATTTATGTCACCATAAAGAAATGCCCCAGTAACGTCCATCTGATACACTGGTTGTCTTTTCTGGGTAGCTACAGCCATCATGGCTTTGAAAGTAGTTAATTTAGCAACAGGTGAGTATGTCTGGTCATCACAGTTTTTCTGCTCGAATCCTCGGGCCACTAAGCGAGCTTTATACAAAGCTTTTCCTTCTACCTCCTTGACTTTAAATACCCACTTGCTACTTACTATGTTTTCTCCGTCAGGAACTTCTGCCACCTCCTCCCATGTATTATTTTCCTCCAGTGTTTGCAATTCTTTATTTATGGCTTCTTCCCATTTTCTTTTATCGGGTCTCTTCATAGCTTGTTGGTAGGAAATAGGTTCATCACAGCTGTAACTCAGGAACATATTTTCATCTCCTTGTTCATAGTCTTTAAACCAGCTTGGCTTTTTCCTTGCCCTTCTAGGTCTTTCGGTTACCTCTTCTGTCTGTTGTGAGGTTTCCTGTTCTTCTATCTCTTCCTCTAATATTGCTGACTCCTCATGAAAGAAATGAATTGAGTTCTCTTCTTTTTCACTTTCTTTTGTTTCAAGGTCCTCAATATCTTCATACTGGCTTTGTTCTAGTTCTAATACTTGTTCTGTGTCTTCTTGAGTGTCAAAATCTATGTAATTTTCTTTTTCTTGTCCTCTGTCTCTTTCTTTGTATTCTTCAGACTTTTTTATAAATATTACATCTCTCTTAATGTCTTGGTGAGCTAGTTTAGTATGCCATTCCCTTAAATTTGACATCACTTTTCCAACCATGGCACAAGCATCGGGCTTTTTGAATAACATTGTGTACATTTTACCATGTCTCTTCGCTATAGCATAGACACTATTGTTTTTTATAAACTGGCACTCAGTAGCAGTTGATTCCAGCTTGTAGCCTTTATCCAGAGCAGCACTCATGGAAAATAGGTTTACCTTGATGCTCGGCACATACAAAACATTGCTTATTAATGTTTTGATCCATTGTTGACCATCATATGCTGCAAGGTCAATGTCACCATAACCTAATGCTTTTATTATTGTCCCATCCCCAATAACAACGTCTTTAGGCACTAACAACTTTTTATAGTTTATAAAATTGTCTACTGTAGAGCACATATGTTCGGAAGCACCACTATCTAAGAACCACTCATTGTTTATACTTTTTGACGCAAGTCCACACGCTGACATGACAAACGCGTTTTGTTTATTATTTATATTTTCTTGTTTTTTGTCCTTGTTGAACCAACATTTTTCTTTTGTATGTCCACGTTTTTTACATTGTTTACAAAATGGAATGTTTTCAGACTTGTAGCTGTTTTCAACCTTTTTAGCTTTACAGTCTTTTTTATAATGCCCCACTTTACCGCAGATAAAGCACTTTCTTGTTTTTGTGTCAGTCTTGAATGCTGTGGAACTACTGCTTCCACTCTCTTGGTACATTTTGTTTCTTTGTTCTTCTATAATGAGCCTGGCTGTCAACTCAGACAGGGTTCGCTTTTCTATTGGAACGGAGTCCCATGCAGAGACAAAGTGTCGAAAGTTTTCACCTAGCGAACTTATAATTTTTGTAACAATCATGTTTTCAGCAATCTCACCTTTTGCTTGCCTTACTTGTGTCACGATTGCTTCTATTTGGCTATGAATGTTGATACATCTTCCGAACCGTTGTATTTTTCTTCAAAGAAACGCTGCTGCAATATGTGGAGTGACACATCAGATTTTTGTTCATAAATTGTATTTAATTTGTCCCATATCTCTTTGGCTGTTTCACAATTCTGTACATGCAGCATAGCTGTGCTGCCTAGTCTGCCTACGATGACTGCTTGAGCCTTCGCATCTAGTCTCTTCCACGTGGCTAACTTTGTGTCGTCATTTTCTGGGCATTTTAATAAGCCGTCCACCAAGTCATAGGCATTCACCGCCTTTAGTATGACTTTAACCTGGAATTTCCATGTATGCCAGTTACTGGCATTTTCTAGTAAGAAGCGATTGTTCGCCCCAAAGATATCGCTCTCGCCGTCCATTTTTGCACCGAACGTGACTGCTTGACCGCAGTACCACACCGCCGTTTTACCACAGCTGCACCGCAATACAATACTCCTATTTTTCGCTCCGGGAGACTGGGCCCATAACCTTTTCAGGTATATTAGCAGCGGATGGAGCGAAATAAAAGGTGTAATGTTGGATTAATTGCGTTGTTTTATTTTTCTCTTTAGACGATACAAAAACATGGACGATTGCCTTGACCGGCGTACACAGAGAGAATGTTGTCATACAAAAAATTCAATTACCAAACTATAATTAAAATATTAATGTTGCCACATTCTTACAAATATTCAATAATAATTGATTTCAATTTTTGGTTTTGGTTTATAATTAAAAATTGAATTATTTATGTGTTATTACACAGGGTGTAAGTAATTATTATCTTTTCAGACAAATTTATGCCTATGGTTATCTAAAATATTAATTTGAATTATTTTAATGGACCTATTAGATTTGAATTTTATGGAACTAGGTGTAAAAGTGGTGCAAGGTGCACTTAAAGTGTTTAAGTTTGTTTATCATGTTGTTTTAATAAGTAATTTCCTAAGTTAAAGTAGTGATATTTCGATTACATGAAAGAAGTTACATAAAATATATAAACAATTAAAGAGGTCCTTAGCTGATAATTATATAATTAATTGTTTATTCATTCACATAGCGTTTTGTGCATATAATTCTGGTCACCAGCAGATATCAAACAGGTCTTCATCTCAATGCTGTGTGTTTTTGGAGACACATAATATGACTGTTTTGCATTACAACAAAACAGGTATTATGTGTAGGAGAAAACACACAGCATTGATTCAAGGTGCTTGCTGGCGATGAAGACGCTATGACACTTGACAGCGGAAAAGGCGGCAAGCAGATGCCTGCGCCCTCTGGTAACCTAATTATCAAACTTTATTGGATTCAGGTATGTTTTAATCTGTATTCTCGATAGTTTGGACAGATCACAGAGCTGCTTTCTTCATCTCAATGCTGTGTGTTTTCTCCTACACATAATACCTGTTTTGTTGTAATGCAAAACTGTCATAATATTATAAATGTGAAAATTTTGATGGAAGTGTGGATGTTTGTTACTCAATCACACCAGAACGGCTGAACGGAACTGGATGAAATTTGGCACAGAGATAGATTATAGTCTGGAATAGCACATAGGCTACTATAATTACTATCCCAGAAAAAATTACGGTTCCCGTGGGATAGATTTGTTTCTATATTTCTAGATGTAAACCCGAGCGAAGCTAGGGTGAGTCAGTAATGAAGAATATATTTTTTAAAAGAGAACTTTATTTAAATAAATATAAATAAAAATACAATATAAAAAAAGACCTAAAAACCTTATCACGTCAAGTTGGTCTTACAAAATATTTTGGCGCTAAAAATTATAATTTACAGATAAAAAATCTTTGTGCCATAGACTATATCAATTATCAGGCATGTTCTTGTTGGAACAGTCCAATATAGCACATTATTTATATTGAAAAAAAAAAACACTGGTAAATTCGTTTGAAACAATCAGCGTTGTTATTTCATTTTCCATGAGTTAAATAATGTGTTTGAAATGCTCTTCTACCTTTAAAAACTCGCATGCAAACATCACATTGATATATTGGTTGTCCAGTATGCATCCTCATGTGCCGTTCCAACAAATCTTTGGTGTTCATATCTTTACCGCAGACTGCGCATAGATAATCAATGTTTTTTAAATTTGTATGCACGCTTTCTACATGGTGATTTAAATGTTGAGCGATCAAGTATTTTTTATTGCATTGACTGCATTGATATTTCGGTCTCAAAAAACTTTCTTGTTTTGTGATTTGAGATGGTTTCTTGGGTAAACTACAAACCCTGTAGGCAAAGAACGTATTAAAAATTTAAAATATGACAAAACTTGCGTACGTACAATAAACAACTTTAGATTGAAGAAATATATATCTACCTGTTCTTTTCCCTCAAATCTGTTTTCGCGTTTAAATTAGAACGATCCCTGGTATTTAAAGGTGTCATTCTACTCGTAGTATACTTTCTGAAACTACCAGTCCGTGGTTCGCTATTTTTCTTACATCGAGAACACACAAACTTCTTCCACCCCTCAAATGGCACAATCATAGGATATTTATGATTGCACATAGTGCAGGCTATATTCATTCGTCTGACTTGCACGTTCGATGAGTTAATGGCTGTTTTTCGCTCATTTAATTTTCGTTTTTTATTACAGCCAACAACAGTAGTGCGGGTAGATTTCTTTAATAGTTCGTGTGTTGATTTACGTTTCTTTTTATTCTTTGTAAAACCTTCACCGACACCCAGTTGTGACCGATAAGTTGAATCTAAATAATAATAAAACATCAAACTGTAAATAAACTTAAGTAATAATCTATTTCATTTTTTAGTATAAATATACGGAGTTTCCAACCTACTCACATTCACTGGGTAGCCTCGTAAAGGCTGCTTGAACGAGGGCACGAAAACGTTGTGCGTTTCTTAGTTGACGCACGCATCGCTCACATATCATACTATCTGCTGGAAAAACCTATGAAAAATATAGAAATTGAGAGTAAAAAGAACCTATAGGTACCTACATACGGTCTTACGATGAAGCTGAAAACATCGTGAGGAAACTTTTTCGAAAGACATGTGAAGTCTACCAACTCACACTTGGCTAGCGTGGTGGACTATGACGTGATTCCCATCATAATAGGGGTCCAGTGCCCAGAAGAGGAATACACGAATACATAGGTACATAATGAATATGAACATTGTGAAATGTTTGTCGATTATGTTAACAAAGTTCCTTAATATTTTATAATGACGTACCCGAATACCAAAACAGTCGTACAACAGCTTGTCATACCGCTCTTTAACACCCTCCCAAATAAACGTATCTGAGAAACAGCTCAAATTTCCATCATCTCCACATAATCGACAACAGCGAATTGACACACCCGCGTCGCCGGATGCGTGTGCTGTTGTTAGAGGTAAAGAATCCTAAGGATAACGATGTTATTAGATATATTCCTTAATTTATGCTTTATATATCGTAGATATCTATATAAAATGAATACAAGTTAAGATATTACAGAACATTCAATCTGTACATGAAATATTTATAATCATTCTAATCGTCGATATGTAGTCAATTTTTTTAATTTATTTATAGGTTGATATTTTACGTCACATAAATGATAGGTTTAGTTATTCTTTTTAATATGCACACAGTTTATTTTAATTAACAATGCAAAAATATAAGTCGGTATCATTCATCAATACAAAATGATTACTTACCTTACTAAAAATTTTATGCAATCTTTCTTTAGACCACATTATATCCATTTCATCCATAATTTTTAATGATATTAAGTTCAAGTACTTCGAGGAGTCAACTTTAATAATTTTGGATCTTAATTTATTATTGACACTAAGATATAGTAATTGACATTTTATTAAACTTTATTTATTTTAGCTAATTGATAGCCAGATTTACTTTTGTCTTATTTTTATGTATGTATACTGAATTTAATATAAAAATTAAAAATAAATATGTAATGGTTTACTTAATATTATTTACTTATCAGAAATAAACTTTAAATATAATAATAAAATCAAGACAGTTTAATTTTGTATCTTTGCCCATGATAAAATTAAAAAGTAATTGTCTGTGGTATGCTAACGAAATCTTGGCTTTGATGTCTTCTTTATTTGTGGCATTGATCATAGATGATAAAAGAATAATAAACGTCATTGATTAAATTATTTGACTTTGATTTGAGTTTGACATATTTTTAGAGTTTTAACGTGTTGTGTTTACGAAGCAAAAGAGAAGAGAGAAAGATTTATAGATAAATAAATTTAGTTTATAATACAAAAATAGCAAAACATCTTAAACAACTTTACAAGTCTCCAATTATTTAACAATTTATTCAACCTAGGAAAGTGTTGTACACAAAACTATATCTAGATTTTATGCTAGCAATTGCACAAGATATATATTTCTTATCCAATAAGATAAGACCTCAAACATGGGGAAAGCAGAAAAAGGAACACCAAAATACATAGCAAACAAAATAAAGGCGAAAGGATTACAAAAACTTCGTTGGTACTGCCAAATGTGTCAAAAGCAGTGTCGTGATGAAAATGGGTTTAAATGCCATACAATGTCAGAATCTCATCAAAGACAGCTTTTACTGTTTGCTGATAACGCTTCTAAGTACATAGATGAGTTTTCTAAAGAATTTGCTGATGGATACCTTGAATTATTGAAGAGACAGTTTGGTACAAAAAGGGTGAATGCTAATAAAGTATACCAGGATTATATATCTAATCGGTAATTATGTCCTAAAACCTAAGTAAATTTATAGTTTTTTTGTCATTCTTTCAAGCAAAAGGAAATAAGATTGATTTGGTACATTTTATCTCATTATATGAAATGTTTTTTATGGAATATGCAGTTAAACATGTATTTATTTTAGTGACAGTTATAAGTTTATATAAATACTGTGTTAAGGGCACTAATTATTTCTTTGAATTATATAAATACATTTACGAACATTTTTTTCAGTGATCATCTCCACATGAATGCCACTCAATGGGAAACACTCACAGATTTTGTAAAATGGCTTGGGCGAGAAGGAAAATGTGTAGTTGATGAAACTGAGAAAGGGTGGTTTGTGGCATATATTGACAGGGATCCTGCAACTATTGCTGCACTAGAGGCGAAGGCTAAAAAAGAAAAATTAGATAAAGATGATCAGGTAATTTTTATTTTGTTTTTGATGTACATTAGACTTAGCAGCTTATTGTTATGTGCCTTTATATCTTATGCTGAGTTCTATAGATTCAGTTGGCACAAACTATTTTAGCTGTTTTAATTCGTAACAGATGGTTCCATTGTTTCATAATTATTGATATCAATTTTTTTAATTTTGAGAATGAATTGTAAAGGGTTTTGACAAAAACCCTTTCAATAAGGTTATCAGTTAATGGGCTTAATGAAATCATTTCTTTCATAGATTTACCCATGTTGTAGGTTGCCCAATAACTAATCGGTTACCCTATCTATAATGGGTTATCGAATAAAAAAAAATGTGATACAATATTAGACTATAAAATTATGTGCAAAAATACATATTAGAATGAAGTAAAGAGGACTTCCAAAAGTGGCCAAAAGCTAAAAAAAAAACAAGACTTTTTGGACTTTTGTTTAATTCATACAATAAAACAATTAAAGGCCAAAAATGATTGTTTTTCAAAATGCTATAAATTTGATACTTTGTACCAAAATAAACATATGAATTAATAGTTACAATGCTTATATATTTTTTATAGGAAAGAATGTTAGAATTTATACAAAAACAAGTAGAAAAAGGTAAAAAAGAGTCAAGTCAAGATGAACCTCAATACACCGAGTTCAAACGAGAGAGCAGTCAAGAGAGACTCACATTAAATCTTAATTTGAAAAGAAAAAACGATGGTAAGATGCTATTATTTTATTTCATTGTATTAAAACTATTATAGAAATGTTATATAAGGTAAATATATTATATATAAAAAAAGTTTGTGTACTTATGTATGCACATAGGAGTTTTATTATGTTCTCAGCAAACCCTTTCATTTTATATTCATATCATGGGGGTGCACAAAAAAAACACAGTCCTCCGTTTTTGGGAGTCCACCATATTGAATTTACAATGACATCACTTTGCATATAGTGTTTCGCTCATCAAGACCTTTCATTTGATGCCCATATCATAAGAGTTACTATGTAAACGATAAATCGCCATTTTGTAACATTTGTAGAACCAAATCGCATAGCGTTTATAATGTTTGTGTGTGCCAAATTTGAACGACACGTTTGGCTCAGTGTGTAGTGACCCTACTTGCTGTGCCAGCGGTCGCGGGTTTGAGTCCCGCCGGGGGCATTCATTGTGTGATGAGCATGAATGTTTGTACTCCAGTCATGGGTGTTTATATTTATAATATGTATGTATTTAAAGTTTATATATGTGTAGTGTATCAACTATCTGGTATCCATAACACAAGCCTCGTAGCTTACCATGGAACTAGATGGCGCTGTGTGTTAATGTCACAACATATTAAAAAAAAAAATTCAGCACAATCGGACTCTCAGAAGTGGATCAAATTTAACTTGACGACTATCTTCATACTGTGGTCTAATAACAATTAACTTCATACTATAGTCTATATACCTCTAACGCATCAAAGGAGTATATTTTTAAAAAATTGTTTTTATTGATCTATGTGTCTTTAGAAGGACTTCATTCTGCCTGTTTCTTCTGTTAGTTTTACTATATTTATATATAAAATTCCGGTGTGTGTTTGTACTTCTTCTAAATGCCTTGACTGATTTTTCTGTTTTTTTTGTATATGCCCTGGTCAATCTAATAATTTTTAACTATAGTTTGACCGAACAGATAATAGATGGCTCTGATGTAGACACCCAGATGTTTTTTTTCTGATTCCAAACCTAAATAAGATTTATCGCAGAACATGCAGTTCAATTACATTAAATGCCAAAACATTTTTTTTTTAATAATTTAATCTTTTTTCTAGAAAAGAAAGCAGATTCAATAAAAACAGCCTTCAAAATCAAATCTAAAGATTCAAAAGAAGAATCGGCTAGTAAAAAGCAGAAACCCGAAGAAAAGTCCAAACAGTCGGCTTTAGATGAGATAATGGCTATGCAGGAGATGGAGAAAGAGAAGGCTAACAGGTAAATTATTGTTTTCTTCCTCACATATTCTTTGTGCATTCAAAAAAAATCGTCTTCAATAATTATAATAATTAATTCATACATCTATATTTATTTATTTGTTTGTATCAATAGTACATAACTGATAAAAATATTATGAATGTGAAAGAATGTGAGTATAGATGTATGTTTATTACTCTTTCACACCAGAACGGCTAGAAGGCCAGAACGGCGGGAAAAATTACGGTTCCCGAGGGATAGGTTTGTTTTGGTTTTCTTAGAGTTTTCGCTAATAATTGATAAAATAGAACTACTGAACCAATGTTAATATTTCTTCAGCCATTGGAACACTGCAATATCCAAGAATAAAGTATAAAAAGGCCATATTATATTCCAGTAATAATTATTTTTAATATTTTTTAATAAATTTGTATGTATATTTGTGTGTGCGTATTTGTTTGTTACTTTTTTATGCTGAAATGTCTGAAGGAATTTGGACTTTGATACTGTTAGGCATTTGAGTGAAGTGAGAATAAGTATAGCTTGTATTAAATAACTTTATAAATAAGTAAATTAATATGTTGGTACTTGGTACATTAACACACAGCACCATCTAGTTCCATGGTAAGCTACGAGGCTTGTGTTATGTATACCGGATAGTTGATACACTACACACATATATAACTTTAAATACATACATATTATAAATATAAACACCCACAACTGTAGTACAAACATTCGTCACATCACACAAATGGATGCCTCCAGCGGGATTCGAACCCGCGACCGCTGGCACAGCGAGTAGGGTCACTACAAACTGAGCCAAACGCTAATACTTGCCGTTTGAATTACAGAAAGGACTATTGGCTAACGGAAGGCATTATAGTGAAGATTGTGACCAAATCGTTGGGGGATAAGTATTTCAAACGCAAAGCGGTGGTGGAGCGAGTGCTGGACAAGTACGCGGCGCGCGTCCGCCTGCTGGGCGACGGCGCGCTGCTCAAACTGGACCAGGTCTCTTTCTCTTGTTAGCTACACACAAAACTGACTGACTGACTATAAAATTAAATTGAAATTAAAATTTATTTTAATTCACCCCATAAGCAGCTTATAAGTTTTATTCAGCATTAAATATACTATAATAATAAAATTCTAATATTACAATTTTTGAAATGAAACTCTTTGGGTGCATGAGAGTAAAATGTCAAGGCCGCGTTACGAGAAAACGTCACGAAAAACCGACACGCCCGTGACGCTTGCCTTGGATTGCCATGGTGGCCGTTATTATATATTTTTTTATTATTAATTTAAATTGTCTTAATAACTTCTTTTTTTTTTAATCTTTTTCTACTACTTATTGGTTAGGTTTTTTCTAGATTTGATCTTCGTCACGGGCTTACATACTGACATTTAATTTGAATTTAAAAAAAAAAGTTGTCCTTCCGTCACGCGACGCCTGGCAGATGTAAATAAATAAAATAATGTAAAAAATCTATGTTAAATTAATTAATTCTATTTATATGTAATATAAAAGCTGTATGTTTTCCTGAATAAATAAATAAACAAATAATTAGTGTAAAGTTACATTTTTATATATTCAGTGTTTTAATAGAAAATAATATATTTGATTACTTTATATATATATATATATATATATATATATATATATATATATATATATATAAAAGTAATCAAATATATTATTTTCTATTAAAACATATATATATATATATATATATATATATATATATATATATATATATATATATATATATATATATATATATATATTTGATTAATAGAAAATAATATATTTGATTATTATTGACTTATGTGACCTTGGCCGATAGGAATGTGTATTAAAAAAAATAAAAAGGTGTCGGTAACACCATGTAGGTCACTGCGAATTGTTTTTAATACTGAAAATTATCTATACATATAATAAAATTGTAACTAAGCCGAATCTGTACATAAAATGTTTTTCCTGAAATTTTATTGAAATCTATATTTTTTAGAATTTTTGTTTGTCTGTCTGTTACCGCATCACAGAAAAATCACTGTAGGGATTTTAATGAAATTTGGTATGGTGATAGCTGGTTATCCGGGTCAACATATAGGATACTTTTTACCGCGGGAAAATGTCTCATTTCTAAGAAAAAATACGAAAAGTGCAACGTAAGAGTATACTTATATGTAAAACCCAAGAATTTGGTTTTTGGTCATGTGAACGCGGGCGGAGCCGCGGGCAACGCTAGTCCTGAATAAATAAACAAATAATAAAACAAATAAATAAAATATTTGTCCCAGAACCACGTGGAGACCGTGATACCGTCCCCGGGCCGGCGCGTGCGCGTCCTCAACGGCGCCTACCGCGGCGCGCTCGCGCGGCTGCGGGCCGTCGACGCGGAGCGCTTCTGCTGCCATATTGAGGTACACGCTGGTTGCTGACCGACTCGGGAGAGAGGTGTTCTTGGTCTGTTTGTGTGTGTGTGTGTGTGTGTGTGTGTGTGTGTGTGTGTGTGTGTGTGTGTGTCTCGCTTCGCTCGGGTTCGTCCCTAGCTCGCTTCCCCATACAAACTATCATCCCCATTCTGACCCTCATAATCCCTCCACGACCGCGGACACGCCGGCGCGGCGTGTCACTTAACAATAGGTTTCTTAGAATTTTAATTAGTAAAAATATTTTTTATTCTAGATTTCAGAAGGACTACTCAAAGGCAGACTCGTCAAGGGTGTTCAGTATGAAGATATAAGTAAATTGGCAACGTGATGATTTTGTTTTTATAATAAATGTATTGTTTTTTAATTGTGTTTTTATTTTATTAGTCACTAGCGGAACCCGCGGCTTCGCTCGCGACAAAAGTACAAAAAAATCTCTAAAAAATGTACTTTCATACAAATTTTTATCCCCTATTTTACCCCCTTATAGGATGAATTTCGAAAAATGCTTAAACACGTATTTATTTAATTTTATTAAAGAGCATTATTACCAAGTATCAAGTAATTCTGATGAGAAATATTTTTTTGAAATGTATTCTAATGTGTTAATTAGGTAATCTCCAGCAGTAAATATTGAGAGATTGAGAGAGAATATTAAGTTAATAAACAAGACTCCTGACAAAAAGTTTCATTAAATTCATTCTTTTTCATTAAAGGAAAAAATATAGTGGCGCCATCAGGTGTTACAGTATAAAAAATAAACAGGCAAACACTTATCGCATACAGCCAACTAATAAAATAAAATTTAATCCAAAAGTAAAAAGTAGCCTATGTCACTCTCCAGCCCTCCAACTATCTCCACACAAAAAATCACGCCAAACCGTGACTCCGTTTCGACGTGAAAGAAAGACAAACAAACACACTTTCACATTTATAATTTTAAGTATGGATATTCATTATAGTATCTTATATATTCGGATTGTAATAAGTGATTTGTATTCAGATTTGTATATATTTTTTCTAATATTGAGCACTGTTGTTTCATAGTATTAATTTAAATGTAATATTTCTATTTTAAAGTAATTTTAATTGAAATATTAGTAAAAACTTTGATTTTTTGAGTCTTCCGGCTGTCATAAATATAATTTGCTTTTTAACGAGCAGAGTATTTTATGTTTTACTAGCATTGCCCGCGGCTCCGCCCGCGTTCAGATGACCAAAAACCAAATTCTTAAGTTTTACATATTAGTATACTCTTACATTGCAGTTTTTGTATTTTTTCTCAGAAATGAGATATTTTCCCGCGGTAAAAAGTATCCTATATGTTGACCCGGATAAACAGCTATCATCAAACCAAATTTCATCAGAATCCCTCCAGTGGTTTCCCGTGATGCGGTAACAGACAGACAGACAAAAATTCTAAAAACTATAGATTCATTTTAAATAAAACCATCTTTTCGGATTATTTCGCGGATAAAAGAAATACAAAGTATTATGTGAACTATAGATTCGGCCTCTGTATCTATAATAATGTCTATTTCAATTAGATTTTCCAAAAAATATTTAACGTACAGTTTATTATATGTATAGATTTACATCGAGACGTCCGTGTGACTGGAGAAAGTTGGAGTTTACCAGTTTGCTTGATAGATGGCGTTGTACAATTAACATCGACGCTTTAAATATCGAAACAGTCATTAGAAACAAAGATATTATTTCGAATAAACGTCAATAGATGGCGTTGTGTGTATTGAATTGCTATTGACGTTTGTATACAATTGCAAAAAGATAAGAATAGATACCAAAATGGTATATGTGGATTAAAAAATACTCTCAAGTTAAGGAAAACGTTAAAACATAACCCTCCCTCTGGCGCAGTCGGATAATAAAATAGTTCGAAAGTTTTCTGAATCAACGACATCTATGACCTATTTAAGCCCACAAAAATAGCCCGAATTAGCGTTGTTCAATCTCTTTGTATGGAATGAGGCATCTGTACTAGTATAGTATTATATTGTCTGTGGTATAGCTAAATCTATCCAGGTGACTTTATAAGTACAATCAAAATCGGTCAAGCTGTTTAGAAGGATAATAAATAAAAAAGTTTGTCCGTGTGTTTGCAATTCACACATGCTAGAAGTGAGACTTCAGAAAAGTAACCTACGAGAGAAAGGGATGAACATACATAGAGTATCAGGAGTAGGATAAATTGTAAGGTTTATTTTTTTTATATTTTTACCAAAATTAAAAGTTATTTTACAATTTTTATTTAACATATATTACATATTATTCAGCATCATTTCTCACTTCCTGTGTAAATGTATTCTATTTCATTCTCTCGTCGGCTTAATAGTATATATTTATGTGTTTGTCTCTTTCCCGTGTCACATTTTCGTCTCATCGAGTTTCAAATCACAACGATCCTTACTTTAAAATGTTACACGTCATATCTTAAATGACTTCATTTAGAATATAATTTTATTTTTAGGAAAATAAAAAAAAAACAAAAGTCTACTGCACCATATATATTTATTATAAAATGTGACATCGTAAAACAGTATATTTGGTAGCCATTATAATACAATAACACTTTAGTTAACGTAATTAGTCAAAAATATTCGAAATTCTAATTTGACAGCTGTCACTTTGACTGGCGAATGTTGCCATTTTAAAAACTTCAATCTATTATAAAAATAGGTATAGGATTTATTAAAAGCACCGGTATTTAAGGCACGATTCGGGTAAAGGAACACGGCACATTTAATACTTAAAAAAAAACAAATACAGATTAATAATATTTTTAAAGTTTTAATCTAATTGCACTACAGATTGTAAATAATTCGATTTTATGTAATATTTTCCATACAACATTTTCCTAAAAAAGCAAATGGATGGAAATAGGATGGTTTAACATTTATGTAATTTTATAAAATCTAACATAATATTTACTACAAATGTTCCATATACTATAAAAGATTAATAAAAAAAAAACAAGAACTGTCTAAAACTTTCTTTCATATCTAACCCTTAAATGCATAATTGATTAAAAAATACAATTACTTTTTTAAAATATATTTTTGTAAAAAAAATATATCAAAATGATGTTATAAAAAAAAAGTTGTATCATTTTTGATACAATATGCATTTACAGGTTCAGTAGTCACAATCTTAAAAAAGATTTTTAAGGGTATTAAGTTCTTTCCCGGTTGATGTAAATTAGATTTGAAATGTAAATATTTTTAACAATAACTTAAGCACTAAACTGCTGGTATGTTAAATATTAAAAAAAATCAACGTTATAAAAAACCTAAATAAAAACTTTCATCGGGACGTATAGAAAAAACATTTTAAAACTCGAATCAATTCAATGTTCAAATATTCCATCATAAATATGTTACGTATATGAGTGGCAGTGATAGCCCAGTGGTGACGCGCTCGCTTGGGAAACCGAGTGAAGCGGGTTCAAATCCCGGGTCTCGCACCACTGATATTTTCATGTGCGAATCATTTCCAATATGGCTACCACTTGCCTTACGGTGAAGGAAAAGGATCTAGCAAGTTTACAAAGGACACGCTCAGTCCCGCACTTGGCCAGGGAGGCCCGCGCCCAGCAGTGGGACGTAAAAAGGGCTGTATACATATATAAGAAAAATATTTCAAAATAAATTGACTAAAAATAAATAAAAAAAGGAATAATAAAAACACTATGTGATGATTTAGATTTTCGTAGTCTAGTAATAAAAACGTGCCAATAAAAAATATATGGTCGCGTCCCGCGGCGAGTGTTGCTATTGAAAAATATACGCAAATAAGTACTCTCTCATAAAACTACACTAAAGCTAATGTTATCGCAAAATGCCATTTTAAATACTTAAAAAAAAATCCATTATTCAACTTGATTCTTCATTTTCATAAATTGATAAAAAATAAAGAATCAAATTGAATTAAAATTAAGCTTTCACCGCGAAATTGTCATAAATGTGTTTTGTGGCAATGTTGCCAGTCGCCGCCGGCGGTGCTGTTACTTCAGCAGCTTCTCCTCCTCGGGCTTGGAGTCGCCTCTGTCGTGTGGTTTGAACGAAGAGTTCGTTAACGGGCTAGCTGATATCGGCGCGAGCTGAAATGACACAAATAATTATTTATATTATATATAACTATTTTTTAACAACTCTCTCTCTCTCTCACTCCGCTCGAGTTCGTCCCAAGTTACGTTTTAACGTTTAGTATAGATTTCTCAGAGATGAGATATTTTCCCACAATAAAAAGTATCCTATACGTTGACCCGAATAACCAGCTATCACCATACCAAATTTCATCAAAATCTGTCGAGTGGTTTCCTCGTGATGCTTTCCCAAACAGACAGAGACAAAAATTCTAAAAACTATAGATTCAACCTCTGTATTGATAATAATGTTTCACGTCAATAAGATTTTCCAAAAAATATTTAATGTACAGATTCGACTCACAATTTTATTATATGTATAGATAAATACATAGGGACAAACCCGAGCGAAGCGAGGATGAGTCGATGTATAACATAAAGCCAAAGAGTTTTTTTGTAGATTGAACGCGAGCGAAGCCGCGGGTTCTGCTAGTTAATTATAATTATGAAAGTTTTATTCAGTGCCGTACCCGCCATACCTGCTCAGTATCGAGTCCAACGAGTGGCGACGTCCGTCTGACAGCGTGGAATTATATTATAATTATCAATAATTATAAAAAATAATTTAATGCACATTACGTTCATTTTCTATATTAGAAAAATTTTAACTTCATATAAAAGCTAGTCAGTGTAAAAGTGACCTAACTTAAAAAAATATTGATAAAACAACATTTAACACAAAATGTCTATTCGCAATAATCTTTTTACTATAATATCTATCACTGTATTCCTCCTAATCGGCTGGACCGATTTTGATGATTTTTTTTGGGTTTGTTTGAATGGTTTAGGTTTATAACCAACCGATAGGTTGCGCTGCAGTCAGGTTCTAGGTTTTTTTTATTTTTGTTACTATTGGACCTCGTCTGGTCTTCCCGAACGTTTTTCTTTGGGTACCATAATTGATTTGGATAATAAAACAAATACTACAAGACCAGCCGTTTAAGAGGAGTTCAGTGACATACACACGTACTGAATTATTATATATATGTACGGACAGGACAACGTCTGTCCGGTCCGCTAGTTAATGTATATATATATGTATATATATATGTATATATATATATATATATATATATATATATATATATATATATATATATATATATATATAATATTGATAAAGAAACGAAAAAATAAATATTACATTTTGTGACGTTATAGTTTTATAAAAATTACTACATGTCATAAAATAAAATGTCATATTTAAATATGAAAGTTATGCCATTTTTACACTGAGTCTATGAACATATAAGGTTTGAAATTTCAAATTATTTACCTGTTTAAGCGGAGTTTTCTCTTTGGAATTCTCAACAATATCATCATTTTTGTCGCCTTCAAGGAGAAGCTGAAAATAAGAAATAATATACATTAATAATAAACATTTAAAACTATAATTTTGACATATTAAGTCATATTTATTATCTTTTATTTCACATATAAAAATATTTGTTACGTATTGCGAGTGTACCTTAGGAGATAGACATATACCATTGAGGACTTTTCTATAGGCCTTTTAAGATCTACAATTTTTAAGTACATTGTTTTGATGTATCTCTTAAGGTTTATCCAACGTTAGACATGTAAATTTCTAAGAACGACTCAATAGAACCAGTTATTGTGTTTCCCGTGGGAATAAAAGATTTTCCTGTAGTAAAAGGTATCCTATATGCTGACCCGAGCAATAAGTTATCACTACACAAAATTTAATTGAAAACTAACTTTTTACTTGAAACGTACACAAATAAACAGACAAGCAGACAAAAATTTCAATAAGTATTGTTTCAGGGTCTATACACAATATGTTAGTCATTGTTTTTCAAAAAAAAAAAAAATTTTATGTACACATTTCACAAAGTTGCTGTTTTATTATATGTATACTAAATTATAAAACAACATTTGCTTCAAATACAACTTACTAGCGACTTCACACCCTGGGTGCCTAACAGTAGACTATATGCATACTAAATTCCATCAAAATCCGTTCAGTCGTTACCGCGTGAAGGATAACAAACAAACAAACTAATACTATCTTAGATTTACGCGAATATTTGACATTTTAAATAAAACTATCTTTTCGGATTTTTTCGCGGATTCGTTTTGATTTTTTCTTCTCGACGTTTCGAATTCTTTACATAATGGAGAGATAGTTGTATTTAAAACGTACAAACTTTTGCATTTTATATTACATCCATAGTCCGTACCTTGTCAACTTCGGGCTCGATCTGTTCATTCGTCCCACCCTTTTTGAGGGCGCCCTTCTCCATCAACGTGGCACGCTTTGCTGCTAAGTACATAGATCTGTGAATTAAATTAAGGTTTTTTATTTAATTTAAATAAATTTATTTATTGATGTGAAACATCTATCGGTATCCGGTGCGCCTTTGCAGTAAAACCGACTCCGCGTGTACGCTTTGTCGATTCTCCGTGTGAGTTGCGTAATGTTTCTTTATTTTACTCCATATTACGTTGTTGGTTTATATTAATTATGAATTTTAATATGAGCATAGACGTTTCACATCTGACATTTTTATTAAAATATTACTCTTTTTTTGGCGGTTTTATTTTATTTTTGTGTACATTTAGCGCACATGGTCACGGGAGAGACAAAGGTGTATGTCTCAAAAGTCATGTTTATTATAGACGGTGTGTAACCACAAGATATAATCAATGTACATAGAAACTATGGGGTCTCATTGGGAACAAAGAAAAATTAGTTCACATAAAGTTTGTGCAAAATTAACAAGAGATAATAAACTAGCGGCTCATCCTAGTTTCGCTCTAGTTAGCCTCTAGGAAAACAAAAACTAATCTGTCCCACGGGAACTGTACATTTTTCCGGGATAATAAGTAGTCTATGTGCTATTCCAGACTATAATTTATGTCTGTGCCAAATTTCATCCAGATCAGTTGAGCCGTTCTGGCGCGACGGACACTTTTTCAACACAGATTGATCATCTTTATTCTCCATGTTAAAAATATCTTTTCGGGTTTTTTTCGCGGTCTTATTTTGTTTTTGCTGTTAAACATTTAGAAGGACATGACATATATGCGAATTAATTCTCGTTCCTAATGAAACATCGAAACACCAGGTGGGCATAAAGCCCGACCCGCACTCGTCCAGCGTGGTGGACTGTGGCCTTATCTACACCATACTGAAGGGAGGCCCACGCCCAGCGGTGGGACGTTATAAAGGGCTGTATACATAAAGCCGAAAGTAGTGGACCATTTCCTGATATTTTAAATAAAACTATCTTTTCGGATTATTTCGCGGGTTTATTTTGATTTTTGGTTCCCGACGTTTCGAATGCTTTACAGTGTAATCGTCTGTAACAAGTGTATAACTCCATAGAGACGTCTATGACCTCAGTCTCTCCCGTGACCGTGATTGCTGTAAAGCATTCGAAACGTCGGGAACCAAAAATCAAAATAAACCCGCGAAATAATCCGAAAAGGTAAAACGTGAAATATTCGCTTCAAATGTAAGTCCAGTGCACCTCTTGATGGTGAGGTAGTAGAGCTCGGCGATGGCGCGCACGGAGTAGTCCGGCACGAAGCTGTGGCGCAGCATGGAGTCCATGTTGAGGTTCTGCAGCGAGCCCAGCGCGGCCGGCGCGGGGGACTCCGCTGCGGACACCAGTTGCGGCGATAGAATAATAATAATAATAAACAAACAATTGTCACTACTGTATGGCGGATACCTATTCCGAGTGCTTTGTGTGTGAATTTTTAACCACTTTTTTATTTTACAACTAGCAGCGTTCTCATCCTCGCTTCGCTCGGGTTCGCCCTTAGGTTGATTTCCCATACAAACTCACCTCCTCGAGGGATGATTTGCGGAATAAAAACTATCCTATGTCCTTCAAGAACCCCAAACTATCTTCTTACCAAATTTCATCTAAATCGGTCCAGTAGTTTTTGAGTTTGTTCATTACAAACATACAAAAAATAAAATTTTTTTTCCTCTTTATAATGTTAGTGTAGATTACTACTACGCTCCCTCGGGTGGTAGGATGATAATATATATCCTACATAGCCTTCCTCAATAAATATGCTATCTAAGCATAAAAATTTTTTAAATCATATCATTAGTTTTTAAGGTTAGCTCGTTCAAACAAACTAACTTTGCCTCTTTATAATATACGATAAAATAAAAAGGTACGATAAGATTATGTGATCCATCCATATACGATACATTTATAAATATTCGCTTTTTACGTTAAATTACTAATAGTGACACAGTCCAGTAACACCATCCATGAACACACTCGGATGGGTGGCCATTTCCAGACACGAAACTGTCAAGCTAACGAAGTAGAGGCACCGACCGAGGCCCACGTTCTGCGTGAGCGCCTGCACGCCGAAGTAGGTGAAGGGCCCCGCCTCGAACACCAGGTTCTCGCGCCCCACCGTCACCTCCACGCGCCCCTCCAGGATCAGCACGAAGTAGTCCACCTGGGGGACAATTTACACTGTCGTAATCGATACTTTTTTAACACACAGCGCTGTCTAGTTCCATGGTGAGCTACGAGGCTTGTGTTATGGATACCGGATAGTTGATACACTACACGTATATGACTTATTAAATATGTACATACATATTATAAATAGGAACACCTATGACTGCAGTATGAACATTCATGTTCATCACACGTATGGATACCCCCAGCGGGACTCGAACCCGCGACCGTTGGCACAGCGATAGGATCATTACAAATTAAATCAAACGTGTCGTCAAACGTTTGAACGACCCATTGCTGGGAGTGGGCATCTCTTTAATACGAGGGAGATCAAGCCATAGTTCATCACTCTGCCCATGTCGTAGACCAGTAGATTTTGATGAGTAGGTCTCCTCAAGACATATTCTTCAAACAATAATATTAGCCTTAATGCAAATGATAACCATATAAAAAAAAACCACAATTAAGTCTCAGGATAAAAAACTAATAAAAACTAATAAAAACTAAAAATAACAATCAACAATTTAAGTAAAAATTAATAAAAAAAATAAATTCATAAGAAATTCGATAGTTTTAAGTGTGAAGGAGACAGAATTATACAAAGCCGACTCTACCCTCCCTCTCCACCTGCCTCCCGCAGGAGCGCACTCACCGGCTTCCCCTCCTGGAAGACATACTTCTTGGGGTCGTTCCTGTCCTCGTCCCCGCGCAGCTTGATGTGCTGGATCACGTCCTGCTTCAGCAGTCTGCGGAGCACCGTCTCCGATATCAAGTCCGAGCGGAACGCGTCCACGCCTGGGGGCGGGGGAGAAACAATTATGTACGTTTCTAATATTGTAAATGTGAAAGTTCACATGTTTGGATGGATGTTTGTTACGCAATTACGCCAGAACGGCTGAACGGATCTAGATGAAATTTGGCATAGTGATAGATTATAGTCTGGAATAGCACATAGGTAACATTTTAAGCTGCAAATATGTAAGCTTCCGTTGTAGTCTAAGATCCGAACCTAAATCGACCTTCACCGGGCTGATAGTAAAAAGAGACCTATTTTATACTAAACCAGCATTGCCCGCGGTTCCGCCTGCGTTCAGGTGACCAAAAACAAAATTCTTAGGTTTTACATATTAGTATACTTTTACATAGCAGTTTTTGTTTTTTTTTCTCAGAAATGAGATATTTTTTCGCGGTAAAAAGTATCCTATACGTCGACCCGGATAACCAGCTATCACCAAATTTCATCGAAATCCCTCCAGCGGTTCTTCTGTGATACGGTAACAGACAGACGGACAAAAATTCTAAAAACTATAGATTCGGCCTCTGTATCGATAATAATGTCTATCTCGATGAGATTTTCCAAAAAATATTTAATGTACAGGTTCGGCTCAGTTACAATTTTGTTATATGTATAGATGTAGTGTATCAGAAAGTGCGGGAAGCGGGGACTCACTGGTGCTCATGAACTGGAAGGTGGCGAGGATGAGCTGCGGCGAGACGTGCACGCGCTGGTGCTGGTGGCCCGCGAAGGCCGCGATGTCGTGCAGCTTGTTGGCGGCGCGCGGCAGCCGCTTCTTGGTGCGGTTGTCCGCTGGGGAGGGGGAAGATATATGGTCAACTGCTAGTCGGAAATGGCTTTTTTTTTAAATATTAGCTATACTTTTTTTATCCTATTTGTAAATCGTTTTAAGGCAGTGGTAGCTCGGTGGTAACGCACTCGCGTGGCGAACCGAGTGAAGAGAGTACAAATCCTAAGTGTGTCGCATCATGACATTTTCATATTTCATTCCAACATTCCACTCGCCTTACCGTCGGTCTTACGGTTAAGGAAAACATCGTAAAGAAACTTTCGCATTTGAGAGAACCTAAGAAGTTATCGAAAGACATGCTCACTTCCGCACTCGGCCAGTATGATATACTGTGGCCTTATCCCTCGCATTCAAGAGAGGTCCACGACCAGAAGTGAGACGTTAAAAAAAGAGTTGAATACATACACACAAACCCTTTATCTATTTCCTTTTATATTTTAAATATTTAGTTTTTCTAAAAAAGACAACAGATAATACCTAAAATTGAAGATAATATTGATAAAAGGCGATGAATAAGGTCAAACTCACACGCTTCTATAAATAAAAAAAAAAACATATCTTATAATTACTGAATGCTACAATTAAATATGACAACGTTAAACAGTTCGCAAGAACCGGTCGGAACACCGGCGTGACTCACAGATGACGTCGCTCTCGTCGACGATCTCTGCCTGTATCATCTCCTCGATGACGTCCTCGAGCGTGACGAGCCCCACGGTCTCGTACAGCGGGTCGCCGTCGCCCTCCTCGATGCGCTGCACGAACGCCATGTGCCCCTTGTGCCCTGTCGGCGCCCTCGCTCGTTATATACATATACATATACATATATATATATATATATATATATATATATATATATATATATATATATATATATATATATATATATATATATATATATATATATATATAATTTAAAAAGTTATTAAAAGATTATTACATGTCTCTTTAAGTCTTTCCCTTAGTCCTTTCCCCTAATATC
Source organism: Brenthis hecate (assembly GCA_951806755.1). NCBI lineage: Eukaryota > Metazoa > Arthropoda > Insecta > Lepidoptera > Nymphalidae > Brenthis > Brenthis hecate. Next base: position 84,777 of record OX638250.1, on the reverse strand, counting down.
ATCGTTATTATTATTTCCTCTATTATGTTCTAGTATCTAATCCCATTTATTATTTGATTGATTTTTCTTTTTTATGTGTGTGTGTGTGTGTGTGTGTGTGTGTGTGTGTGTGTGTGTGTAAATTTTACGCATATAAGTATGTATGTGTGTATGTATGTATGTATGTATGTATGTATGTATGTATGTATGTATCTATTTATCTATAAGTATTTATATATGTAAACGTGTTAAAGCAAATACACCGCCTACCGTTTTTATGAACACTTACTCCTCCACCTCAAGGTTGCCTGGAAGAGTTCGCTTCCAGCGACAAGATCGCATGCTGTGCATCTTTTCTTTGTGTTGTTTTTTTTTTATTATTATCATATACACGAAAACCAGTCGGCCGAGTACGACGTATACTTATAATATTATAAATGTGAAAGTGTGTTTGTTTGTTTGTCCTTCTTTCACGTCGAAACGGCTTGGCGGATTGGCGTGATTGTTTGTGTGGAGATAGTTGGAGGGCTGGAGAGTGACAGAGGCTGCTTAATAACGTGGGAGATTACCTCAGTCCCACGGGAAAACACGATATAATACAATGCAAAAACATATTTATGAGCAGAATTACTTGAAACTTGGTATTAATGCTCTTCAATAAAATTAAATAAATACGTGTTTTAGCATTTATAGAAATTCATTCTATAAGGGGGTAAAAAAGGGGATGAAAGTTTGTAAGAAACTACCTTTTTAAATATTTTCTTCGTAGTTCTAGCGCGAGCGAAACTGCGGGTTCAGCTAGTATAAAATAAAAACAAATCTACCCCACAGGAACAGACATTTTTCCAAGACAAAAAGTAGCCTATGTCTTATTCTAATGTATGAGCTATATTATTGTAAAGTTTCATTAAAATCCATTCAGTAGTTTTTACAATACATCCTCACAAATATTTATCCCCTAAACCTCATAAATAGGTTTAATTACCTCATAAATAGGTTTAATTATAATTAAATCTTTATATATTTTATCTTACAATATTATTATATAAATTTATTTCATGTACCTCGGAAACGGCTCTTACGATTTGGATCAAACTTTGAATTTAGATAAGATTCTCCTTTTTAAGTTTAGGTGGAAAAAAATGCTTTACAAAAAAACACCCAGGTAATATATAAAAAATTACCAAAAAACAAAACTCTAAATTAATTTTAAAACAACTAATATATTTAAAAAAAACAAAGACAGTTTAAGAACAGAAGATATTTTACAAACAATAGCAAATTAGCATTTATATTAGTGATTGTGTAATCGTTATACAAATCTGTGTCAGACAAACAGATATGAGGAAAATTCGTAGACTAATTGACGGTGATAATTAATTATATATGTATTCAGCCCTTTTAACGTCCCACTGCTGGGCACGGGCCTCCCTTCATACGAGGGGGATCAGGCCATAGCCCACCACGCTGGCCAAGTGCGGGTTGGCGGACTTCACATGTCTTTCGAAAACTTGTTAAGTTCTCTCAGACATGCAGGTTTCCTCGCGATGTTTTCCTTCACCGTAAGGCAAGTGGTAATCATGTTAGAAATGATTCGCACATGAAAATATCAGAGGTGCGAGACCCGGGATTTGAACCCGCTTCACTCGGTTTCCCAAGCGAGCGCGTTACCACTGGGCTACCACTGCCTACTTAATTATACATAATCAATATTAATTATAATAATAATATAAACAATTATATAAAAAAATATACTAGCAGTACTCGCGACTTCGCTCGCGTTCAAACTTCTAATAAGAGCATCAGTTTTACAATAATGTATGAAAGTCTGCCCGATTTGTTGACATTTATGATTACTGCTCCGCTCCCTTGGGTAGTAGCATGATTATATATAGCCGATAGTGTTCCTCAATAAACGGACTATCTAATGCAAAAAGGTTTTTTTTAAATCGGATTAGTAGTTCATGAGATTAGCGCGTTCAAACAAACAAACAAACAAACAAACAAACAAACAAACAAACAAACAAACAAACAAACAAACAAACTCTGTCTCTTTATAATATTATTATAGATTATAAATCAATTAACATTTTTATGATTTTTTTTTCTATCAACAGGTGAAATCTCTTAAGTCTCTTTTAAAAAAGTTTAAAAAATAGGTCTCATAATTTTTTAATAAAATAAATAGAATATTTTATTGTTAATAAAGTCTGAACTACTGAGATAAAAGTACTAAAGATTTTAATGAAACTTTACAATAATATAGCTAATACGTCAGAATAACGTAGAGGCTACTTTTTATCCCGGAGAAATGTACAGTTCCCGTGGGATAGATTTGTTTTTGTTTTTTTTAGAGGTGAACCCGAGCGAAGCGACGGCGAGGTAAAGTCAGATGACACGCTAGTCGTTATAAAGCCATCACCGCACACATTTCTCATATAAAGTAGACCAGAGATATTATAAATAAACAGTCTGACCGGAGTTATAAATCACTACACGCCACGAATTTTTTTGGCAAGATTCCGGATATTTATGCAACAGACCGACACGGATAGTGTAGCTCCAGCATTTACTTTTAAAATTCATAATGTATATGCTATTAAAAACTTTCATTGTTTATTTATACTTGTATCTATACATATAATAAAATTGTAACTAAGCCGAATCTGTACATTAAATGGTTTTTTTTTGTAAAATCTTATTGAAATAAACATTATTATCGATACAGAGGCTGAATCTATAGTTTTTAGAATTTCTGTCTGTCTGTCTGTCTGTTACCGCATTACAGAAAAACCACTGGAGGGATTTTGATGAAATTTAGTATGGTGATAGCTGGTTATCCGGGTTAACATATAGGGTACTTTATACCGCGGGAAAATATCTCATTTCTGAGAAAAAATAAAGAAACTGCAATGTAAGAGTATACTAATATATAAAACCTAAGAATTTGGTTTTTGATCATCTGAACGCGGGCGGAACCGCGGTCAATGCTAGTCTATTATATGAGTAATACGCATGACCCATATCTATGCAAGAGTGTAAACAACGACGAACATTCACACCGTATTCTTGGGTCTATTCGACAAATTTAAAAAACGAAAAGTAAAATTTAAAAAACAAAAAGTTTAAAAAAAAATACTTTTTTTTGAAATCGGGTAAAAAAAACTTTTATTTATCGTTTTATACAATAGACATATATACCGGAATTTCATTGGGCGTTTTTTTCCGGAAAAGATAAAAAAAACGCGTTTTATTAACGAAAAGATAACTATAAATAAATACAAAATTCGATCCAAATCGTTAGAGCTGTTTCAGAGATACACGAATTACATTTATACATATATAAATATACAAGAATTGCAAATTTATTGTTATAACATAATATACATCGTACCAGATGATACTAAATATATTATTTTTGAAAAATAACTTTAATAACGCTAACAAAAAAAAAGTACTTAATAGAAAAAATTAAATATTAAATAAAACTATCTTTTCGGATTATTTCGCGGATTTATTTTGATTTTTGGTATATATTAATAGTGTTGCTTAGTAAGTTGTTGGTAAATAACAGCAAACTAAATTAAAATTATTATCCTTAATTAATTTTAACTTTTTAAATTACACATAGAACAGTTATATGGCTTAAATAATTAATACTATATTTTACATTTTTCTTTATGGTTATAAATATAATAATGGCAACACTAAATATAGATTACTAATTAATATTTTTAAAATTGTAATAATTATAAAAATAATAGCAAAAATTAAATAAATAATTTTCCATATTCAATTATAATTAAAATTATAAAAATGTTTAAAGTTAAAATATTGTAATGTAATTGGTGCAATTTTCATTTTGTTAATTGTGGGTAGGCTGTCTGTAACAACTATACCTTCGAGACATGTAACACCTCAGACTCTCCCGTGACCATGGATGCTGTAAAGCATTCGAAACGTCGGGAACCAAAAAGCAAAATAAATCCGCGAAATAATCCGAAAAGATAGTTTTATTTAATAATGTCAAACATTCGCGTAAATCTAAGAAAGTATTAGAAAAAATTAAATAATTTCGCCAATCGAACATACGACAAGAGTGATCCGAGCCAGAGATCGTCCTCGGCGGGGAGCTCACCTTCCTTGAACTGCTTGAGCATGACGTCGAGCGTGACGTCCTCGAAGACGAAGTTGCAGGGGTTCTGGTAGTACTGGCACAGCGTGCGCAGCGGCGTGTTGTCGTCGGGGTCCACGAACGCCAGGTCCTTGATGAACAGCACCGTCACGATGTTCCCGCGGCTGCCCTCGTACACCGGGATGCGGGAGTAGCCTGCCGCGGGACACACTCTCATTATCGAAACGTATATATATATATATATATATATATATATATATATATATATATATATATATATACTAGCGGACCCGACAGACGTTGTCCTGTCTACACGTCTTTAATTTGAAAATTTCAAACTTTTTGGACAAAATTGTGAATCTAAACCATTCCCAGATCCCCTTGAACACACACAAAAAATTTCATCAAAATCGGTCCAGTCGTTTAAGAGAAGTTCAGTGACATACACACTCACAGAAGAATTATATATATAAAGATATATACTCCATACAGATAAATAAAATTGAAGTGTCTGTTTGTAATGTCAAAATAACAGCGTTTTACTAAATCCATATGGATGTATACACGGTACATATAGCAAAACAACATTTTTTACAAATTTTGTCTGTCTGTTTATTCCGGCTAATCTCTGAAACGGCTAAACCGATTTTGACAGGACTTTCACTGGCAGATAGCTGATATAATAAGGAGGAACTTAGGCTACTTTTATTTTAGAAAAAAAAATAGAGTCCCACGAAAAAAATTAAAACCAATGAAAAAATTAATAGTTATATACATACCCTAGGGACGAACCCTAGCTAAGCGAAGGGGAATCGCTAGTAGAAACTATGCATATATGGAGGATTTTGAGGTTTTTATATAACTTAAATATAAATATATATAAATATGTTGGTACATTAACACACAGCGCCATCTAGTTCATGGTAAGCTACGAGGCTTGAATACGATTGATATTTTTATAGATTAATTGATACGAAACTACTTGCTGTGCCAGCGGTCGTGAGTTCGAGTCCCGCTGGGGGCATTCATTTGTGTGATGAGCACGAATGTTTGTACTCCAGTCATGGGTGTTTATATTTACAATATGTATGTATTTAAAGTTTGTATAAGTGTAGTGTATCAACTATTCGGTATCCATAACACAAGCCTCGTAACTTACCATGGAACTACTTTCACATTTATAATATTAGTATGGATTGATCATTGTTTTATTTTAGCGAAAACAACATCTGATTCATTTAGGGAAAATGCCCACAAGAAATGTTGTGCAAGACTGCTGTTATTCAATTAATAAACTCGTATTCGACTGCTGACCAAAATAAAATCATTATTCATATGTCACGCGTCAGTGTGCCGATGTAAAGAATATTTATAAATCTATACATATAATAAAATTCTAACTAAGTCAAATCTGTACATTAAATATTTTTTTGGAAATTCTTATTGAAATGAACATTATTATCGATACAGAGGCCGAATCTATAGTTTTTAGAATTTTTGTCTGTCTGTCTGTCTGTTACCGCATCACAGAAAAACCACTGGAGAGATTTTGATGAAACTTGGTATGGTGATAGCTGGTTATCCGGGTCAACATATAGGATACTTTTTACCGCGGAAAAATGTCTCATTTCTGAGAAAAAATACAAAAACTGCAATTTATGAGTATACTATGTAAAACCTAGGAATTTGGTTTTTGGTCATCTGAATCGGGCGGAGCCGCGGGCAATGCTAGTAATATATATTTTTGTACCTGAAAATGTACACTCTATTCATTTCTTTATATAAACTATGATAACTCGACACTGACCAAAGAAATGTAAGGAGCAGAACCGACTGCTTTACGTACTCACTCGAGGATTTTACAATACCACTTGATAGAAACCACCAATAATAATTATATTTGGCCTAACGTGGGATTCGAACCCATAACGTTTTTGGATGTACAATGAAGGGTTTTATCATTATTATCATGGAAATACGGGTATTTTTTTGTGTACTCACCAGATTTAACAATTTCCGTCATAGTTTCAAAGTCCAAGACACTGTTTATGGGCAGCATGTAGCAGTCCTTAAGTTTAGTCATCACATGGCTGACAGTCTTTTTACGAAGGTCGAGTGCTCCAGAGATGATGTTCACTTCTTCCTTGTCCAAATCATTTACGTGGTTCGTGATCTGGTGAAGAGGATATGGAAAAATGGTTATAGCTTTATAGCAAGTGATAAGTCATACTGTTGATAGCAATAATGTTCTCCCGACAGATTCCGGTCACGGCGGCTAATCTCACTGAGACTAGCCAACTGCGCAGGAGATATTAAAGTGCAGCGCGTGTGAGGGAGAGCGCAGACATAACGTGCACTCTCTGTTCCTGGCTCTCTCATACTCCAGTGGGACGACACGAGACACAGCTTTACGTGCTCTCCGAGGCAAGGGGATGAAACAATTCCGGGCTGTTACTGAGAATTTCTTTATAGAAATACTCAATAAATGAACTTGGCCCGACCCGGGACTCGATTCCAGAACATCTGGATCGGCGGCCGCACATGCTAACCACTAGACCACCGAGGCAGTTGATGACAATAAATTAGGGGATGCTTGAGCAATTTTATTTTGACTTAGACCTTGAAAAATATCTGTATAACCATGACTCTTGAGACTCTGAAGAGAATCAAACCCACGATCCATTGAGCCTAAATTTTGCCTCAGACTATTTTTATAGATGTAACTTTTAATAAGTTTTCGACTCGGTGAAAGTCGAACCACATTTCTAAAGACATTCGGAAAATGACTTATTTCGCTTATATGTTTTTGCGTAATATTTGGATTATGGAACGGCAGAATCTATACATATAATAAAATTGTAACTAAGCCGAATCTGTACATTAAATATTCTTTGGAAAATCTAATGGAAATAGACATTATTATCGATATAGAGACCGAATCTATAGTTTTTAGAATTTCTGTCTGTCTGTCTGTTACCGCATCACGGAAAAACCGCTGGAGAAATTGTCATAAATTTAGTATGGTGATAGCTGGTTATCCTGATCAACATATAGAATACTTTTTACCGCGGGAAAATATCTCAATTCTGAGAAAAAATACAAAAACTAAGAGTATACTGATATGTAAAACGTAAGAATTTGGTTTTTGGTAATCTGAACGCGGGCGGAGCCGCGGGCAATGCTAGTATATAATACACACCTTTACGAGCTCCTTTAGTCTCTCTCTATTGTAATGTGTACCAATTTCTTCGCCCAAGAAGTAGTCGAGGAGCTTGCTGGTCGGCCACGCGAGCGGAGCGCAGATACCCATGACAATCTAAAAAATTGTACATACAATAAATAAAACTTAATTTTGCAGCTTAATTTAGATTTTTTGTTCCAGACATTTCAAATGCTTACAACAAACATGTTCACGGGAGAGATCACCATCAAAACGACGTGAACAAAAATCAAAATAAAATCTTTAAAATTTCCGAAAACTAATATACCTTTTATTTAAGAAATTTATTTATTTTAATTTAAAAAGTATTAAGAGTAAAATTACTTAAAATAAAGAATCCGTAAGATATGATTGTAAATTACAAATTCTAACTAACTGCATTTAACTTTATCATGACCAAAATATACACAAACTAAACTATAGTTCTATACAATATTATAAAGAGGTAAAGTTTTTGAGTTTGTGAGGTCGTAGGGGGTAATCTCTGGTTTACTGAACCGATGTAGATGAAATTTGGTAAGAAGATAGTTTGACACCCTGGGAAGGACATAGGATACTCTTTATCCCGGAAATCATCCCTTAAGGGGGTGAAAATGGGGATGAAAGTTTGTACGGGGAATCAACCTATATATCGCTAGTATTTAAATAAATAGAAAAGAGCATAAAAATAAAATAATCAAATTTTGACACATTAATAATATATTGAGTGAATATACAAATGTCTAATTTAAAATTGGCTTGAACTTAAAAGTGAATAATCGCACTCACCTTCATAATCCAAATACTCTTAGCACCAATAAAAAGTCCATGTCTGGCACATATAGCTTGGGGCGTAATCTCAGCAATAAACACGATGGCCAGCGTAGATCCTATGACAGCCACCAATCCTGACGTCAGATCATCCAAAATAACTGTAAAAGTACTGTTCACAGCCACATTACTCAACAAAATTGTGCAAAGAAGGTAATTTCCGTGAGACCTGACTGGCATGATTGCTCTTGCATACTTCCTCTCTTTCTCTGTTCCCGTGTTGGCGATGATCTTCAACTCTGTTCTATCCAATGCCATAAGTCCAAGATTCAATCCCGAAAATAGCGAAGCTAACATCAGTAAGATGACGATGAGGATCAGAGAAGCCCAAAGCGGTAACAATTTGTTGTGAGTGGCCAATATTTTCCATTTTTCCTGTCCTTGGTGCATGAATTCTTCATCTTCAGCGTTTTTGGTGCAAATGTAGAATTTGTAATCTTCCAATGGCGCTGGTGCAATTAATTCAAAGAGTGCTGAATCAGCATTAGTTTCTTTAACCTGAAAGAAATATTTTCGGTAAATTTAAGTTTTTTTAATGGAAGTAACATTACCCGTACTTAAATTAATGTAGTAGAAAGTAAATTATTGTTTTACATCAATTTTTGGAAATCTTCCCAAAATTCTAAGCCAAAAAATCTTGACTGACTGGCTCCTGACTCCAACTATCTCAATTTAACCGTCCGTCTCTCGGTTACGGCGTGACAAGCAAACACACTCATAATCATTGTAGACGAATGACCACTACCATTGCGGCCAAACCCAAAGAATTTCCCTTTAATTAAAATAAAATAATTACGTTGTTAATTTATACAATATTTATTCAGAATTTTCACCAATTAAATGTTGATAGGGCGATTGAGAAATCCATTTCGCTAGTCATGGAACTGGAGCGAGGTGGTTATTATAATGAATATTAACGTTTAAATCAAGGCCAGTGTTATTTGATCTCCCATACCAATAGTACTGGTGTATTTGTATCATGGCTCTTCATATTAAAACCCGTGCGAGAATCGACCTCGTGACCTCAGTGGTATGGGCCAAGTGTAAATTCTGTACTAACCACATGTACATGTATACATATAATAAAACTGTAGAGGTCGAATGTCTGTACATAGAGAAAAAATGATAAAACAGAATCAGTGAGATGTACTCGTAAGAAGAGAAATAGAACAAATGCAGATTTTTTCAAATTTTTGTTTCTCTCTTTGTACGGGTTAATCTCCGAAACTGTTGGACCGATTTAATAGAAATTTTGCATGGTGGTACCTTATATCCCCGGTCAACATTTTAGATACTTTTCATCCCGGAAAATTCAATAATTCCTGTGGGATAGTTAAAAAACTATAATAACTTATACAGCTTAGTACATACACACACATTTAGTAAAATTGGCATGCTACCCTATATTGCCGGTCAAACAACAGGTTACCTTTTATCCCGGAAAATGAATGATTCCCGTGGGATAGATCTGTTTGTGCTTTTCTAGAGGCGAACTCAAACGAAGGGAGGGTGAGCCGCTAGTGTACAATAATAATAACTAGCTATTGGTAGAAGAAGAAAAATCTATACAATAAAAGTGTAACTGGTCGCTGTCTGTACATGGAAGATATTTGAGAAAAACTATTATTGGGGGTCTTTGATAACGCAATAGAAATCAAAACAATGATTTTTAGAATTTCTGTCTGTTTGTCTATGCGTATGTGCGCGCTAATCTCAGGAACTGGATTTACCGATTTGGATACGGTTTTCATTAATTTACTGTGGTAAGTTTCACTTAACAATTAACATTTAGTATTTGTTTTATTTCAATCGGTTCGTAAATAAAAAAGTCTGTCTATCTAGTGTCTACCCCACAAATAAACAGCCAGTTTATTTGTGCCAAATATCGCTTCGTTCGACCGCACCTTTGCAGTAAAGTCTACGCTTGACACGTTTACTTACTCATATAAAATAGATAAAGTAGGTTTTTTGTTTACTTTGGTACTTCCGAATTTACATATCAATCACGTTGTTGTTGGGACATTAACACGCAGCACCATCTAGTTCCATGGTAAGCTACGAGGCTTGTGTTATGGATACCAGATAGTTGATCCACTACACATATATAACTTTAAATACATACATATTATAAATATAAACACCCATGACTGGAGTAAAAACATTCGTGCTCATCACACAAATGAATGCCCCCAGCGGGACTCGAACCCGCGACCGCTGGCACAGCAAGTAAGGTCATAACAAACTGAGCCAAACGTGTCGTCAAATATATATATAGACATGAATTTCTCTTTGTTCTTCATGAGATCCAATGTTCAGAGTAATAAATAATAATAAATGGTAATTATGCGAAAATCCCATAAATAGGAGGACAAAATCATGGGAAACCTATAAGTTAGGGTAAAATATAAATAAACAGAACATCAGCTACGCAGAACACACTGCCTTCTGAGACATGTAAGTGGAAACATTGTATCATATTCTGAGCACGCTCATAAAACGTTCGGACTTGGGGATTTTTAGACATATTAGTCATGCGAGTAGATTGTAATCTATATCTATACTAATATATAAAGCTGTTTTTGTTTGTTTGAGAGCGCTAAAATCTGGAACCAGTCTGATTTGAATAATTCTATTTCCATTTTTTAGCCTACTACCGTTAGGGATTCTGAATGTCGACAACAGCGCCACTTACCGCGTCCAACTATAGCTAGGAACAAGTCCAGATATCCCATAAATTATAAATATAAGACAAAAACATCATCAAAATCGGTCAAGCCGTTTAGGAGGAATTTTATATGTGAAGAACATTTATTGAAGAACTTTATAGGACAAGGATTTTCCAAAAAATATCTAATGTACAGATTCGGTTTAGTTACAATTTCATTATATGTATAGATAACATCACGTTACAACCCGCCATACTACTGGAGATTGAATGTAAATTTTGATCAAAAAAAAATAAGATAAGACAAAAACATCATGAAAATCGGTCAAGCCGTTTAGGAGGAATTTTATATGTGAAGAACATTTATTGAAGAATGTTATACGCTATAACATCACGTTACAATCCCGCCATGTTACTGGGGATTGAATGGCTGGCTATATTATATGGATCAACAACGCTTCTCGGAAACCGGTTTACATTTTACACGTCTTCTAAAACTAGTTTAGTTGAGAGTTCTCAGACATAGGTGTTTCCTCACAATATTTTCTTACGTAGCAAAGACGAAGATGTTCAAAATGAGACTCTAACATGAAAATTTCATAGAAGCAAAAAAAAGTGGATTTGAACACGCTTTAACCTATTTAAAAAGAAGTGTATGCGCGCCTAATAGTCTAGACTGCAGCATTAAAATAGATCACTAGAATGAAAAAATAAAGTTTTATGTTTATTTTTTTTTTATTTTTTTTGGGGAAACAAACAGTGAGATAATTCTTAAAAATAATTACAAACTGAAACATCCACACACCAGCTAAGTTTCCACCTATAAATATGTCACAGGTAGAGTAAACATGATAAATAGTTTACTTATTTATTTATTTATTAAATATATACATTAAAACAATAAAATAAAAAATTTAACAAAAGCTACTGCAAAATAAAAACACTAAGAAGTGTTAAAACATCCTTCTAATTATGAAGAAAAATGTATGTGTAGAACCAACGGAGGAACAAAACGCAAGCAAGTCGTCAACAAGGGTTTGTCACCAATATTCCCTATCTTTTAAATTGAACTATCTTTTCGGATTATTTCGCGGATTTATTTGGATTTTTGGTTCCCGACGTTTCGAATGCTTTACAGCAATCATGGTCGCGGGAGAGACTAAGGTTTTAGACATCTCAAAGGCGTTATTTTTGTATAGTTGTTTCAGACAGTCTGTAAGTTGGGAACCAAAAATAAAGATATTTTCATTTAGAATGAAAAGATAGTTTCATTTAAAACTAGCGGCTCGCCCTCCTTTAGCTCGGGTTCGTCGCTAGGTACGTTTTAAATAGATATAAATAGTTATTACCCAGCGTTAGCCTTTTTTTTTTTAATAATATTGACAAATATTGACATTAATATTTATACGATTCTAACGTAACTCAATTGTTTTGCCTTCCCGGAACCTCTCCACTAACACTTAAACTTTATGGTATGGTATTAAAGTTCAAATTGACTTTTAAGTATTATGACGAATCTTTTGAATGGGAGTATAGAAAAGTGTTGTTTTTAGACTTTTTCAGGCAATTTTTTAATTTTTTCTCTCCGTAAGAACCATCCTCGTACTTCAAGGAATATTCTAAAAAAAGAATTAGCGAAATCGGTTCAGCTGCTCTCGAGATTTGCGCTTATAATGTCAAATAATCGCGTAAATCTAAGAAGGTATTATTCTTCCTACCTTGTATGTTCCGGACAATAGAAAATGGCATCTTGAACCGTAACTCTCGGGAACGTGTGTGAAAGCTATCACTGTGTCCTTGGTGAAGCCTTCTCCAAACATTCTTAACATGAAGACGGTATTTCTTAAAACACTTGGGATCATCTCATCCACAATTCTGGGTTCTTTTTCTGATTCTTCTATTCTCAAACCGAGAAGTTTAACTTTGGAACCTGGTGTGAATGTAGGGTTGGCTTCAGCTGGTACGATTGGTTCAGGGTTGGTAACGTTGGCCTCACTGGTCGCTTCACTCGCCTCAGTAGCTGGCTGTTCTGCTTGACGCTTTATTCGAAGGGCTTTTTCATCAGGATTTTGATATGCAAATGTTTCAGTCATGAAATCCGCTATTTGGTCCCCATATTTATTGACATCTAAGTCCCTATAATAATTTTTAACGTCTTCATCTTCTAGATCTGTTAGCTCATCTTGCGGCGTTTCTTCGATTTCATTTTCTGATGGTCTGTAAAAGAGAATATAATCAAACACTAAGTAAACGTAACATGAAAAATGTATATATAAAATAAATAAATATATAATAAATATTTGAAATTTTGATACATTAAAGTAACGACATATCGGGTTTGCAAAAGCAATTTACGCTATAAATAATTATTTGAGGATTCAACGATGTTTATTAAAACTATTGTGTACAAAAAATCTTATTACATATCTATCTTATTTTATATACTTTAGATTCCCCTCGCATATATATTAAATACTGATTTTAAAAAGTTCTTAAGCCTCCGTAGACACATCTTAGACTTAGACTCCACGACATACTTTAGACTGTGCTTCTGTCTATGATAAAACTATACCAAGTATTTAGATAATTAAAATAATTATTTTTTTAATAAAAAGCACACTATGACTTAAAAATCTATACATATAATAAAACTCTAACTGAGTCGAGTCTGTACATTAAACATATTTTTAGGAAAATCTTATTATGGATACAGAGGCCGAATCTATAGTTTAAAAAAAATTGTCTGTCTCTCTGGGAATGCATCACAAGAAACCCACTGGACGAGATGATGATGAAATTTGGTATGATGATAGCTGGTTATCCGGATCAACATAACTTTTTACTCCGGAAAAATATCTCATCTCTGAGAAATCTATACTAAGCGTATGTACTAAAATCATCTAAGTATAATCATTTGCTAATCTGCATTCTTTCGTAATCTCTATACAAAAATAGGCAAAAACTAAGCAGTTCAGTGCCTTTACCTCTTTTTTTTGGTCAACAGTTTTTTTTTATTGATAAGTTTAAATGTTATAAATAAAAAAAAATATGATCGAATTTCGACTCCTGGGCGAACACTAATATGAATAAATCGATATGAACTAGTTAAGAAATTTCGCAGCACACATCAAACACTTAACCTAAAATAATAAACTTCATTCGTATTGATAGTACAATTGACACAGTTCGTGTATCGCCCGAGTTATCATCTAACGATTTGTAAATATGTAATTGGTGAGTTATGTATCATACTACATACTATGTATGTCTATACTAATATATCAAATTAAAGAGATTGTGTCTGTATTTTTTTATTTGTTAGAACACGTTAATTTCTGGAATTACCAGCAAGACGGATTATCCATAAGGCAGTGTAGCCAACTGCTTAGGGGCCCCGCATCGGCTAGAGTCCCCCCGCAGCGAGAAAAAAAAATCAAAATGTTTCATCCAATGAAAATTTAATTTAAAAAATAAAAAAAAATAGGTGTAAATTCCACCATGAGGACAAATAGAACAGTTATATTTCCATGAAATCTACCTAATAGCGTAATTACGAGTATCATTCCATTGTGGTAGAAAAAATGTATTTCAATAAGTTAGAAAAGGGTGAGGGGGCCCCGAGAATTGAATTGCCTAGGAGGCCCCGACATGGTTAATTCGGCCCTGATTACCAGTCAGATTTAGGGCCGATCCACACTATAATGCCAACACATTCCGTTCTCGGCCGGATATCGATTTGGTAAAGTATTCTTATGTAACATAAAACGTTGCTGAAGTGTGAATTCGATTCGAGTCAGAACTTGACGCTTACTGATAGTGTGAAATGTGAATGCACTCATTGTTTCTTATATAAAAATACTTTACCAGACTGAGAACGAACCGTGATCGGCACTAGAATTGATCCTCAAACCTTTTCTATTTTAAAGCTTACTAGTGTACCAGTCGTTGTCTTGCCTCCAAACCTCTTTTTGGTGAGAAAATTAAAAAGTAATATGGAACTCGCTAAAAACTGTCCAGGTAGTCCCATAAGTACACCAAAAAATTCTTCAAATCGGTCAAGCCAATTATGAGGAGAAGAATTACGAACACATTCGATTTTTTTTATAAATAGATATATTGAGGTAGATTGTAGGTTACTAAATTATAATGTCACACCATGTTTGTAAGGAGCACTTCCAAGGTAAAAGCATGTGTCTGATGAAGTAAGTTTTAAAAGCACCGTTTAAGGAAAAATGTATATTGTACATAAATACATATATTTATTAATATCTATACTAATATTATAAAGAGGTAAGATTTTTTATGTTTGTTTGTTTGTACCGAATGAACTGCGAAACTACTTAACCGATTTAAATGAAATTTGGTAAGATGATAATTTGAGACCCTGGGAAGGGCATAGGATAGTTTTTATCCCGGAAATCATCTGTTTAGGGGGTGAAAATTGGGATGTAACTTTGTATGGGGAAGCAACCTAGGGACGAACCCGAGCGAAGCGAGGTTGAGTTGCTAATTCTTTATATATAAACAACTAATACCCTCAAGCGAGTTTTTGTTAAAGATTAATATTGTAATACAATATCTACCGAACCCGTTAAATTTTGCTCATGTATTGTTCGAGTACCTTAAACGTCATTTCGCATGATCATTTACCGACTTGAAAATTTTAGTTTACAGGAACATATAGTTGATGTCAAACTCGACGATTGCCACTTTCGGAGGTACGCGATAGCGAAACAAATAACCATAATATAAGCGATAAAATAAAAATACAGAATAATCTCAGCAGGTTTTTTTTACTGAAAGTAAAAGAAGGTTCATATTGGTGTGACGGTGAAATAGAACGGTGACTTTCAACATGGCTGACGAGCGACAGATGAAGCTGGCAATATAGATAAGATACGCCACTACAACTTTATGATCCATATTATTATACCTAAGTAGTATTGTAATGGTATTATGCTGGATTATACCATAAAATCCTTCACGTACAAATACTAAGTAAAGCAGCCGGTTTCTCTCGTTTTTGAATCTTTGTAGAAGACCTTAAAATCCCAAATGAAATTTATATTTTTGCTTTCCGTTTGTGTATCTATATTACTACTGGACAATTTTCATCTTAAACTAGCAGAGCTTGCGGCTTCGCTCGCGCTAAAACTACAAATAAAATCTCAAAAAAGGTAGGTTTCATACAAAATTTCATCCCCTATTTCACCCTCTAGGGGTTGAATTTTGGTAAATGTTGAAATACATAACTCATTATTTTTGCCGTACTCAATTCATACGAAATTTCATGCAAATATGTCCAGGGAATAAAAAGTTTCATACAATCTTTTATCCCCTATTTCACCCCCTTGAGGGTCGAATTTTGAAAAATCCTTCCCTAGTGGATGCCTTCGTCATATGAGGAATAAGTGTGCGAAATTTCAATTTTCTAGGCTTAAGGGATTGGCCTGTGCGTTGATACATCAGTCAATCACTTTTATATATATATACATATATATATATATATATATATATATATATATATATATATATATATATATATATATATATATAAAAGTATATATATATATATATATACATATAAAATATATAAATATATAATAAATATTTGAACTTTTGATACATTAAAGTAACGACATATCGGGTTTGCAAAAGCAATTTACGCTAAAAATAATTATTTGAGGATTCAACGATGTTTATTAAAACTATTACTTATTACAAATCTATCTTATTTTATATACTTTAGATTCCCCTCGCATATATACAGTGCAACCTCGATATAACAAATCGGAGGGGAACAAGAAAATATTCGTAATATCAAGTAATTCGTTGAACTGAGGTTTGTTATGTTGAGGTTAGATTGGTCTAAAATTCGTTATAAAGAGGTAAAGGTTTTAACCACTTTAACACACATTCCTCTATGTCTTTGAACTCGCATGATTTTAATCTTTTACTGTTTACATTCAAACTTTCTTCTAAAAACTTATCTTTAAATTTTAAAATTGTAGCCAATGTACTTGCGGGAATCCCGAACTTATTAGCTATGTCTAATTTTTTCATCATGGGATTTTGGTAAATATAATTAATGATGTTTCGCTTTTCTGCGACCGATAAGGAACACCTTTTACGTTTCTGAGCCATTTTAACTTAAATCTTTAACAATAGTGACGAGCAGAGGTGTTTACATTACTTTCCATCAAAACAACAATGATTACTGTACAAACAAAAGCGTGTCGAAACATGTCGAGACATGAATCACATTATAAGATTAAGAGTTATATTATTGGTGGAAACTTTATATAAAGGTTTTGGGTTGGCAAAATTCGTTAATTAGAGGTATGAATACTTTTTCCTGATAGTTGAAAATTCGTTATAAAGAGGTTGTACGCAAAGAATGTTCGCAATGTAAAGGTAAATTTTATATTGACTCTTATGGACAATTCAAGGGGATTACGAAGAATTTGTTAAATCGAGGAAATCGTTATATTGAGGTACGTTATATTAAGGTTGCACTGTATATATATATATATATATATATATATATATATATATATATATATATATATATATATATATATATATATAAGGAATCAACTCTTAAGAACACAATTATGTAGCTGGGACTATCTTTTATAAGTATGAAAGAGATAAGTATTACAACAATTTGAGACAGTTATAGCCTCGTGGTAACGAGCTCACTTTGATAACCGAGTGAAGCATGTTCAAATTCTGGGTGTCGCACCTCTGATATTCTCATGTGCGAATCATTTTCAACATAATTACCACTTGTCTTACGGTGAAGGAAAACATCGTGAGGAAACCTGCATGTCTGAGAGAACGTAGCAAGTTTTCGAAAGACATGTGAAGTCCGCAAACCCGCACTTGGCCAGCGTGGTGGACTATGGTCTGATCCACCTCGTATTGAAGAGTGGCTCACGTCCGGCAGTGAGACGTCAAAAAGGACTGAATACAATAACAATTTGGCATAGGAAAAGAAAGTGAATATGTCAGGAATTTTTGGTACAACCGTAGCAAGTAGCAAAGTAAAGAAAGAGCAATTCGCTAGAACAATAGAAGAAATCCTTAAAAAAACTTAGCAGTAGTTCACTTTAGATAAACAACTGTCTGACGTTTATGGCGATCGTTTGAAATGTGATTGTTGATATCGTCGCAGCGCGTACTAGGGGCGAGTTACGGCAAAATACACCATAAAAAACATTATCCATATAAAATCAATAAGGTATATTTGTCCAAATTTTAAAGCAATCAATCAACGCAGATTTACAGAGATTTGGGTTTTGCGCAAACAAACATTCCCATTTTTATATATAGTATGGAAGATTTTATGAATAACGTAATAAGTATATAAAATACTAGCGACTCACCCGCGACTTCGTCCCTAGCTTGCTTCTCAATACAATCTTTCATCCCCATTTTCACCCCTTTAAGGGTTGATTTCCGGGATAAAAAGTATCCTATGTCCTTCCCAGAGACTCAAACTACCTTCTTATCAAATTTCATTTTAGTCGGTTCAGTGAATCTAGAGATTTCCGCCTACAACGCCACAAACTCACAAACTTTACCTCTTTATAATATTAGTATAGATATGTAATCATGTAGTAAAATGTTACATGTAATCTTGTACAATTTGGGCATTCCAGCCCAACCCATATTTTCGTTATAGTTCTTTATGAGAAGGTCATAGATTAATAAGTAAATGGAAGTTTAGTCATTGCGTGACTAGAAATCATTTAGACGTTGACCCGATTTCGTTGATAAATTGTGGTAAACTCGGACGACAGATTTTTTAAATTATTTTTCCTTAGTTTATTAATATTAATATTTTAAGCCCAAAGGCATAGTTAAGAACCACCCACCGCAACCTAACCTAACCTTTTTTTTTTTTTTTTTAACGTTGGGAAATGCATTCACGCACGAGGTGTGGGACTCACCGGCAAAACCAGTACTACCCACTAAAACCCAACAAAGCCTTCCCCCGTCTTAATGGGGCGTCGCAGGATCGCTTACGCATTCAACTACGACGCCCCGACGGCAGGTCTGCCGGAGCAGACCACAACAACCATGGGGTTGCTCCACGGTCCACTCTGCTATCAGAGAAGTACCAGGAGCAACCCGCATGGTACACCGCCCTCCGAAGAGGGCCACCTTCCACCGCCCACCGAAGTGGGCCACCTCCCTGTGCGTTTCTTGGCTTCGCGCCCGGTTGGGTTGCCGGGCACTACTGAGCCCCCCCACCACGACAAGGTGAACGCACGTTGGGGGGGAACCTAACCTAACCTAACCTAACCACCCACAAACCGCGAATGTTTACTGATTATGTTCTAAACATAATATATTCTAGAGACCTAAATACCTCGGTGGTGTAGTGGCTAGCATGTACGGCTGCACATACGGAGGTCCTGGGTTCGAATCCGGTGAGGACAAGTTTAGTACCTATTGAGTCTTCCTGTTTATTAAGCCTCAGTCGGGTTGTTACTGAGGCTTGGGAGGATGGCGGTGTTTCGTCCCCGTGCCTCAGAGAGCATGTAAAACCGTCGGTCCTGCGCCTTAACTCTCACTGGCCGTGTCGTCCCACCGGAGTATGAGAGTGTCAGGAATAGAGAGTGCACGTTGTGTCTGCGCGTACACTTGTGCACTATAATATCTCCTGCGCAGTTGGCTAGTCTCAATGAGACTGGCCGCCGTGGTCAAAATCGGTCGGGAGGACATTCTTATTATTACCTACTTTAAATATGTGTAGACTGTCATATACATATTCAGTATTTTCTGCGTGTTTTTTATCTATATTGTTATTCGGCCAAATATTTTATATTTTATATATTCGCGGAATAATTATCGAATATTTAAATAGTATTATTTTAAGATTCATTTACACTAGAAAGCTATTTTATTTAGACGGTAAGGTGTTATTTAGCAAAAACATATTAAACGTTTTCATTTGACAACAAAATAACAGATTAATCTAGTTTTGTCGGGCCGCAGGCGAACCAATTTAATGTGGATTAAATTTTATTAGCCAAACATTGAATGACGCAAGTTTGGAGCGGTTCTTTTAATAAATTGTTTCGTGTTCAGCCCGTTTTTTTATTTAACGTTCCACTTGCGAGTAACGAGCGCGGACCTCTCTTTAATACGAGGGGGACCAAGCCATTTTTTTTTTAACGTTGGGAAGTGCATTTACGCACGAGGTGTGGGACTCACCGGCAAAGCCAATACTACCCACTAAAACCTTCCCCCGTCTTAATAGGGCGTCGCAGGATCGCTTACGCATTCAACTACGAAGCTCCGACGGCAGATCCGCCGAAGCAGACCACAACAACCACGGGGCTGCTCCAAGGTCCACTCTGCTATCAGAGAAGTACCAGGAGTAACCCGCATGATACACCGCCCACCGATGAGGGCCGACTCCCACCGCCCACCGAAGTGGGCCACCTCCCTGTGCGTTTCTTGGCTTCGCGCCCGGCTGTATTGCCGGGCACTACTGAGCCCCCCCACCACGACAAGGTGAACGCACGTTGGGGGGAGGAGGACCAAGCCATAGTCCAATTGTTTACAAGTTTGAAAGAATTTGTGAATGAAAAATAGGTACATTTCGGCGATTCATTTTCATTTATATGTATATAGAGAAGAGAAGATAGAAGTGCTCTCTGATTTACGAACTCTTATATGAATATGTGATGTAGGGTTATTTTGAGGTGGAAAAAGTTAAAACATTTTATATAAAAAAAAAACATTTTTTTTTGTTTATTTTTATTATCATTTGGACACCGTTTGTACAACTTTAGTCCCTCACGTGACCTTTGCTGTAAATTCAAACTGACCCGCGCTTGGCCAGCGTGGTGGACTATGGCCTTATATCCCACGCATTAAAAAGAGCCTTACGACCCAAAGAGACGTTAAAGAGGGCTGAATACGAAACATTCACAAAAAAAAGCAACACGCGTCCAAAACCGCAGGTACAACACTAGTTCATAAACAAAATAGACAAAATTACGAACCACCAATATATTAAAGTGACGTGCAAAAGTGAAAGTGTACAACACCCAAATTAATTATATTCCACGCATGCACGTAACTCCTAAAATACAATGTGACGTCATTCGTGTTGGCAAGCCACCAGATCGGGTAGACGCTGCGCGAGCCGGCTTCTGATGTAATTGGCAAATGGACGAAAAATGTGGGCTTTTGCATAATTATAATAACATATTGAACTTCTATTACAAAAGCGAAAGTTTGTTTGTTTGTAGGTTTGTCCCTCCTTCACGCTAAAACGGCTGGACTGATTTAGTTAGACTGTAACATGGAGCAGTACACGGGTTACTGTGACGTACCTACAGACGCACAGGAGCAAAGAGAGAGTATGTAAATCACTACTATGAGAATGTCCGAGAACTAGACTCAGGGTCAGGGTCAGGACGGATGTGGACTTGCAGAAATCACGAAATAAAGTTGCCAAAAATATTTAATTGTTTATAAATAAAACAAAAAGAAAGTGTGTTTACATAAAAAAGGTTTACATCTACACTTCTTACATCTACTAACTTTTAACAGAGTCGAATCTGTACATTAAATATTTTTCGGAAAATCTTATTTAAATAGTCATTATTACCGATACAGAGACCGAATCCAGTTTTTAGAATTTTTGTCTGCCTTTCTGTCCAGGAACACATCACGAGTAAACCACTGGACAGATTTTGATGGAATTTGGTATAATGATAGCTGATTATCCGGATCAACATATATAATACTTTTTACTGCGGGAAAATATCACATCTCTGAGAAATCTATACTGAACGGTAGAATATATAATATAAAAAACAATTCTTAGAGCCTACGATTAATAAGACGTATCAAAACTTTGCCAGTGATGTCGTCATTCTGGTGAATGATGACAATACAATAATTTATATGAATACGATGCTCGAATAAATTATTAGCTGGAACTCTGTTTGCTACTAGTAAAGTTTTTAGAATTTGGTCATATTTAGTTTGCTTAATATTAACACCTCCAGGTAAATTTCTAAGAAATTAATTGAATTCTTAGAAATCTATTGTTAACTGTAACGCCGGCGTGTCCGCGGTCGTGGAGGGACAAATGCGGTCGTCAATATCGCGGCAGTCATGAAATCGATATAAATAAAAATAAATAGCTGTTCGTTGGTAAGCGCGCCACTTGAGAACGGGTGGACCTATTTGGACTATTTTTTTAAAGTCCGAAAAAGAGTTTCAAGGGAAAAATTAAGTGGATTTTTATAGACTTTTTGTATAAACTTTATTTAGATATATTTAGATAACAAACTAATTATCTCCTCCAGGTAAATTTCTAAGATATTAATTGTTAACTGTAACACCGGCGTGTCCGCGGTCGTTGAGGTATTATTAGGCAGGACTAACGTCTGTCGGTTCGGCTAGTTTAAGATTAAATCTTTATATATAAATAACACTAGCGACTCACCCTCGCTTCGCTCGGGTTCGTTTCGTTCCTAGCTTGATGCTCCATACAAACTTTCATCCCCATTTTCACCCCCTTAAGGGATGATTTCCGCGATAAAAGTGTTCTATGTCCTTTCCAGGGTCTCAAACTATCTTCTTACCAAATTTTATCAAATACGGTTCAGTAGAGCCAGACATTACCCCCTACAACGTCACAAACTCACAAACTTTACTTCTTTATTATATTAGTATAGATTAAACATTAACACATTAATGCTTGTCAATACTGCTACTAAGTAAAAAAAGATAATCGACTGACAAACACAGGACAAAAGTATATAACAGTTAAGTGCGCAAAATTGAAAATGAGCAAAGACGAAGCAGTTCAGTGGCATTTCTCTCCTCTGTTCAAATCGGATGTTCTTTCCTTTTACCCGACTGTGGGGAAGCCCAAAGGAGGGTTATGTGTTCGACCTGTATATATGTATATATGTACCTATGTATAGTCGGAGACATACATATACGGACACGTTTTATAATAGCTGCGTGTGTGTATACTTCGAGTGTATAATATTATGTAGTATGTTCCTTCGTCAACTCGCTCTCATCTTTTTAGTACGATTTTAAATCAGTTGGATTTTTTATTTTTATAAATAATTTTTGTTTTGGTTTAGTAGATATTGACGGGCTTTAGTTTTATCAATAAAAAAATTATTATACTCGAATTCCGACCATTGGGCGAACACTATAGTAAAAAACCTTCAATTTTGAAGAAAACACAATTACATTTACCATCTATCTAACATTTTGCATATAAACAAAAGTGCCTGTTCGATTGGAATTCGGACTATTAAAGAGTTGCTCTTTCATTATGCCATAAACACAATAAAAATCCATCGAACACGCCATCTATAAATAGAATTAATCGACGTGTTTGTGATTTAGAAACAAATGTCTGTAATTATTTCGCTCGCATACGGTTATCTGCAGATACCAAAAATAGTAACATTAGATGGGCGTTTACACGTCTTTAAATTATACACACTAGCGAAAAACAAATAAAATCTATCCCACGGGACCCGTACATTTTTCCGGGATAAAAAGTTAATGTGCTATTACAGACTATAATCTATATCTGTACCAAATTTCATCTAAATCCGTTCAGCCGTTCTGTCGTGATTGAATAACAAACTTCGCAAATCCAAACTTTCGCATTTATGTAGTAAGTTATAGTAGTAAGAAAACTTTGAACTTCAGATATCTGAATATTTAAAAAAAAAATCAGCCATTTTTTTATGACACGCAAAGATGAACATTTGGTTATATACCGGTGTGGAATCTACTTTCGCTATACCTATCCCCTAATC
The DNA here is from genome assembly GCA_951806755.1 of Brenthis hecate. Lineage (NCBI taxonomy): Eukaryota > Metazoa > Arthropoda > Insecta > Lepidoptera > Nymphalidae > Brenthis > Brenthis hecate. The sequence goes on along the minus strand of OX638250.1, from coordinate 61,144 downwards.
ACCCCAAATTATTTTTGTTAAAACCTTTATCGATTAGATTTTGGCAGAAAAAACTGCAGCATTAGTCATATAATTAAAACGTAATAACCATAGGCACTTCGCGCCAGACGGTCTTTATGACAGGCATAAAACTAAGATGGCGATGAGCGAGGCGCGAAATTGCTCTGTAACTTTTTATTTCCATTTTATATAATGGGCGTTCAATTCGTTGACGTTATTGGATTAAATAGATCAATATTAACTACTAGCATTGCCCGCGGCTCCGCCCGCGTTCAGATGACCAAAATCCAAATTCTTAGATTTTACATATTACTTTACTCTTATATTGCAGTTTTTGTATTTTTTCTCAGAAATTAGACATTTTCCCGCGGTAAAAAGTATTCTATATGTTGACCCGGATAACCAGCTATCACCATGCCAAATTTCATCAAAATCCCTCCAGTGGTTTTTCTGTGATGTGGTAGTAGACAGACAAAAATTCTTAAAACTATAGATTCGGCCTCTGTATCGATAATAAAGTCTATTTCAATAAGACTTTCCAAAAAAAATTTAATGTACCAATTTCGGCTTAGTTACAATTTTATTATATGTATAGACTAGTTTAAGCACATTGATTTCCGTGCAGTTTAGGTACCTATTGCTAAAAATAAGGTTCTCAAATTGTCCATTTATTTTTAAGCACATGGCTCTACTATCGCTACTTATTATAAAGCAAAATTTCCCGCCGCGTCTGTATGTCTATGTGAACGCGATGAACTTAAAAACTACCGAACGGATTCTCATTACGTTATCACTAACGGACGAAGTGATTCATGAGGCAGGTTTAGGTATGTAATACATGAAGGTTTTGTGTAAATTGGCTGTAGAAGAGGTCAGAAAAGATCCTGCCGACTGGGAGCTTTACTGGCGTGCGCCGAATCGAGTTTTAAAAACCTAGGGACGCACCCGAGAGAAGTAAGAGCAAGTCGCTAGTCTTTAAGTACATATAATAAAATTGTGAGTCGAATCTGTACATTAAATATTTTTTGGAAAATCTTATTGAAATATTCATTATTAACGATACAGAAGCCGAATCTGTAGTTGTTGGAATTTTTGTCTGTCTGTCTATGACCGTATCACGAGAAAACCACTGGACAGATTTTGATTAAATTTGCTATAACGATAGCTGGTTCAAAATAAAATGTCATCTCTGAGAAATCTATACTAAACGTTAAAACGTAAACAGGGACGAAGCCGAGCGAAGCGAGGATGAATCGCTAGTGTAACATAAAGAACTGGAGTATTTACGTACAGAGAGAATCATCGAACAGATCAACAATGCTATGGCGTCATGCTCAATGTGAGCCAGAGTTACGCTTTGAACACACATTTATACTTATTTTTGGGTTATTTTGACCCATTTAATTTTAACATACTCAATTTCAATGTACTAGATTTTTACGCCTGTGATGTGACATTTTCATTAATTGTAAGCCTTTTTTTTTATTTTATTATAAATATATTACCTATGCCAGGAAAAAAATTTTTTTTTTTATTTTCTTCATAATAGAAAAGTACTTAACCCTTAATTTGGCAAGACATAAAAAGTTGCAATAGGAAGATATCATTAATATATTATGTTCATAAGCATTCAAAACACACGGGAAAAATAAATTAAAAAATCTTGGCTGAAGGGTTTCCTGAAAAAACGATGTTAAGTATACTCAACAAAAGTCGACGGTTAACGAATATGATCTTAATGTAACTGTTGAGTATACTTAACAAATCCAGCTTATTACACTTTTAAATGAAACAAAATAAAAATGATTAAAACAATTATTTATTGAAACAAAACACAGTAAGTATGGTTAATTATGGTGATAATTAAAGTGACAGTTCCTATCTTTCACGAAACATAGCCTAACGTTACATTAAAGACAATAAACTGTAGTGAAACCTTTTTTGCAGTAAGCACATCGACCATATTCCTTACCATGCTCAGGGAAATGGTCGACATTATCATATTTGATATCATCTACAGGCCTGGGACGTTTTGGGTTTTTTATTTTTTCTTCAGGGATCAAATCTTTTATTGTAGTGGTATCTACATTTTTTCCTTTCTGAAGCAAAGCTCTATAAATTTCAAGCCGAAATTCTTTTAAAGTTTTAACCTTTTTGATTCTTTTCCTTGTACTATCTCGCCTATACATCAACCAAGCATTGTTGACGCAGATGTCTAGTAACTGCGAAAATATGGAGAGATACCAGCGCCTACTTTTCATTTCTGTGCGGTATAGCGCTATGAGCATATCCGCCAAATCAACGCCACCCATATGGGCATTGTAATGCTTTACAATGTTCGGATAGTCAACATCAATTTTCCGCTTATTAATTTTACAATACCGCTTGACTTTGGTTGTAGGATATGCATCAGCGTAACTAGAGGCTAGAATAACACACTTGTTATCATTCCATTTCAAAAGCGATAGTTTTGTCTTATTGCACACAGTTTGGCTGAAAGTTCCTCTTCCTAGAGATTTCAGATCCTTATCACTTTTTAGCTTGCTCGTAGCACTTCGCAGTCGATTTGTACGCATTGTACCTAGACTAAATATGCCATAAGTATTCCTGAGATGGTAAATCAGCTCCAATGAAGAAAAAAAGTTATCAAAGTAGACGATACATGGCTTCTTCTTTATAGTTTTACAAAGTCTCAAAACTGCTTTAGCTCCCCAACCTAAGCCTTCCTCTTCTTCTGTAAAACTGCATTCAACAAACATGTCGTTACCAGCATATAAAAAAAAGTCGTAAATGATCCCAGAAGCTCCAGCCCTAACAAAGTTTTTGAAAACCCCATTTCCGTGGCTTACGAGGATTGTATTGCCGTTTCTTTCCCGCTTTGGTTCCTTTATAAGGAATTACCATCTCATCAATACTAAACCTTGTTTCTTCTTCAATTTTGAGGCAGTTTTGTCGAATCTTTTCAATAACTGGTCTTATTTTGAAGTATGGATCAGAGTTTGTTTTATTATTATCAACGAAGTGGAGATATCTCCGTATAAGCTGATAGCGTTACAGTGGCATAACATCTGCGACTAATGAAAAGCGTGTATTTATACTCCAATAATCTAAATAAGATGGCATAGAAACAATACCCATTATTACTTTTATAGCTAAGAAGCTTCGTAACTCGTCAACAGTCAAATTTATTGATCGGCCTGTCGTCTGCAGAGAATACATATTTGTAGAAAGGCAAATTTCGTCAAAAAGATCATCAGAAAAGAAATCGGTGAAATAATTGAATGCATTCTTTCTATCGGGAAGGGGACTTTCAAACGTATCAGGATCTAATTCGGCACGATGTTGAAAACGGTCATAAGACCATTTGAACTTGAGTTCTATTTTCTTCTTGGGTACACGCCGGGGTTGCCTGGATCCAGTCAAGTTGGCTGTATTCTCTCTCCGACGTTGTGCTCTTGTACCACGTGTTGACTGTGGCGTAGATGCCAAGTTTTGTGGTGATTGTTGTGGAGAATCACTTACCTGATTAAGAATGAATGATGTGGTCACCGACGGTAAATTTGACATAGGAGACAATGTTGGCAACGAACTAATGGATGGTAATATATCATAGCATGGGTGCTGCTGTTCTTTATCATTATTTTCTTCAGGATTAAAGTCAGCAAGTATTGAACCAGATACATTGAGATTTTGTGCATCATCGGAGGAATCCAGAATATTGAGCCCGGCTAGTGACGATGAAATCGAGGGAGCTTCAGACGATTCTGATTCGTGGCGTTCATAGTGACTAAACACCTCTGCTTCATTTTCAAAGCTTGATTCCCCGCTCACTTCGGAGGTGGCGTTTTCTTCGGGTACTAGGGCAAGAATATGTCTAGATCTTGAATTCTGAAAATAATATAAATATTTGCAGGCACCCAGGCAACGAACAAAATAAAAATAACGCGACATATATCTATAATGTCAATAACGTGCAAGAACAGGTTAGTAGGTAATAGCGTGATAAGCGTGAAAATTAAGCATTTCTGTATTAATTTATGTACATTTAAATTAAGTTAAGATCGAAATTTACAGACTTCCATTTTTTTGTTATGACATAATCCGATTTTAAATCGTTATACTTGTCATACTTTTGAGCCAAAGCGAAAATTGAATTTCATTTCCAAAAACCATCCCTTCAAAAAAGCGAATCAAGACGATATTTAATCATTTTATCAATAAATCTCACCATGCAGATTTGTTGAGTATACTCTACATACACTGTTCACACTAGATTACTCACCATCGGATTTGGTTGAGTATACTCAACAATCATGTTTACTGACTCGTCGTGTTCTCATTTAGGTGACAAACGGATTGTAAATAATTTTATTGTATTGATTATACATTATATTAATAGAAATAAGTGATTTAAGTTTCAAAATTATGCCGAAAACCAACAAAAATAAATATTTACCTGTAAAGCTCGCAGAACACGTTGTCGCGTTGCCATTTTTGCTCGCTAATGACAAGTAAAATGTTGCCAACTGAGCAAAATATTTTTCCCTACTAAAGTAAATTAATATTGAAGTGTTCTTAGCCTACAAAACTCGGAACCACAGAAGAAAATTTGACGTCTATATTTTTTTATTTGTAACGTTGGGTATACTCAACGAAATCAAATTAAGGGTTAATATGTTATTCTCTATCATATTACATAAAGAGGTAAAGTTTGTAAGTTTATGAGTTTGTTTGTAGTAAGTAATCTCTGGAACTAATGAACCGATATATATGAAATTTAGTAAGAAAATAATTGAGACCCTAGGAAGGACATAGGATACTTTTTATTCCTGAAATCATCCCTTAAGGGGTGAAAATCTTAGTAACTAATATGTAGCATAAATAAAACTGCGAAAAAATCCACAAGGATGGTTTTATTTAAAACTAGCGACTCACTCTCGCTTTACTTGGGTTCGTCCCTGGGTACATTTTAATTTTTTTGAGCGGATCCCTAATTCTTTTACTGAAATAAAAGTAGCCTAAGTTACTCCTTATAATATCAAGTACCTGCCAGTGAAAGACCCGTCAAAATCGGCCCAGCTGTTTTGGAGATTAGCCGGAACAAACAGACAGACTAAAATTTAAAATGTGTTTTTCTTATAAATACCGAATATAATTTCATATGCATTTAGTAAAAAGCTGTTATTTTGACATTACACACAGACACTTCAATTTTATTTATCTGTATAGATATTATAATTAACTTTTTTATCACTAACAAACAAATTCTTAAGCAGATTTATTTATATTTTCTGCGCAGTCTAACCTTAGCTTTAGATAACACGCCCCCGCGCCCGATAATACCAAATTTATCTATATTTTGTAATGTGTTTAGTTTGTTAGTACTTTTCGTATAATAAATAAGTTATTTAAATGAAACAGTTTCATAAAGTGTTGATTCAACATTAATTTGTACCAATATATAAATTTTACCAGAAGTAGAGCTATATACCTACAGATAAATAAAATTGAAGTGTCTGTTTGTAATGTCAAAATAACAGCCTTTTACTAAATACTAAAAAAACATATTTTTTTATTTTTGTCTGTCGTATCTGTTTGTTTCGGCTAATCTCCAAAACGGCTGGACAGATTTTGATGGAACTTTCACTGGTAGATAGCTGACGTTATAAATGTTATAAGGAGTAACTCAGGCTGTTGTTATTTTACAAAAGGGATTAGGGTTTCGCTCAAAAAAATTAAACGTACCGACACACCCGAAGCGATTCAATATATATAAAGTAGAATATTTCATTTGGACAGCGGACTATCTCTTGTTGTGCACGAAAAGTTTTATTAAAATCTATCTAGCAGTCCTCAACTATACGATTAATTATTTCATCAACCAAAATTCTGAATATGGCTTCTGCTATCTACAATTACTTTACTGACTTCAAAAAAGAGGTATTCAAATTGGTGTTTGTTATTTGTTTGTTTATATATATATATATATATATATATATATATATATATATATATATATATATATATTATATATATATAGTACGCAATATTTTCGTCAAGTGTGAACTGATTTTCATGGTTCTTTTTTTAACAATAAGGTCATAGTGCATACTCCAAGTTAAAGATACGACCCTAGTAAAAGGTTGTAATAACAGTTTATCTTAAAGCATTTTAGTTGTAGAACTTTTTAGTTAAAACCATATCATTTACTATATTATAATATACAAATGGAAAATACAAAACTGGACAATCCCAAAAATATTTTATCGATTGCTTTTAATATTGACACTATATAAAAGTTTTTACTTGCGAGTAGGTTTAAGTTTTGCTGCAGCTCGCCACTAGATGGCGCTGGAACACCATGAAAATTGCAACAAGTGGGTATAATTTGTGTGCAAAGAATATTTTCGCGTTCACGCGAGCAAAGGACAAAAAAAATACATAAAGCTTATGAATATGTTGGCACATTAACACGCAGCACCATCTAGTTCCATGGAGTTCCAACGAGAATGTTTATTTAAATTAAAATATTAAAATATTTCATTACGTAACACGCCATACGTCCATTTAAAGTTTAATTACACTCGATTAGCTACAATTTTTAACAGATGTTATTCGTAACGCAAACAAGATGATTGAGAATGTTCATTTGTACTTCTCTCATCTATCTTTATATATATATATATATATATATATATATATATATATATATATATATATATATATATAAAGATATTTATCTACATACACCTCTACATATATAAATAAGCAAAGGCAAAACAGGTCAGTACGTTTTTCTCTCTGTTTGTCAACCGATTTCCTTTTTTTGTAGCTTTCGTTCAAACAAACAAACAAACAAACAAACAAACAAACAAACAAACAAAACATCGTATTATATTTTAAATGAAGTTAATTATTAAAATTAAAATAAAACTTATTTCTATACATATAATAAAATTGTAACTAAGTCGAATCTGTACATTAAATATTTTTTGGAAAATCTAATTGAAATAGACATTATTATCGACTCAAGAGTCCGAATCTATAGTTTTTAGAATTTTTGTCTGTCTGTTACCGCATCACGAGAAAACCACTGGACAGATTTTGATGAAATTTGGTATGGTGATAGCTGGTTATCCGGGTCAACATATAGGATACTTTTTACCGCGGGAAAATATCTCATTTTTGAGAAAAAAACACAAAAACTGTAATTATATGTATTTTGTAGTATATATACTAATATATAAAACCTAAGAATTTGGTTTGTGGTCATCTGAATGCGGGCGAAGCCGCGGGCAATGCTAATTTACTAAAAAAAAATGTAAAATAAAATATTTAGCTATGCATAATCTTATCGACAGCAAAAATATGCTTAAGTTGATAATTCACAGTATTTTGCAAAGTACCCAACAAAAAACCAAAATCGAAAAAATGGTTTCGTAACAAACAAACCGATACACATTTGCATATTACATAAAAAAAAAAAACTTTTTGTAGAATCATAAAATTGAATTAAAGTACCAGTTGTTAATTTTAAAGTGTTCATTTCTCCAGCACACTTGGCGACGACCCAACGCGAACTCAAAGGACACTTAAACTCGAACCAAAATAACCATTGACTAAAAAATGTGCTGATTTTGCCAAATTTTTATGTTTTATTTTTCATTGAGCTTGATTCATTTATAACTGCACGTAGCTCAAAAGGACTATTATGTAAGTAATCGTTTTAAAGTTAGATCGAGTTATTCTTAGTCTATACATATAATAAAATTGTAACTAAGCCAAATCTGTACATTTAAATATTTTTTGAAAAATCTTATTGAAATAGACATTATTATCGATACAGAGGCCGAATCTATAGTTTTTAGAATTTTTGTCTGTCTGTCTGTTACCGCATCACGGAAAAACCACTCGAGGGATTTTGATGAAATTTGGTTGATGGTAGGTGGTTATCCGGGTCAATATATAGGATACTTTTTACTGCGGGAAAATATATTATTTCTGAGAAAATATACAAAAACTGCAATGTAAGAGTATACACTAATATGTAAAACCTAAGAATTTGGTTTTTGGTCATCTGAACGCGGGCGGAGCCGCGGGCAATGCTAGTGTAAAATAAAATTATATCTCCCGCGACCATGATTGCTGTAAAGCATTCGAAACGTCGGGAACCAAAAATCCAAATAAATCCGCGAAATAATCCGTAAAAAATAGTTTTATTTAAAATGCCAAATATTCGCGTAAATCTGAAAAAGATTTCTTTTAATTGAAACTTGATATATTCAATATTTAAAACACCATTCTTCCATGTCCTGTGCGTTTGTTCTACGATGTTAGTTAGAATTTAGAATCGATATGTACAAATTGTAAGATATCACGGTTTTTTTGTAAGGTACAATGTGTGTTTGACAGATCTTATCCTTTGACCATAGACTCTATCGGGTAGTTCCATAAAATATGGCACCGACTTCGAAAATATCTGATTAGGTATGTATTCTAAATGAAAACCTCCGTTTAATTATTTTTTACGTTTTAGTGCCTGGAAGTCGGTTTTTTTTAAGTTATTATTTTCCATTTTTAGTGTAGACATAATAAGCAGGTAATTTGTAAGAAGAAAGTTTTTTAATAACATATTCGATTAAATAATTTATTTAAAAGAAATATTTATTGTTGATTTTTTAAAAATCGCTCGACCGATTTCGATAAAATTTATATGGGACCACCTGGGAAGTATACCCTTTGAAACGAAAAAAAAATCCAAGTCGGTTAAGGCGTCTTTGAGTAATCGGTGAACATACATAAAAAAAAGGATTCCGACGAATTGAGACCTCCTCCTTTTTGGAAGTCGGTTAAAAAAAGAGAGTTGAGACAGTTACTTTTATTTTTTTATATAGATAAATTATATTCATATGTTGTCGAATTCCATTATAGTCGATCGACCACAAATTTTCATAATTCTTTGTTTTATAAATAATCTATAGGGTTCCATTTAAATTTTAAAATAAGGTTTCCATACTTAAGACTAAAATAATTATAACTTACTAGCGACTGACCGTCGCTTCGCTCGGGTTCGTTCCTAGGTTGATTCCCAATACTAACTTTTATCCCCATTTTCTCCCCCTTAAGGGATGATTTTGGAGATAAAAAGTATCCTATGTCCTTCCCAAGGTCTCAAACTATCTTCTTACGAAATTTCATCTAAATCGGTTCAGTAGATTCAGAGATTACCCCCTACAACGTCACAAACTCACAAACCCACAAACTTTACCTCTTTATAATATTAGTATATTAGTATACTCGTAGATAAGTAATTTTAAATTACCTTAGAAAGTACTGAACAAAAACTAAAAAATTATAACGCGACCAAATTGTGACGTTTCTGACGACCAGTTCTAGTGCGTGGGCGGGGTGAGGTTATGGCGACTCACACTAGGCCATATTGTAGTATTTGTCGTCATTATTTACCTCACACTAAAGAATTATATAGAGAGTCCGTAAAAATAAATGTCAAAGTTAAAAATAGTACCGTAATTTTGTTGTTTATGGTACTATTTTGGATTGTCATCCATACTAATATTATAAAGAGGTAAAGTTTGTGAATTGTGAGTTTGTGACGTTGTAGGGGGTAATCTCTAGATCTACTGAACCGATTTAGATGAAATTTAGTAAGAAGATAGTTTGAAACCGTTGGAAGGACATAGGATACTTTTTATGCCGCAAATCATCCCTTAAGGGGGTGAAAATGGGGATGCAAGTTTGTATGAAGATGATTCTTCATCTTTCATGAACTTTCATCCCCACTTTCGCACACTTAAGTGATGATTTCCGGGATTAAAACTATCCTATGTCTTTCCCAGGGTCTCAAACTCTTCTTACCAAATTTCATCTAAATATGTTCAGTGGTTCTAGAGATTACTTCCTACAAACAAACTCACAAACAATGACAATTATTGTCAGCCTTCATGTTTAGTCCTATGAAACTCTGTCTATATATTCCTTAGTACCAGTTATTTACTTATTATATCATTTAGAGTTTGATTGATAATCATACCAAAGATATTCAGTGTTAATTATGTTTTATGACAAACCAGAAAACAAAAAAGATGACAAGAAACAAACCTATAAACTTATGTTCTTATGAACCGATCACAAATTATTACATACTAGCGACTTCCCCTCGCTTTGCTCGGGTGCGTCCCCACTCCCTCCCTACCGTACGCTTTAATTTTTTGAGCGAAGTCTTAATTCTTTTTTTTTCACTTTTTCAATACATATAATAAAATTGTAACTAAGCCGAATCTGAACATTAAATATTTTTTGGAAAATCTTATTGAAACAAACATTATTAGCGATACAGAGGCCGAATCTATAGTTTTCAGAATTTTTGTCTGTCTGTTACCGCATCACGGAAAAACCACTGGAGGGATTTTGATGAAATTTGGTTTGATGATAGCTGATTATCCGGGTCAACATATAGGATACTTTTTACCGCGGAAAAATATCTCATTTTTGAAAAAAAATACAAAAACTGCAATGTAGGAGTATACTAATATGTAAAAACTTAGAATTTAGTTTTTGGTCATCTGAACGCGGGCGGAGCCGCGGGCAATGCTAGTGTAATATAAAAGTAAGCCTAAGTTACTCGTTATAACATCAGCTATCTGCCAGTGAAAGTCCTGTCAGAATCAGTTTAGCCGTTTCGGAGATTAGCTGGAACAAACAGACAGGTAGACAAAAATTTTAAGAATTGTGTTTCTTCTCATAAGTACTTACCGTATACACTTTCATATGCATTTAAAAAGCTGTAATTTTGACATTACAAACAGACACTTCAATTTTATTTATCTGTTATATAGATTGAGACTCCTTGTCTCACTGCTCAAGATGACCGTTGCTAATTGCAGTACAAACAGAATAATCTACCAAATATGTCCCAATTATACCACTCGTGACAGTATCACAATTAGAACCTATAATATTGTGTAGGTATAAAGCATGGCGTTTTATGTCGTCTAGATTCTGCAAAATCAGAGAGCTAAGACAAGACATACCTACTATAAATCTATCCATATTAATATTTCAATCCGAAAGTAGCTTTGTTTGTTTGTTACCTTTTTGCGACTATACGGCTGAACCGATTTAGATGGCAATTGGTATGGAGATAGTTTGAGACCCTGGGAAGGACATATATTAGCTTTTACCTCGGAAATCATCCCTTAAAGGGATGAAATAGGGGGTAGAAGTTTGTATGGGAATCAAGCATTTCTTAAGTAAGGGATTTATACTCATCATACCTATGTATATATATAAAGTGTATCCATCCCATACTTACCGTCAAAACGTATCGCTAGTACTATAATAAAGAGATAAACTTTGTTTGTGTGTAGGTGGTAATCTGTGGAACTACTGAATTAGGGGTGTGCGAATAATTCGAACTTACGAATTATTCGTTCCGAATCGAATATTAATATTCGATTCGATTCGATTCGAACGATATTCGCACACCCCTATACTGAATCCATTCCAAAAGTTCTTTCATTAATAGAAAAATACACTATCCCTGATGGATATTTTATTTTTATGCAAATAAATCAATTTCAAATCTTAATATTTGCAAATCAAGTACTTATATCGAAATACCCGTTCTCATATTTAATTCGCAGAGATTTTAAAATCCATCAAATTACCGTTAACGGGTAGATTGTCCTGTAAGAATTCCCATTTATGCGTTGAATTATGCTTCATTGTAATTATAATATACTAGCATTGCCCGCGGCTCCGCCCGCGTTCAGATGACCAAAAACCAAATTCTCAGGTTTTACATATTATTACACTTACTCTTACTTTGTAGTTTTTTTTATTTTTTCTCAGAAATGAAATATTGTCTCACGGTAAAAAGTATTCTATATGTCGATCCGGGTATAGCTATATAGCTATATATATATAGCTATCACTATACTAAATTTCATCAAAATCCCTCCAGTGGTTTTTCTGTGATGCGGTAACAGACAGACAGACAAAAATTCTAAAAACTATAGATTCAGCCTCTGTATCGATAATAATGTTTATTTCAATAAGATTTTCCAAAAAAATTTTAATGTACAGATTCGGCTTGGTTACAATTTTATTATATGTATAGATTTTTTTAATATTTTGCATTAAATCAACACTTGAACACAAACATCTTCATTTCGTGACAGTCGGTTAAAAGAAATAGGTAAAAACCAGAAAGCCATCAACAAAGCAACTAAACCGTGTCGAATTAAACAATTAAAGTTTGTACGTATTTGTAGAGAAACAAACGATTTCCAACAAACTTTAGTGTGACGTAGTTCTAAATATATCCATCCATTGACACATTTCATCCAACTGACATGGTAGAAGGAAAATATTCAAATACTCACTTTGTCTATACTAATATTATAAAGAGGTAATGTTTGTGAGTTTGTGAGGTTGTAGGGGGGTAATCTCTGGATCTACTGAACCGATTTAGATGAAATTTGGTAAGAAGACAGTTTGAGTCCCTGGGAAGGATATAGGATACTCTTTATCCCGGAAATCATCCCATAACGGGGTGAAATTGGGGATGAAAGTTTTGTATTGGGAAGCAATTTATAAGAAAACTAGTGACTTAACCTGGCTTCGCTCGGGTGCGTCCCTCAGTACGTACATATAGCGTTGTTACAGTTTAATATAATATTATTTTAATAGGAATAATTCCGTAATACATTGTTTTCACGTAACTCTATGTTTACGCGGCGCTCGCCAGTAGAGCTCCATTCTAGCATCATGATTTTTCCCAACATCTTCAACATTTGTAGTCATTTTTCTGCCAATTTACGCAAAACCTTAATGAATTATACACATAAACCTTCCCCATGACTCACTCTGTCCATTGGTAAAAACCGTATGAAAATCCGTTCCGAAGTTTTTGAGTTTATCGCGTTCAGACAGACAGATTAACTAAAAACTAACCAATACTTGTCGTTTCGCCAAATCTCAAATTATAAGAAGTAGAGGAGTCAGACTCTTTTTAAAAAGAGGTACTTGTATTATGTACCCACAAAGGACTTATTGTTATTGTAAAAATTGTATCAAAACCTGCATTATTATTTTTAGGTCGTTAGAAAGCATTATTAGCGTTACTTTCGATTGATACCTAATATAACATAATTATAAATGAAAAATTTAAAAACCCCGTACGCAAATTAATTGTCATTTAACGATTACACTAGCACTTAATCGAGTAATCATACGCCAAAATGCCTTACATAATTTTGGAAAAGAGCTGATACTCTTACACTGCTGGACCGATATTAACCAAACATAGCTAAAAACCACCGTAAGAAAACTGGCTTTCAAATGAAAAAAACCGAAATACGTCCATCCGTTTGAGAGCTACGATGCCACAGACACACACACACACACACACAAACACACAACAGACATCGACGTCAAACTTATAACACTCCTTATTCGCGTCGGGCGTTAAAAAAGATAATATTATGAATAAAATATTCAATGACAATAGTTCACCAGTTATAATTATTTAAACGAAAAGATACGAATAAACAAACAAACCAAAAAAAAAATGTTTTTTTATCTATGTTTTATGCCGTTTTTGGCCAAACCTTAATTCAGATGAATACTAATAAACAAAGTAAATAACAACTTAGATACCACATTCAAACACTGTTAGAGCTGAGACTGCTAATTGACGCTAATAGTAGATTCGATAAGGTTTCTTTAATCGGAATTTGAACATAATTTGATTTAAAAAATAAACATACATACATATATATATATATATATATATATATATATATATATATTCGACAATTCAAAGGACAGGATATAGGCTACTTGTTATCGATATTCCTACCACAATTGACAATACCCTCGCTTGCTTCGCTCGTGTGCGTCCCTAAGCGCCTAACAGTACCAGCTATACGCTATTCCAGGTCCAAAGCAAAAAGGCTATCCAGCTGGGCGTGAAGCTAGAAACGCTCTGGGAACAGCCCACCTCGGTGGGCGATGTGCCACGCAGGTTGTCCCTGGAACTTCTCTGATAGCAGAGTGGACCATGGGAGCAACCCCTTGGTCGTGTGGTCTGCTTCGGCAGGCCTGCCATCGTCTTGGCTAAGTGCGTAAGTGGTCCTACGACGCTCCATTAAGACGGGGAAAGTTGTTGGGTTTTAGTGGGTAGTACCGGCTTTTTTAACCGGTGAGTACCAAATAACTCCATGTATGTATACAGGTGATATGCGTAAATACATTTCCCAACATTAAAAAAAAAGTTCCATATCACTCCAGCGTAAAGGACTAAAAAACACACAAAATTTCACATTTATAATCTAATTTTTAAGCATTCCGAAAAGAGAGAGTCGGCCGCTAATTAAGGCGCCATGCATGAAACCCCATTAGAACTTTCTATTGAATAACATTTGTTCAATAAAGAAAATAATCACCGGCGATATTGCGTAACAAACATACATAAAAACTTAATGAATGAATGAAGAACTTCTTTTGTTGAAATAACAAAATACCAACAGGTAGAATTTTTTGGCAACAAGTTATTCAGAAATACATTTTTATTTGAAGTCGGATAAACCTTCGGTGAAATTTAAACTTCACTAAAGTAAATTACGATATATTGTTCTAAGGTAAATATAAAGAGATACATTTGAATAGACTATGTTTCACACCGGCCTGGATTTTAACTGCTGAAATGTATGTAACGATGAAGAATGTCAACCATCAAATCGCATAAATAAATAATAAATAAATATATTAGATCATTAGCACACAGCACCATCTAGTTCCATGGTAAGCTACGAGGCCTGTGTTATGGATACCGGATAGTTGATACACTACACATATTAACTTTTAAATACATACATATTATAAATATAGACACCCATGACTGGAGAACATTCGTGCTCAGCACACAAATGAATACCCCCAGCGGGACTCGAACCCGCGACCGCTGGTGCAGCAAGTAGGATCACTACAAACTGAGCCAAAATGAGAGTGAATAATAAATAAAATATGTTGGGACATCACCACCATCTCATCAACACATCACCATCTAGCCAAGCGTGGTTCCACCGTTATGGGCACGGTGGGCCCACGACCCAATTGAGTTCGGTAAACTGATTAAATACATTAGAAAAAAAGATTTTTAGAACAAATATACAAGCGACTCTACCGGTGAGCCCTATTGAAGCCAATAAATATTTATTGATTTCTTTATGGCTGTACGGTGCAACCGTACATATTGTAATTCATCATTTTTTCTCATGACGCGTCATTTATTCCATTATATATTAATTGATGATGATGTTCTCCTAGCCGATTCCGGCCACGGCGGCCAATCTCATTGAGACTAGCCAACTGCGCAGGAGATATTATAGTGCACAAGTGTACGCGCAGACACAACGGGCACTCTCTATTCCTGTCACTCTCATACTCCGGTGGGACGACTGCTCGACACGACCGGTGAGAATTAAGGCGCAGGACCGACGGCTTTACGTGCTCTCCGAGGCACGGGGGTGAAACACCGCCGACTTCCCAACTCCGGGCTGTCACTGAGACTTACTATACAGAAAGACTCAATAACTAAACTTGGCCCGACCCGGGACTCGAACCCAGAACCTCCGGATGTGCAGCCGTACATGCTAGCCACCACACCACCGAGGCAGTTATATTATTATTCTAATAGTTAAGCTAGTTCGCATTCGGCAAGCAAGAAGCCCGGGCGCGCTCACATCATATCATATCATTTTAATCATTAAACATAGCAGTTTCTTTCTAATAAATCAAGCATTTAAGACATTCTCAGTAGACTCTTATCAATTTACATACTCTAACAATTTACATCTATCAACAACCCCCTTTGTCGCTTTTGATAAGATCCTATTGGAGTTTTTAAACCGGGAGTGTAGAAGCCGCGGAGATTTTGTTTTCTATTCCACGCAGAGTAGTAGGTAACTACCATTTAGAAGTGTATGTAATATATTGAACACTAGCGTTTTCCTGCGGCTCCGCCCGCTCAGTACATAAATCACCTACACATCATATACTAAAACCTTCTCCGAAATACGCTGCATCTTGTGGTATGAGTATTATTCCGATCGGTTCAGTAGTTATCGCAGTATAATCGAACAAATAATCGGCTCTCCATTTATTAGTATAGATGATTAAATCCGTACTCTGATACACACTTAGTCAATTTTCGGGTGGCCGTGATCACAACTCTTTTTGAGGACTGGACCCGCGCTTGCATCTAGTTCTATGGTAAGCTACGAGGCCTGTGTTATGGATACCAGATAGTTGATACACTACACGTATGTATATATGATCATGTGGGAAGACATTTTTTTCTAAAGGTGCTTTTATAGCTCACTGTTCTAACTTAACCTAGAAAGAAAGAAAAGGTTCTTCCGAGTAATCTTCAACCTACTCACCTCCTGAACTTTTAAAGAGTTTTTACCAATATGACAGTAAAACTACTTTTGACTAAAAATAGTTTTGACAGTAACATATACAAAGACAGCTTGAGCTACAGTTTCTAGGCAATCCCATACAAAACTTAGGTCAAGTACAGTGGTTATAAACAACGATGATGTTCTCCTAGCCGATTCCGTCTACAGCGGCCAATCTCATTGAGATTAGCCAACTGTGCAGGAGATATTATAGTGCTCAAGTGTACGCGCAGACACAACGGGCACTCTCTATTCCTGTCACTCTCATACTCCGGTGGGACGACTGCTCGACACGACCACTGAGAGTTAAGGCGCAGGACCGACGGCTTTACGTGCTCTCCGAGGCACGGGGGTGAAACACCGCCAACTTCCCAACTCCGGGCTGTTACTGAGACTTTCTATACAGAAAGACTCAATAACTAAACTTGTCCCGACCCGGGACTCGAACCCAGGACCTCCGGGTGTGCAGCCGTACATGCTAGCCACTACACCACCGAGGTAGTTAAACAACGATATCACACGTGCGAATCTTCAGACAGCAGACAGATAGATAAAATGACGGATTCGCTATGTAAATAGCCCTGACGTTTTCTAAATCTATTCATACATTAAATATTACTAACACGGTTATCAGTCTGCAGCATCATCTCTGACATACATTAAACAATATGGCTTATTTCTTTACACGCGATGACGAACAGACAACAGATCAAACAAATTGTAAATATGTTTACGAAAATATCGACACTTTCATAGGAGTATTATACTTATATTTTTAAACTAGAATTGCCCGCGGCTCCGCCCGCGTTCGGATAACCAAAAAATGGACCTGAAGCTAGCGGCCGACTAGCAGCCGGCCACCTGACGAATTAAACAAAGGGCCGCAACGGTATCGCGGCGTCAAAAACACATGTTATTAGAATAAATACGCTACAGATGCAATTAAATATTACTTTTTAATTATTTTAAGTACAATAATAGGAATGTATAGTGTTTTATATACTTTAATACCAAATTTTTAAATTCAGTAATGTTCGTGTCTGTTCTTAGCGTAAAAGGTCATTTAAGCCATGAAAAACTAGAAAGCATGCTTGAATCTTGCTGATTTTTTACTGAAGCTTTCTATAATATGTATTTATTCAAAATTATACATTTTATGCAGAATCAAACACTAAAAGTGTCGTAAAAAATTAAGTCGTAAAATTATTGTTTGCTATTGAGAGCGCATAATTGTAAAAACAACATTCAGTTCCATAAAAACGATAGAAAGCAAACTAGGAGCTAGTTTATTTTTTTATATATTATTGTACTTATATATACTAACAGAAAACCGTTTGAATTAGACAGGATCAAGCCGTAGTTTATTTGTAAAAAAAATTTTAATACTGCCTCCTGGCGCGTACTCATACTAAGATTCAAACGTATGAAAATACGAGAAAGCAAACTCAGATCAAGTTGATATTTTTACTATATATTCTTTTCATATCATGCAACTCAAAAATATTTAAATCTCGTAGGATCAAGGCATAGAATAGTTGTAAAAAATTTTTTAATATTTTTAAACTAGCCCATACTAGTTTCTATGAAAAGTTTAAAGTCTATAAAAACGATAGAAAGCAAACTGGGAGCTCGTTGATTTTTTTATATATTATTGTACTTATATATACTAACAGAAAACCGTTTGAATTAGACAGGATCAAGCCGTAGTTTATATGTAAAAAAAATTTTAATACTGCCTCCTGGCGCGTACCCATACTAAGATTCAAGCGTATGAAAATACGAGAAAGCAAACTCAGATCAAGTTGATATTTTTACTATATATTCTTTTCATATCATGCAACTCAAAAATATTTAAATCTCGTAGGATCAAGGCATAGAATAGTTGTAAAAAATTTTTTAATATTTTTTAAATAGCCCATACTAGTTTCTATGAAAAGTTTAAAGTCTATAAAAACGATAGAAAGCAAACTGGGAGCTCGTTGATTTTTTTATATATTATTGTACTTATATATACTAACAGAAAACCGTTTGAATTAGACAGGATCAAGCCGTAGTTTATTTGTAAAAAAAATTTTAAGATTGCCTCCTGGCGCGTACTCATACTAAGATTCAAAACGTATGAAAATACGAGAAAGCAAACTCAGATCAAGTTGATATTTTTACTATATATTCTTTTTAATATCAAGCAACTTAAAAATATTTGAATCTCGTAGGATCAAGGCATAGAATAGTTGTAAAAAATTTTTTTAATATTCTCATACTAGCCCATACTAGTTTCTATGAAAAGTTTAAAGTCTATAAAAACGATAGAAAGCAAACTGGGAGCTCGTTGATTTTTTTATATATTATTGTACTTATATATACTAACAGAAAACCGTTTGAATTAGACAGGATCAAGCCGTAGTTTATTTGTAAAAAAAAAATTAATATTGCCTCTTAGCGCGTACTCATACTAAATTCAAACGTATCAAAATACGAGAAAGCAAACTCAGATCAAGTTGATATTTTTACTATATATTCTTTTCATATCATGCAACTCAAAAATATTTAAATCTCGTAGGATCAAGGCATAGAATAGTTGTAAAAATTTTTTTATATTTTATACTAGCCCATACTATATTCTATGAAAAGTTTAAAGTCTATAAAAACGATAGAAAGCAAACTGGGAGCTCGTTGATTTTTTTATATATTATTGTACTTATATATACTAACAGAAAACCGTTTGAATTAGACAGGATCAAGCCGTAGTTTATTTGTAAAAAAAATTTTAAGATTGCCTCCTGGCGCGTACTCATACTAAGATTCAAACGTATGAAAATACGAGAAAGCAAACTCAGATCAAGTTGATATTTTTACTATATATTCTTTTAATATCAAGCAACTTAAAAATATTTGAATCTCGTAGGATCAAGGCATAGAATAGTTGTAAAAATTTTTTAATATTCTCATACTAGCCCATACTAGTTTCTATGAAAAGTTTAAAGTCTATAAAAACGATAGGAAAGCAAACTGGGAGCTCGTTGATTTTTTTATATATTATTGTACTTATATATACTAACAGAAAACCGTTTGAATTAGACAGGATCAAGCCGTAGTTTATTTGTAAAAAAAATTTTAAGATTGCCTCCTGGCGCGTACTCATACTAAGATTCAAACGTATGAAAATACGAGAAAGCAAACTCAGATCAAGTTGATATTTTTACTATATATTCTTTTAATATCAAGCAACTTAAAAATATTTGAATCTCGTAGGATCAAGGCATAGAATAGTTGTAAAAAATTTTTTAATATTCTCATACTAGCCCATACTAGTTTCTATGAAAAGTTTAAAGTCTATAAAAACGATAGAAAGCAAACTGGGAGCTCGTTGATTTTTTTATATATTATTGTACTTATATATACTAACAGAAAACCGTTTGAATTAGACAGGATCAAGCCGTAGTTTATTTGTAAAAAAAATTTTAAGATTGCCTCCTGGCGCGTACTCATACTAAGATTCAAACGTATGAAAATACGAGAAAGCAAACTCAGATCAAGTTGATATTTTTACTATATATTCTTTTCATATCATGCAACTCAAAAATATTTAAATCTCGTAGGATCAAGGCATAGAATAGTTGTAAAAAATTTTTAATATTTTTATACTAGCCCATACTATATTCTATGAAAAGTTTAAAGTCTATAAAAACGATAGAAAGCAAACTGGGAGCTCGTTGATTTTTTTATATATTATTGTACTTATATATACTAACAGAAAACCGTTTGAATTAGACAGGATCAAGCCGTAGTTTATTTGTAAAAAAAATTTTAAGATTGCCTCCTGGCGCGTACTCATACTAAGATTCAAACGTATGAAAATACGAGAAAGCAAACTCAGATCAAGTTGATATTTTTACTATATATTCTTTTAATATCAAGCAACTTAAAAATATTTGAATCTCGTAGGATCAAGGCATAGAATAGTTGTAAAATTTTTTTTTAATATTCTCATACTAGCCCATACTAGTTTCTATGAAAAGTTTAAAGTCTATAAAAACGATAGAAAGCAAACTGGGAGCTCGTTGATTTTTTTTATATATTATTGTACTTATATATACTAACAGAAAACCGTTTGAATTAGACAGGATCAAGCCGTAGTTTATTTGTAAAAAAAATTTTAAGATTGCCTCCTGGCGCGTACTCATACTAAGATTCAAACGTATGAAAATACGAGAAAGCAAACTCAGATCAAGTTGATATTTTTACTATATATTCTTAAAAAAATTTTTTACAACTATTCTATGCCTTGATCCTACGAGATTCAAATATTTTTAAGTTGCTTGATATTAAAAGAATATATAGTAAAAATATCAACTTGATCTGAGTTTGCTTTCTCGTATTTTCATACGTTTGAATCTTAGTATGAGTACGCGCCAGGAGGCAATATTAAATTTTTTTTTACAAATAAACTACGCCTTGATCCTGTCTAATTCAAACGGTTTTCTGTTAGTGTATATAAGTACAATAATATATAAAAAAATCAACGAGCTCCCAGTTTGCTTTCTATCGTTTTTATAGACTTTAAACTTTTCATAGAAACTAGTATGGGCTAGTATGAGAATATTAAAAAATTTTTTACAACTATTCTATGCCTTGATCCTACGAGATTCAAATATTTTTAAGTTGCTTGATATTAAAAGAATATATAGTAAAAATATCAACTTGATCTGAGTTTGCTTTCTCGTATTTTCATACGTTTGAATCTTAGTATGAGTACGCGCCAGGAGGCAATATTAAATTTTTTTTTACAAATAAACTACGGCTTGATCCTGTCTAATTCAAACGGTTTTCTGTTAGTATATATAAGTACAATAATATATAAAAAATCAACGAGCTCCCAGTTTGCTTTCTATCGTTTTTATAGACTTTAAACTTTTCATAGAAACTAGTATGGGCTAGTATGAGAATATTAAAAAAATTTTTACAACTATTCTATGCCTTGATCCTACGAGATTCAAATATTTTTAAGTTGCTTGATATTAAAAGAATATATAGTAAAAATATCAACTTGATCTGAGTTTGCTTTCTCGTATTTTCATACGTTTGAATCTTAGTATGAGTACGCGCCAGGAGGCAATATTAAATTTTTTTTTACAAATAAACTACGGCTTGATCCTGTCTAATTCAAACGGTTTTCTGTTAGTATATATTAGTACAAAAATATATAAAAAAATCAACGTGTTGTCAGTTTGCTTTCTATCGTTTTTATAGACTTTAAACTTTTCATAGAAACTAGTATGGGCTAGTATAAAAATATAAAAAAAATTTTTACAACTATTCTATGCCTTGATCCTACGAGATTTAAATATTTTTGAGTTGCATGATATGAAAAGAATATATAGTAAAAATATCAACTTGATCTGAGTTTGCTTTCTCGTATTTTCATACGTTTGAATCTTAGTATGAGTACGCGCCAGGAGGCAATCTTAAAATTTTTTTTACAAATAAACTACGGCTTGATCCTGTCTAATTCAAACGGTTTTCTGTTAGTATATATAAGTACAATAATATATAAAAAAATCAACGAGCTCCCAATTTGCTTTCTATCGTTTTTATAGACTTTAAACTTTTCATAGAATATAGTATGGGCTAGTATAAAAATATTAAAAAATTTTTTACAACTATTCTATGCCTTGATCCTACGAGATTTAAATATTTTTGAGTTGCATGATATGAAAAGAATATATAGTAAAAATATCAACTTGATCTGAGTTTGCTTTCTCGTATTTTCATACGTTTGAATCTTAGTATGAGTACGCGCCAGGAGGCAATCTTAAAATTTTTTTTACAAATAAACTACGGCTTGATCCTGTCTAATTCAAACGGTTTTCTGTTAGTATATATAAGTACAATAATATATAAAAAAATCAACGAGCTCCCAGTTTGCTTTCTATCGTTTTTATAGACTTTAAACTTTTCATAGAAACTAGTATGGGCTAGTATGAGAATATTAAAAATTTTTTACAACTATTCTATGCCTTGATCCTACGAGATTCAAATATTTTTAAGTTGCTTGATATTAAAAGAATATATAGTAAAAATATCAACTTGATCTGAGTTTGCTTTCTCGTATTTTCATACGTTTGAATCTTAGTATGAGTACGCGCCAGGAGGCAATCTTAAATTTTTTTTACAAATAAACTACGGCTTGATCCTGTCTAATTCAAACGGTTTTCTGTTAGTATATATAAGTACAATAATATATAAAGAAATCAACGAGCTCCCAGTTTGCTTTCTATCGTTTTTATAGACTTTAAACTTTTCATAGAAACTAGTATGGGCTAGTATGAGAATATTAAAAAAATTTTTACAACTATTCTATGCCTTGATCCTACGAGATTCAAATATTTTTAAGTTGCTTGATATTAAAAGAATATATAGTAAAAATATCAACATGATCTGAGTTTGCTTTCTCGTATTTTCATACGTTTGAATGTTAGTATGAGAACGCGCCAGGAGGCAATATTAATTTTTTTTTTCAAATAAACTACGGCTTGATCCTGTCTAATTCAAACGGATTTCTGTTAGTATATATAAGTACAATAATATATAAAAAAATCAACGAGCTCCCAGTTTGCTTTCTATCGTTTTTATGGAATTGAATGTTGTTTTTACAATTATGCGCTCGCAATAGCAACAATAATTTTTACGACTTAATTTTTTACGACACTTTTAGTGTTTGATTCTGCAAAAAATGTATAATTTTGAATAAATACATATCATAGAAAGCTTCAGTGAAAAAATCAGCAAGATTTAAGCGTGCTTTCTAGTTTTTCATGGCTTAAATGACCTTTTACGCTAAGAACGGACACGAACATTACTGAATTTAAAAATTTGGTATTAAATTATATAAAACACTATACATTCCTATTATTGTATATAAAATAATTAAAAAGTAATATTTAATTGCATCTGTAGCGTATTTATTCTAATAACATGTGTTTTTGACGCCGCGATACCGTTGCGGCCCTTTGTTTAATTCGTCAGGTGGCCGGCTGCTAGTCGGCCGCTAGCTTCAGGTCCATTTAACCATAGACTATCGGGTAGTTCCATAAAATATGGTACCGACTTTGTAAATATCTCATTAGGTATTATTTTTGACATTTTAATGCCTGGAAGTCGGTTTTTTTAAGTTTCATTTTTAGTGTAGACGTAATAAGCAGGTAATTTGTAAGAAGAAAGTTTTTTCATAACATATTCGATTAAACAATATAATTATTTAAAAAATTTATTTATTGTTGATTTTTTAAAAAACCGTTTGACCGATTTCGACAAAATTTATATGGGACTACCTGGCAAGTATACCCTTTGAAACGAAAAAAAATCCAAGTCGGTTAAGGCGTCTTCGAGTAATCGGTGAACATACATAAAAAAAAGATTCCGACGAATTGAGACCTCCTCCTTTTTGGAAGTCGGTTAAAAAAAGAGAGTTGAGACAGTTACTTTTATTTTTTTATATAGATAGGTAAATTCTATTCATATGTTGTCGAATTCCATTATAGTCGATCGACCACAAATTTTCATAATTCTTTGTTTTATAAATAATCTATATGGTTCCATTTAAATTTTAAAATAAGGTTTCCATACTTAGGACTAAAATAATTATAACTTACTAGCGACTGATCCGCGCTTCGCTCGGGTTCGTCTCTAGGTTGATTCCCCATACTAACTTTTATCCCCATTTTCTCTCCCTTAAGGGATGATTTTGTAGATAAAAACTATCCTATGTCCTTCCCAGGGTCTCAAAATATCTTCTTACGAAATTTCATCTAAATCGGTTCAGTAGATCCAGAGATTACCCCCTACAACGTCACAAACTCACAAACCCACAAACTCACAAACTTTACCTCTTTATAATATTATATTAGTATAGATAAGTAATTTTAAAGTACCTTAGAAAGTAATTACGGAACAAAAACTAAAAAATTATAACGCGACCAAATTGTGACGTTTCTGACGACCAGTGTTCTAGTGCGTGGGCGGGGTGAGGTTATGGCGACTCACACTAAGCCACATTGTAGTATTTGTCGTCATTATTTACCTCACACTAAAGAATTATATAGAGTTTGTCAAAATAAATGTCAAAGTTAAAAATAGTACCGTAATTTTGTTGTTTATGGTACTATTTTGGATTGTCATCCATACTAATATTATAAAGAGGTAAAGTTTGTGAATTGTGAGTTTGTGACGTTGTAGGGGGTAATCTCTGGATCTACTGAAGCGATTTAAATGAAATTTGGTAAGTAGATAGTTTGAGACCCTGGGAAGGACATAGGATACTTCTTATCCCGGAAATAAACCCTTAAGGGGTTGAAAATGGGGATCAAAGTTTGTATGGGGAATCAACCTTAATTTCAAACCAATCAGTTTGTATGGGAAATATAAATTTGTATACTGTTTTAAAAAATTTGGTATATTAATATTACTAGCGACTCGCTCTTTCTCTCGGGTTTGTCCCTAGGTTGATTCCATCATACAAACTTTCATCCCCATTTTCGCACCTTAAAGGGATGATTTCCAGGATTAAAACTATCCTATGTCTTTCCCAGGGTCTCAAACTCTTCTTACCAAATTTCATCTAAATATGTTCAGTGGTTCTAGAGATTACTTCCTACAAACAAACTCACAAACTAACTCTAACTCTAACTAACTTTTTATAATATTAGTATGTAATAGACTTTAAACCATCATTGTCAGCCTTCACGTTTAGTTCTATGAAACTCTGTCTATATATTCCTTAGTACCAGTTATTTACTTATTATATCAATTAGAGTTTGATTGATAATCATACCAAAGATACTCAGTGTTAATTATGTTTTATGACAAACCAGAAAACAAAAAAGATGACAAGAAACAAACCTATAAACTTATGTTCTTATGAACCGATCACAAATTATTACATACTAGCGACTTCCCCTCGCTTTGCTCGGGTGCGTCCCCACTCCCTCCCTACCGTACGCTTTAATTTTTTGAGCGAAGTCTTAATTCTTTTTTTCACTTTTTCAATCTATACTAATATTATAAAGAGGTAAAGTTTGTGATCTTGTGAGTTTGTGACGTTGTAGGGGGTAATCTCTGGATCTACTGAACCGATTTTCAAAATTCTTTTACCAATAGAAAGCCACGTTCTTTCTGAGTGTCATAGGCTATATATTAACCCGAAAAATGAAAAAGGCTTTTTCGTAGCAGTCGGATTTGCAAAGTAAGTCGGAGAAAAAACGGTCGAACGAAAACGTTTCTTACGAACGCTGCCTTAACGATGAGAGATATATGATTATGTTCTAGAGAAAAGTTGTAGAGCTTAATAATGCCTACAAAAAAGTCAGCGACAGCATATGTCTAACTTTTATATTTAAGTCACAAAAAGTAGTTTTTTATATTAAAAAAATAATTTAAATCGGTAGGTCATGTTTATTGGTCATATTATCAACAATTATGAATTCTTATCAAAATAAGTAAATTTATCGTCTAAAATATTTAAAACAAAAGACTTTTCCCTTTTACTGTATATAATTTGGACAAATGGTTAAAGAGATAATACAACATATTCGTAGGTATGGACGAACCCGAGCGAGCTGTTTGTCTGTTTTCCTGTTTGTACGGGCTAATCTCTGAATCAATTGGACCGATTTAAATGAAATTTTGCCCGGGGATATCCTTATATCCCCGGGCAACATCTTAGATACTTTTCATCCCGGAAAATTAAAGAGTTCCCGTGGGATAGTTAAAAAACTATAACAACTTATACAGCTTAGTACACAAAAACTACTGATTGGATTTTAATGAAACTTTACAATAATATAGTTCATACATGACAAAAACAGATCAGCTAATTTTCATCCCGGAAAATTAAAGAGTTTCGTGGGATAGTCAAAAAACTATAGTAACTTATACAGCTTAGTACACAAAAACTACTGATTGGATTTTGATGAAACTTTACAATAATATATATAGTTCACACATCAGAATAACAAATAGGTTACTTTTTATCCTGGAAAAATACTGTTCCCGTGGGATAGATGTTTTTGTTTATTTGTCACGTATTATGTTCACAACATAGACCCCAAAACAATAGTTATTAAAAAAAATGTCTGTTTGTCTGTTTTTGTGTAAGCATTTCACGCGAAAAGTAATGTACCGATTTCAACGAAATTTGGTGAAGTGATAACTCATTACTTGAGTCAACATTTAGGATACCTTTTGTATGTATGTATGTGTTTATGTATGTATGTATTCAGCCCTTTTTAACGTCCCACTGCTGGGCAAGGGCCTCCGTTCAGTACGAGGGCGATCAGGCCATAGTCCACCACGCTGGCCAAGTGCAGGTTGGCGGACTTTACATGTCTTTTGAAAACTTGCTAGGTTCTCTCAGACATGCAGGTTTCCTCACAATGTTTTACTTCACCGTTAAGACAAGTGGTCATTGTGTTAGAAATGATTCGCACATGAAAATATCAGAGGTGCAAGACCCGGGATTTGAACTTGCTTCACTCGGTTTCCCAACCGAGCGCGTTACCACTGGGATACCACTGCCTAGATACCTTTTACTTCAAGAAAATCTTTCTTTCCCACGGGAAAATACAATAACTGGTTCTATCGAATCGTCCTTAGAAATTTATATGGGTAACGTTGGCTCAACCTTAAGAGATAGATCAAAACATTGTGCAAGAAAATTGTAAGTCTTAAAAAGGTCTATAGAAAAGTTCTACATAGTATATGTCTATCTCCTAAGGTACACTCGCTATAACTATTTTCATTGTTATATATTACTGTTTTATTATACGTTATTTATTCTATCTATACATATAATAAAACTGTAGAGGTTAGAAAACAAAAATGCTAAAAACCGAGTTAGTTCCCTTCTTACATCCCGAAAGAAGAGAAATAGAACAAATCCAGTTTTTTTTTCAATTTTTTTGTTTCTCTGTCTGTTTGTTTATTTGTACGGGCTAATCTCTGAAACTATTGAACCGATTTAAATGAAATTTTGCATGGTTACTACCATACATACCCATACCTTATATTCCCGGTCAACATCTAAGATACTTATTCCAGAAAATTAAAGAGCTTCCGTGGGATAGTTAAAAAACTATAGTAACTTATACAGCTTAGTATACAACAACTTATCCACCTAATTTAGTAAAATTTGGCATGTTGATACCGTATATTGCCGGTTAAACAACAGGTTACTTTTCATCCCGGAAAAATGAGCGGTTCCCGTGGGATAGATATGTTTGTGCTTTTCTAGAGGTGAACCCGAGCGAAGCGAGGGTGAGCCGCTAGTACATATAATAAAATTGTAACTAAGCCGAATCTGTACGTTAAATATTTATTGGAAAATCTTATTGAAACAAACATTATTAGCGATACAGAGGCCGAATCTATAGTTTTCAGAATTTTTGTCTGTCTGTCTGTCTGTCTGTTACCGCATCACGGAAAAACCACTGGAGGGATTTAGATGAAATTTGGTATGATGGTAGCTGGTTATCCGGGTCAACATATAGGATACTTTTTACCGCGGGAAAATACCTCATTTTTGAAAAAAGATACAAAAACTGCAATGTAGGAGTATACTAATATGTAAAAACTTAGAATTTGGTTTTTGGTCATCTGAACGCGGGCGGAGCCGCGGACAATGCTAGTGTAATATAAAAGTAAGCCTAAGTTACTCGTTATAACATCAGCTATCTGCCAGTGAAAGTCCTGTCAGAATCAGTTTAGCCGTTTCGGAGATTAGCTGGAACAAACAGACAGGTAGACAAAAATTTTAAGAATTGTGTTTTTTCTCATAAGTACTTACCGTATACACTTTCATATGCATTTAAAAAGCTGTAATTTTGACATTACAAACAGACACTTCAATTTTATTTATCTGTTATATAGATTGAGACTCCTTGTGTCACTGCTCAAGATGACCGTTGCTAATTGCAGTACAAACAGAATAATCTACCAAATATGTCCCAATTATACCACTCGTGACAGTATCACAATTAGAACCTATAATATTGTGTAGGTATAAAGCATGGCGTTTTATGTCGTCTAGATTCTGCAAAATCAGAGAGCTAAGACAAGACATACCTACTATAAATCTATCCATATTAATATTTCAATCCGAAAGTAGCTTTGTTTGTTTGTTTGTTACCTTTTTGCGACTATACGGCTGAACCGATTTAGATGGCAATTGGTATGGAGATAGTTTGAGACTCTGGGAAGGACATATATTAGCTTTTACCTCGGAAATCATCCCTTAAAGGGATGAAAAAGGGGGTAGAAGTTTGTATGGGAATCAAGCATTTCTTAAGTAAGGGAGTTATACTCATCATACCTATGTATATATATAGTGTATCTATCCCATACTTACCGTCAAAACGTATCGCTAGTACTATAATAAAGAGATAAACTTTGTTTGTGTGTAGGTGGTAATCTCTGGAACTACTGAATTAGGGGTGTGCGAATAATTCGAACTTACGAATTATTCGTTCCGAATCGAATATTAATATTCGATTCGAAACTCGAATCGAATAATTCGAAAATTCGAATTATTCGATTCGAATTTCGAATCGAATATTGATATTCGATTCGATTCGATTCGAACGATATTCGCACACCCCTATACTGAATCCATTCCAAAAGTTCTTTTATTAATAGAAAAATACACTATCCCTGATGGATATTTTATTTTTATGCAAATAAATCAGTTTCAAATCTTAATATTTGCAAATCAAGTACTTATATCGAAATACCCGTTCTCATATTTAATTCGCAGAGATTTTAAAATCCATCAAGTTACCGTTAACAGGTAGAGTATCCTGTAAGAACTCCCATTTATGCGTTGAATTATGCTTCATTGTAATTATAATATACTAGCATTGCCCGCGGCTCCGCCCGCGTTCAGATGACCAAAAACCAAATTCTCAGGTTTTACATATTATTATACTTACTCTTACTTTGTAGTTTTTTTTATTTTTTCTCAGAAATGAAATATTGTCTCACGGTAAAAAGTATTCTATATGTTGATCAGGGTAACCAGCTATCACTATACTAAATTTCATCAAAATCCCTCCAGTGGTTTTTCTGTGATGCGGTAACAGATAGACAGACAGACAAAAATTCTAAAAACTATAGATTCAGCCTCTGTATCGATAATAATGTTTATTTCAATAAGATTTTCCAAAAAAATTTTAATGTACAGATTCAGCTTGGTTACAATTTTATTATATGTATAGATTTTTTTAATATTTTGCATTAAATCAACACTTGAACACAAACATCTTCATTTCGTGACAGTCGGTTAAAAGAAATAGGTAAAAACCTCCATCAAACCATCAACAAAGCAACTAAACCGTGTCGAATTAAACAATTAAAGTATGTACGTATTTGTAGAGAAACAAACGATTTCCAACAAACTTTAGTGTGACGTAGTTCTAAATATATCCATTGACACATTTCATCCAACTGACATGGTAGAAGGAAAATATTCAAATACTCACTTTGTCTATACTAATATTATAAAGAGATAAAGTTTGTGAGTTTGTGAGGTTGTAGGGGGGTAATCTCTGGATCTACTGAACGGATTTTGATGGAATTTGGTAAGAAGACAGTTTGAGTCCCTGGGAAGGATATAGGATACTCTTTATCCCGGAAATCATCCCATAAGGGGGTGAAATTGGGGATGAAAGTTTTGTATTGGGAAGCAATTTATAAGAAAACTAGTGACTTAACCTGGCTTCGCTCGGGTGCGTCCCTCAGTACGTACATATAGCGTTGTTACAGTTTTATATAATATTATTTTAATAGGAATAATTCCGTAATACATTGTTTTCACGTAACTCTATGTTAGCGCTCGCCAGTAGAGCTCCATAGCTCCATACTAGCATCATGATTTTTCCCAACATCTTCAACATTTGTAGTCATTTTTCTGCCAATTTACGCAAAACCTTAATGAATTATACACATAAACCTTCCCCATGACTCACTCTGTCCATTGGTAAAAACCGTATGAAAATCCGTTCCGAAGTTTTTGAGTTTATCGCGTTCAGACAGACAGATTAACTAAAAACTAACCAATACTTGTCGTTTCGCCAAATCTCAAATTAAAAGAAGACCCTTTTTTAAAAGAGGTACTTGTATTATGTACCCACAAAGGACTTATTGTTATTGTAAAAATTGTATCAAAACCTGCATTATTATTTTTAGGTCGTTAGAAAGCATTATTAGCGTTACTTTCGATTGATACCTAATATAACATAATTATAAATGAAAAATTTAAAAACCCCGTACGCAAATTAATTGTCATTTAACGATTACACTAGCACTTAATCGAGTAATCATACGCCAAAATGCCTTACATCATTTTGGAAAAGAGCTGATACTCTTACACTGCTAGACCGATATTATTCAAACATAGCTAAGAACCACCGCAAGGAAACAGGCTTTCAAATGAAAAATACCGAAATACGTCCATCCGTTTGAGAGCTACGATGCCACAGACACACACACACACAAACACACAGACAGACAGACATCGACGTCAAACTTATAACACTCCTTTTTCGCGTCGGGCGTTAAAAAAAGATAATATTATGAATAAAATATTCAATCACAATAGTTCACCAGTTATAATTATTTAAACGAAAAGATACGTATATACAAACAAACCAAAAAAAGTGTTTTTTTTATCTATGGTTTATGCCGTTTTTGGCCAAACCTTAATTCAGATGAACACAGTAATAAACAAAGTAAATAACAACTTAGATACCACATTCAAACACTGTTAGAGCTGAGACTGCTAATTGACGCTAATAGTAGATTCGATAAGGTTTCTTTAATCGGAATTTGAACATAATTTGATTTAAAAAATGAACATACATACATATATATATATATATATATATATATATATATATATATATATATATATATATATATGTATGTATATATATATATAACGACAATTCAAAGGACAGGATATAGGCTACTTGTTATCGATATTCCTACCACAATTGACAATACCCTCGCTTGCTTCGCTCGTGTGCGTCCCTAAGCGCCTAACAGTACCAGCTATACGCTATTCCAGGTCCAAAGCAAAAAGGCTATCTAGCTGGGCGCGAAGCTAGAAACGCTCTGGGAACAGCCCACCTCGGTGAGCGGTGTGCCATGCAGGTTGCCCCTGGAACTTCTCTGATAGCAGAGTGCACCGTGGGAGCAACCCCTTGGTCGTGTGGTCTACTTCGACAGGCCTGCCATCGGGGCGTCGTGGCTGAGTGCGTAAGTGGTCCTACGACGCATTAAGACGGAGGAAGTTGTTGGGTTTTAGTGGGTAGTACCGGCTTTTTTAACCGGTGAGTACCAAATAACTCCATGTATGTATTACAGGTGATATGCGTAAATGCATTTCCCAACATTAAAAAAAGTTCCATATCACTCCAGCGTAAAGGACTAAAAAACACAAAAAATTTCACATTTATAATCCAATTTTTAAGCATTCCGAAAAGAGAGAGTCGGCCGCTAATTAAGGCGCCATGCATGAAACCCCATTAGAACTTTCTATTGAATAACATTTGTTCAATAAAGAAAATAATCACCGGCGATATTGCGTAACAAACATACATAAAAACTTAATGAATGAATGAAGAACTCCTTTTGTTGAAATAACAAAATACCAACAGCTAGAATTTCTTGGCAACAAGTTATTCAGAAATACATTTTTATTTGAAGTCGGATAAACCTTCGGTGAAATTTAAACTTCACTAAAGTAAATTACGATATATTGTTCTAAGGTAAATATAAAGAGATACATTTGAATAGACTATGTTTCACACCGGCCTGGATTTTAACTGCTGAAATGCATGTAACGATGAAGAATGTCAACCATCAAATCGCATAAATAAATAATAAATAAATATATTAGATCATTAGCACACAGCACCATCTAGTTCCATGGTAAGCTACGAGGCCTGTGTTATGGATACCAGTTAGTTGATACACTACACATATGTATATATGATCATGTGGGAAGACATTTTTTTCTAAAGGTGCTTTTATAGCTCACTGTTCTAACTTAACCTAGAAAGAAAGAAAAGGTTCTTCCGAGTAATCTTCAACCTACTCACCTCCTGAACCTTTAAAGAGTTTTTACCAATATGACAGTCAAAACTACTTTTGACTAAAAAATAGTTTTGACTGTAACATATACAAAGACAGCTTGAGCTACAGTTTCTAGGCAATCCCATACAAAACTTAGGTCAAGTACAGTGGTTATAAACAACGATGATGTTCTCCTAGCCGATTCCGTCTACAGCGGCCAATCTCATTGAGATTAGCCAACTGTGCAGGAGATATTATAGTGCTCAAGTGTACGCGCAGACACAACGTGCACTCTCTATTCCTGTCACTCTCATACTCCGGTGGGACGACTGCTCGACACGACCACTGAGAGTTAAGGCGCAGGACCGACGGCTTTACGTGCTCTCCGAGGCACGGGGGTGAAACACCGCCGACTTCCCAACTCCGGGCTGTCACTGAGACTTTCTATACAGAAAGACTCAATAACTAAACTTGTCCCGACCCGGGACTCGAACCCAGGACCTCCGGGTGTGCAGCCGTACATGCTAGCCACTACACCACCGAGGTAGTTAAACAACGATATCACACGTGCGAATCTTCAGACAGCAGACAGATAGATAAAATGACGGATTCGCTATGTAAATAGCCCTGACGTTTTCTAAATCTATTCATACATTAAATATTACTAACACGGTTATCAGTCTGCAGCATCATCTCTGACATACATTAAACAATATGGCTTATTTCTTTACACGCGATGACGAACAGACAACAGATCAAACAAATTGTAAATATGTTTACGAAAATATCGACACTTTCATAGGAGTATTATACTTATATTTTTAAACTAGAATTGCCCGCGGCTCCGCCCGCGTTCAGATGACCAAAGACCAAATTTTTAGGTTTTACATATTAGTATACTCTTACATTGCAGTTTTTGTATTTTTTCTCAAAAATGAGATAATTTCTAATTTAATCAATTTAGAGAAGAAGATATGGCCAAATCTTGTTGTGTAAAATATGGTAAATATTTTTGATGAATGCCCCACTGCTGGGCACGGACATATCCTTAATGTAATAGGAATCAGATCAGATCATACTACACTAAGTTGTCCAAATAGTTTTGACTGGAAAAGAGTTTTCACCATAACATATATACCGTGAAAATATTTGGTACATAATATGGCAACATTAACCAACATAAGTTACATTCAACAAGGCAATAAACTATAATTGCCATAGTATACAAACCTATTAAATTAATTAGAAGCTATTTATGTCCACACGTTGGCGCCAATTGGTCATTCATAAATATTATTTATCTAATTCTGTACCATCTACATTCTAGATAATAATACTAATATTATAAAGAGGTAAAGTTTATGAGTTTGTGATGTTGTAGGGGGTAATCTTTGGATCTACTGAACCGATTTAGATGAAATTTGGTAAGAAGATAGTTTGAGACCCTGGGAAGGACATAGGATGCTTTTTATCCCGGAAATCATCCCTTAAGGGGGAGAAAATTGGGATGGAAGTTTGTACGGAGAATCAACTTAGGGACGCGATCGCATTTGTTCGTTTGTTTGTAATCGATAAACTTTTTTTTTCACCATAGTAAATTTCCACTAGACAAAAGCTAGGCTGAAAATTCATTTCGAACAGCTTGAAATATCACCTTGGCGCGGTCGCTAGTTTATAAATAATTTACCTATTTATTTTCTAAAAAAACAAAAACAAATCTATGCCGCGGGTGTGTACGGTTCTCGTTCCGTTCCATTTTTCCAGGATAAAAAGTGTCTGTGTGTTATTGTGATGTACGAGCTGTATTGACTACACATTTGACTCTGTCCGCCCGCGTTCAGATGACCAAAAACCAAATTCTTAGATTTTACATATTAGTATGTACTCTCTTACAATGCATTTTTGTATTTTTTCTCAGAAATGAGATCTTTTTCGCGGTAAAGAGTATCCTATATGTTGACCCGGATAACCGGCTATCATCATACCAAATTGCATCAAAATCCCTCCAGTGGTTTTTCTGTGATGCGGCAACAGACAGATAGACAGACAAAAATTCTAAAAACTATAGATTCGGCCTTCGGATTCGCTAATAATGTTTATTTCAATTAGATTTTCCAAAAAATATTTAATATACAGATTCGGCTTACTTACAATTTTATTATAATAATGTATAGATTACTATATCTAGTAAGATAAAATTTAAATAGATAGGTATACGGAAAGCATTATTATGCATTTCCCAACGTTTATGGTATAAGAAATATCTTAATTCCACATATTAGAATAAAATTTAGTACGTTCATCATTCAACGATCATAACCCAATTTTAAGGCGACGTCTGCCCGAACGTCTGGTCATTTGCCAAAAATATACGCATATATTTTTGTGTACAACGAGTGCGTCATCCATCGGTCATTGTGGACAAAATGGCGCCTATGCAATTCTTTAATTTTTTTAAAGTAATGCTAACTGACCAGTAGCCTTTCGGAAAAGTATTGCCAGGAGCAAAAATAAGTTTAACAACTAGCTTTTTTAATAAGTATAACCTATTTGGCGTAAAGTTGCTGGTGATTTAATTTTTGAACTATTATCATACATATTTCACGAAATGAAAAATACAAGTATAAAAGGCCTTGCTGTATATAAACCATTCAAAACGTCGAGAACTAAAAATTAAAATAAACCCGCGAAAAATTCCGAAAACTAAGTTTTATTTCAAAAAAATCAAATATTCACGTATATATAGACAAGTTTTAAGTATAAAAAATTTTTTTAAAATTACAGACTACACACGAATCTATAGATTAACGCAATCTCTGGAATTACCAGACCAATTTTGCATTTATGGCCTGTACATGTATGTATATCAAAGGAGATTAGACTATCTAATATCATACTGTCACTCTAAAATGTAGAGCAATTATCATCCACACTAATATAATAAATGCTAAGTAACTGTCTGTCTGTTACTTTTTCACGCTATTTTAGTCCGCTGAACCGATTTAGATGAAATTTGGTCAGAAGATAGTTTGAGACCCAGGGAAGGTACATACGGTACTTTTTATCCCGGAAATCATCCCTTAAGGGGGTGAAAATGGCGATGAAAGTTTGTATTGGGAAGCAAGCTAGGAACGAACCCGCCCGAACGAAGCGAGAGTGAGCGCGCCGCCGCGAATAAACGACGCGAGTGCTATCGCGGGAAAAGTTATAATAATATAAGAGTATAATAATATTAGAATGTAAATATATAATATAGTAGGGTGTGAAGTAGAGCGTGGTGCATTAAAATAACCAAGCATCTAAAATGCACGGCCGCCGCTTTGAAAGGGCATGAGTCATATATCTAGTGATAAGAACATTTATTTACATCCCGCAATAGGTACATCGCGATTTGGTCAATAATATCTATATCTACAAAACCATATCTTTACGTAATACATGCGGTTTTATTCTATAAATATAAACGTGATAGTTTGTGAGAATGTATGGATGTATGTATGTTTCATACTCTAACGCAAAAACTACTTACTGAACTGATTTTGATGAAATTTTACAGTAATATAGTTATCAAAATATGTATTATTCGAATAGACCTTTTTTACAAGCACTTGGACTGTCATTATTACATTTTCAAAATTTAAATTAAATGTCTGTATTATATAAGTCCGTGAGCAACCTACCACCGGCTCGGAAGGCAGAGTATATATATATATATATATATATATATATATATATATATATATATATATATATATATATATATATATATATATATATATATATATATATATATATAGATCATAATAAATATTATAAATGTAAAAGTTTATGAGTATGTATGGATGTTTGTTACTCTTTCACACTAGAACGGCTGAACGGATCTGGATGAAATTTGGCACAGAGATAGATTATAGTCTGGAATAATACATAGGATAAAATTCTATGTGCTATCCTGATGTATGAGCTATATTATTGTGAAGTTTCATTAATATCCATTGAGCAGTTTTTGCGTGAAAGTGTAAGAAACATTCATACATACATATCCTTACAATATGTTGCATTTATAATATTACTAGGATGCCTATAAATTTCTACAATGTAGGTTTTTCCCCAAGAAAATTTGACGCTCGCGGTGACGCAACGTAGATTAGTTTACCTGCTGCTATCTACTACTCTTAAAATTACGGGTTCGAATCTTGTAGGCATCAAAATCTTTTATAAATAAAAAAAATCTTATATTATAATTTTAGTGATCAAACAGGCATACACCTACTGGTAAATTTCTAAGAAATTAATTGAAATTCTAAGAAATCTATTGTTAACTGACACGCCGGCGTGTCCGCGGTCGTGGAGGGATTAAATACTCATCACTCATCCTCGCTCCGCTCGGGTTCGTCCCTAGTCATGAGATATTTTCCCGCAGTAAAAAGTCTCCTATATGTTGACCCGGATAACCAGCTATCATCATAAGAAATTTCATCAAAATCTATCCAGTGGTTTTTTTTGTGATGCGTTCCCAGACAGACAGACAAAAATTCTAAAAACTATACATTCGGCCTCTGTATCGATAATAATGACTATTTTAATGAGAATATCCCAAAAAATATTTAATGTACAGATACGACTCAGTTACAATTTTATCAAATAGTATATATAAATGTACCTAACATCTAAATTCTAATATATAGGAAACAGGACTTTTTTAATTATTAAAATAAAAATAAGTGGCTGCTTAAATAAGATCTTTACCATTGAAAATTGGGGTAAATAAAAAGAATAATCAATTTTTTTATCTGTGGGTACCTATTGTGGGATAATTTTGAATTCCCAATTTGGCGAAACCGTAAGACCATTAACGACCCACGTGATCAAAATATGAGTAAATTATGAATCATTTCGACCTCGTTGAAATATAAAAATTGGCGCCAGATTTCTAACAATATGTTAATTTGTAAAAAAAAAAATGCGTCGTAAATTATAATAAATATTGTGTAGGTATATTGTTATTCATTAATGGAAAATATTTATGAGTTTCACACAGTAAGTATACTTGTAAAAGTTGTTTCGGAATTACACTACATTTCTGTACAAAGTTATAAGCGTAAAATTTTCGTTAAAATTACTTTTTCATAAACATAAATTCCTTTTGCAATAAATGTAATGAAATTTAACATCATGATTCATTCATTTAATCAAATAAACTAATTAACTTAAATATACACAAGTCTATAGAAACGAACAGTCAAAACTCACCGCTGTTCACGCGAGATGACGTCATTCCCATTCAAATAGTAGTCCTGCTCGTACCACGGCCCGTTACCACTTTTAGCACAAAAATACAGCTTTTCTGATCCCCCAACTTGAATTTCAACATCTTTACCAATTGGATTTATATGTTGGAGAGACGTACACACGCCCGGCACAGAGGTTAATGACCACAGATCGTATTCGCCGTCGATACGTAAATTGTAGACACATTTACTCTCATCACACGAGTATTTATTCACATTAATTGAAAACCATGGCGATGCAATGGATATTGTAAGGTATAATAGTAAAATTATACCACTAGTCCGTAACACACACACAGGAGCCATGTCAAGCGCAACTGTTTGGTTTATGAAAGCGCCGCTCGCGACTCCGAGAGGCGCTCACTTATCATTTAAATAATGTTGCCATATCAATGGTTTTGTTTTGCCCATTTATGAAAAAAAAAATATTCTATTTTTATTAATGTACTTTATTTGTTTGGTTTGGACAAATTAAATTTTGGTTTGAATTCTTTTGGATGCTATTATTTTATATAAATAAATAATTTTCATGATGATTTTATCTTTCCACTCGTTTTATATGTATGTAGTTTCGAGACTGGTTATTGGTACTCTTCAAAAGCTACTAAATCAATAGATTAGTGATAGGTAATCTTCAATAGCTAAACTACTATAGTATTATATTATGATCTGTGCTACTATTAAAACCTTCGAGTTTAGGCTCGTTGGTTTCTTTTGCTAAACAAAAATCTAAATTGTGCTTATTTAGTTTTTTGAAACTAAAATTGTTAAATCTATACTATAATAAAACAGTAGAGGTCGAATGTCTGTACATAGAAAAAAATGCTAAAAACCGAGTCAGTTATCTTCGTATATCCCGTAAGAAGAAAAATAGCACAAATACAGATTTTTTTCAATTTTTTTGGTTCTCTGTCTGTTTGTCTGTTTGTATGGGCTAATCTCCGAAACTATTGAACCGATTTAAATGAAATTTCGCACGATCATACCGTATATCCTCGGTCGACATGTAAGATACTTTTCATTCTGGAAAATTAAAGAGTTCCCGTAGGATAGTCAAAAAAATATAGTAACTTATACAGCTTAGTACACAACAACTTATGCACCTAATTTAGTAAAATTTAACATTCTGATACTTTATATTGCCTGTCTAACAACAGGTTACTTTTCATCCCGGAAAAATGAATGGTTCCCGTGGGAACTAATAGATCTCTATTAGTGTCTATCTAGAGGCCAACCCGAGCGAAGCGAGGGTGAGCCGCTAGTATGTTAAATAAATTACATTAAATAAAATCAAAGAAAACATATTTTCAAATAGTATTTAGTTAATTTTTAAAAGTCTCCTAAGAGTAGGTAAAATTGAATAGCAGCAACACTGAACTAATTACCATAGGGATGCACTTTTACATTTTATCGATTATCGATTAATTTAAATAAATAAAAATTTTAACAGGTATAGTCATATGTAAGTTACTATAATTTTACGTTACGTAAACATTATTTATCATATTTGCGACATGCTCAAGACAAGGACAAGGAGATAAGATTTAAATGATAAACTTTATCATTTTAATAGTTAAGGGGATTATATAATTCAAAATACAGATTATTTTAGATGTTATCATAATTAAAAGCTTCACATTACGACACAGATTTTCGTCAATTTTTACAAGTTTGAGGATGAATCATAGAATTAAGACATAAAAATATTTATTGGACCAAAACAAATATTAATTTGTTAAAAATTTAATCAAGGTTGTAATATGTTAAATTCTGTATTTCATTTAATTGCAATAAATAATAATGATAATTACAACCACTTCCATTATACTAAATAATCATATTATCTTTCATAGATGCAATGTCAAATTAGATAGGAATTAGTAATTAATTACATTTAAGGATTTAGATCTTTATATTAATTAGTCGGTATAACTGTCTTTAGCTAGACGAGTAATTTATAGATTACATTAAAAAAACGTCATTAATTATCAAATTGATGAACGTTGAATGATTAAATTAGGTATGTATAAGACATATTAGGTGTACATAAGACGTAAACGTAAGTTAGTGAAAATAAAACCTTATATTTTGTTACCTACGTGAATAAGTATACTGTTCAATTATAGACACTAATAAAATAATTATTTAACCCGTAGGGATGCCATTAAATCTATGTATTTCATTCGTCTATTTTTAACTCATTTATTAAAATAAATCATAAAAATTGATTTAAAAAAAAACAGAAACGCAGATGTTCTTCTTTTTTGGCATTCGCAGGAGCGGAAGAATTGAAATTTACATGTGCACATAATGATATTTTTTTATTATTGTTTGTGTGCACCAATAGAACTTTTTCCAAAAACTCGGCGTAGTAGGTATTATATCATAAATTGATAAAACTCGTTTTAACTCGTTTGTCAATATTTTTTGATTTCCATCTTTTTAGTTTTGATCAGTTTAACATTTTTAATTTTATTTAACAATTTCTTACCGACTTTAAAAGGAGAACGTTCTCAATTCGACTGTATTTATTTTTTATATTTGTTACCTCAGAACTCCGTCATTTATAAACCGATTTGGACAATTTTTATTTTATTTGAAAATGTAAACTGCACTTTGGTTCCAGTTAAATTTGAAAAAAAAAAAATACTAACCCTAAGGGTGGAAAACGAGCTCATGACAATTTGCAGCAAGTCTTTCTATTTCCGTTGATAGTGTAGTGGTTTGGTATCGTCGAGCTGATCTGATGATAACGCCAGAAGGTGGATAGGTGGAACTCTTAAATACAAATAAGAATAATAAATATTTTGAATT
This sequence comes from Brenthis hecate, assembly GCA_951806755.1. NCBI lineage: Eukaryota > Metazoa > Arthropoda > Insecta > Lepidoptera > Nymphalidae > Brenthis > Brenthis hecate. Next base: position 20,430 of record OX638250.1, on the reverse strand, counting down.
TGGGCTTATTTTGTTTGATTTGACAAGCCCAATGGTCAATATGTTAGATTTTAGGGCAAGCAGAAGAAGCCCCTGAATTTTTTCATTTCTTAAATTTTATATTTAATATGATAAAATAGTTTTTATTGATAAAGTGTCCGAAGTAAGCGTGGCTTGCGCAAGCCAGAGCAATCGTTTTCGACCGTATTTTCATCCGTCTAGGATGATTATAAATATTGGTTCTACAGTTCCGAGAGTCGATACTTTTTAGGAAATTTCCTCGTCTCTATGAATTTTTTTTAGATTTGAAAAGGTTTAGTTTTTTGCTAATATCTTTATATATATAAATAAATATCTTTTAGTTATTTATATATATAAATATCTTTTAGTTAATTGTTTATAACTTATGCAATTTTTGCAAGTGGAACTTGATTTTTTCAAAACGATTTTTTCGAATCGAATGACACCACGCTGCTGAAAAAAGATGACCAAAAACGCTCTTGTTGACTAGACTATTAAGCGAATATTTTATTAAAATACTTTCTTCTTAATTTGCTACTACTCTCTATACTGAAAAGGGAAAAGAAACTTAAAAAAATAGTCGGTGCCAGCCGATACAAATCAAAGCATACCGACTTCGAAAATAACAGATTAGGTATTTATAGTAAATGATAACTACTAATCGGCTATTTTTTTTTAATTTTAGTGTTTTTTTTTTTGAAATCAGTTTTTTTTAAGTTTTTTAATATATTAAAATTTTAATTCTTAATGATATCTATGTAACCTATAACACGGTAATGTTAATGTAACATTAGCGTGCCTATGACACTCGCGTTTACCCTCGGTTAAGTCGTTTAGTAACTACGAGGGAACATAGGGTCGGACATACATATAGGTCAAACACATAACTCTCCTTTAAGCTTCACCGCAGTCGGGTAAAAAACCATATTATTCGTTTTTCAAGTTTAATTGCTTTTCTTTCCTATGCCCATGTGGTTTTATTTCATATTTTTTAGACAGAAATACGGCATTATTGAAAGGTATGTAAGTGACTGCCTATTACATGGATAATTTTTTTTTCGTTTTTTTAATTTAAATTCCTAGATCTATATGCCTGGGAAGTCGGTCTGTATTATGTTTAATACACAACGATGGCCTTATGTTAATCTTATCAAGTACGATATAAATAATTGTCAATCTGATGTCGATATGAACGACATATTTTTAGACAAAATCAGATTTTACGATAATTTTGATTCGAAAAGAATATGTGAAAAACAAATGATGCTATGAAAACTTTTCCAATGAGCTTTAGAAATATCGAAAATGCTCAAAACAGGTAGTGATGGTGTCGGTTTAGTTTGAAATTAAAAGTGCATTATTAAATTCGAGCAAATATTTTGTCTATTCAAATATAAATATATTGTTTTTGAAAAAAAAAGATCATCACTAGATCAATATATCTCCACGACTCGATCATTCCTTTACAAAAGTCAGATTTTGTTAAGTAATGATGATTTAATAGCTCCTAACTTTTAATTACTATACATGATCCCTCATCTGTATATAGGTAACACGTGTACACACACACACACACACACACACACACACACACACACACACACACACACACACACACACACACACACACACACACACACACACACACACACACACACACACACACACACACACACACACACACACACACACACACAAACGCAAACTTATATATGTAATTAATTGTAAATTTTTATTTTGTTTTCACTCTGTTTGTTGACTTTCTAGTCTTGATGGATGAGCGGGGCACCCAGTAATACGGGTCTCCACCTAGTACAGGGGCTCTTGCGACTATCTTGGAATGTAATCTTTTAAGTCAATAAAAGTATTTTTATTTTTTATTTTTTTGTCTGTATAGCAGCATGCAAAACGAGGGGACTCGAACTTACACAATGGATCGATTAAGCGATTGAAAATTACACAGCTATATTATTCTATTTACCCCTTTTTCAATAAAAATGTCTCTTTGAAATAAACCGCTCTCGATTCAAGTACGATTAAATAAACATACAAAAGTAAAAATTGGTATATTTGAATTCTGTAGGAATCTCAAACATAAATTTTGAAATAAATTTGATTAATGTTGACTTGATAATACTTTGTTTTATAAATCACTTTAACTAATAAATAATTAAGTATTATGGAATGAATTGGCATATACGCCACATTAACATTATAAGTACGGAGGTTTGAGGATGAGTATAAATATTACTTTTTACGCTGATTGATTTGACTCAATAGATTTGGGTGGAATTCGAAATGGAGGATTGGAATTAGATAATTATTTATTCATTTAACTGCGAGTGGATTTTTCATTTTTATGCTTAATAGCTATTGACAAGCTTTAGTATTATCAATAAAAAAAATTAGAAACACAGTAATTAGTTTTTTACATACCTAATATATGGATAGGAAATTATTCAAATATACTCGTATTTTCTCCAAATTTTAAATAATGATTATAGTCGTCTACTGCAGTAGTAGTATGTATATAAATAATCGCTGGTGATAGACAGACGGACAGCGGTGTCTTAGTAATAGGGTCTTGTTTTACCCTTTGGGTACGGAACCCGAAAAATAAAATGAAAGTCATAGTCTATTCCTTCTGTAGTGGATGTAATAGAAATAAATAAGATTCATAGAATGTTAGAAGTGTAGGTACTAATGCTGGCGCTTTAGACCCTTTCTTATAAAAATGAAGAGTTTTTTAAGATAGATAAATACTAATATATTTTATCTGTTTCCACGCAGCTTTGCTCGCTTATGAGCTTGCTTTTAATTTGTATTTTATTGATAAAAACGGAGGTGAAACACCTCTACTTCCCATCTCCGGGCTTAGAAAGTCCCAGTAACACTGGGAATTGAAAGACTCAATAATAAAATTTGGGCCGACCTAGGACTCGAATCTAGAGCCTCTATACAGCTATTAGCAGCTATTTTGACATTACAAACGGACACTTCAATTTTATTTATCTGTATAGATATATAAATAGGTAAAGAAAAAACTATACAGTACCTTTTTTCTCCTCTGTTTATCAACCGATTTTCATCGTTTTTGTTCAGTAGCTATTGACAAGCTATAGTGATAAAAATTTATTGTAAACTGTTTTTTATGTGGATAAGTATAATCGATTCATTTATGTTTCCCTAATATTTTCAAAAAGGATTATGGTCGAATTATAGTCAGTATTGATTCGTGAGTGCTCCGATTCACTCACAAAGGCATATACATATACGAATATCGCGCGCAGCTTACGTAGAATGAAGAAATTTAAGAATAGACATTTACTCGATAGCGACAAAAACAATACGCATAATATAATATGAAACCAATAATAAAAATATATTTTATAGCAATCAAAGTAATGATATTTAAATCGGCTTATGACGCAAAGCTTGAGTATATATGGAGTAAGATCTTAATTTTGCCTGACGTTATAATGATTATCAAAAATTGATTAAATTTCTATCTAATCAGATGAATTGTATATTTCGAATAAAAAAATAGGGCACACGTACAAGAGCATTACTTTATAAATTACATGAATATTCTCAATAATTTCAAAATTTTACTAAATTAGGTGTATAAGTTGTTGTGTACTAATCTGTATAAGATACTATAGTTTTTTAACTATCCCACGGGAACTCTTTAATTTTCTGGGATGAAACGTATCTAAGATGTTAACCAGGGATATAAGGTACCACCATACAAAATTTCATGTAAATCGGTCCAACAGTTTCGAAGATTAGCCCGTACAAACATACAAACAGACAAACTGACAAACAGACATACAGGCAAGCAGACAAACAGACAAATTTTTTAATAACTATTGTTTTGGGGTCTATATTGTGTACATTATACGTTACACACAAACAAAACTGTTTTTGTCTCTGTTGATCTATCCCACGGAAACCGTTCATTTTTCCGGGATGAAAAGTAAAAAAAACTTGTTGTTTGACCGGCAACATAAGGTATCAGCATGCCAAATTTTACTAAATTAGGTGCATAAGTTGTTGTGTACTAAGCTGTATAAGCTACTATAGTTCTTTAACTATTCCACGGGAACTCTTTAATTTTCCGGAATGAAAAGTATCTTACATGTTGACCGAGGATATAAGGTACGACCATGCAAAATTTCATTTAAATCGGTCCAATAGTTTAGGAGATTAGCCCGTACAAACAGACAAACAGACAGAGAAACAAAAAAAAATGAAAAAAATCTGGATTTGTTCTATTTTTCTTCTTACGGGATGTAAGAAGATAATTGACTCTGTTTTAGCATTTTTTTTCTATGTACAGACATTCGAATTTCGACCTCTACTGTTTTATTATAGTATAGACTAGCGACTCACCCTCGCTTCGCTCGGGTTCGTTCCTAGCTTCATTCCCCATACAAATTTTCATCCCCATTTTCACCCCTTTAAGGGATGATTTCCGGGATTAAATGTATTCTATGTCCTTCCCAGGGTCTCAAACTATCTTCTTACCAAATTTCATCTAAATCGGTTCAGTAGATGCAGAGATTACACCCTACAACCTCACAAGTTCACAAACTTTACCTCTTTATAATATTATTAGTATAGATTATCCGTTCGTACACGAAGTACAAAATAAAAAACGCAAAGAAAAAAATATACATAAATAATATATCGATAAAATATTATCACCTCCCTAGTACGTTATCATATTTTTAGTATCGAGGCTCCCGAAAAACACATAAAATTATGATATAATTTATTGTTCAATTTTTACTTTATCTTCTATAAATAGCTTTCCTTCCTTCCCAGTGATTTTGTTCGCGGAATTTAGTAATGCGAACCCCAATTATTTATTAGCAATATTCTATTTAGATATTACAAAAGTTATATAATTCCAATTATTATATATATTTTTATAGGTATTTAAAATAAATACTGCCTTAGAACCAGTCACTGCACATGGTTTGGGTCTTGGGTAGGATTGTGTAAAAACCGTGGGGTGCTCGATATCTGTTCCATTAGTACGATTTCTAAAAGTAAAATTACATAGTATAAAAATATTGTACAAAACACCCCACGCTTTTTCCACAACAACATAAATGTTCTCGTTAATCATTTTATTCTTATATTAAAAATTATTTTTTACTTATTAATTCAGTTCATCACTAAAGCTTGTTTTTTGTTTTTAAACTACAAATATTTAAGATGGGAATAAGGCTCGTTTATATTTGTCGCTCACGTTTACAATTTGTTTACAAGTACATCTCTCTGTCGACTCTAGCAGTAATAAAATAAATTTAATGAGAATAACATATTTTAACATACTATTTATTATAAATTCATATTTTCCTTTCATCTTATTCGCAAATGTTTGGTTCGCAGCAAAATGAACATATTATTATTATGAATTTTTTCTTCGCTGTTTTCATGTTTTTTGTGGCAAACTTAAATTAATTTATATGGAAAATGAGGAGATATCGGCAGCAGAATTAAAAAATAAACCGTACAAAAATACTTTTTAATAGGCTTCAAAATAATTATTCTTTTTAGTTGTCCTGTATAGTATTGTCACAAATAAATTCATTAAGTATAAGATGAATTTTAACGAGAATACTGACAAATGCAGGGCTTGTTAAAGAAATATCAATATCCATGGCGAACGGTTCCGAAATGAAAGCGCCAATATAGTATCTCGTGGCTAATTACAACATGCCATTTAGTATCTATAATTTACCATTTAATTTTAGCCGTGTAGCGCCCGGCTTAGAATAGGGCTACCCCATCTCGTCCTTGAATTGAGAACCTCCTCCTTTTCGGAAGTCGGTTAAAAAGTAATTATAACAGTGGGTATTCGCGTTTACTCGCCGTAAGATTGCTGTTTAGAGGCCTTCGTTAGATGACTGTATGGATTAATATACTGTGCATAAGTAGAACGAGATTGTCTTTTCCATAGATTATACACTTATATACTGGTAGTCTTTTCAGTGCCCATTGGTCAACGCTATCACATTACATAAATTGTATTTGTCTGTATATAATAAATAAATAATAATAATCAAATCTTTTTTCAAGAATCAACTTTCATTGCAAAAACCATCCATTAAGTTTAAATTAAATTAAGTAGTTCTAATGAAATTAAAATTTTCAGTTCAATTCAATTCTCTTATTAATGGATTTTCGAAGCGTGCCAATTCCAGTGCATCAAAATTTTATTTCTCGTTCCAAATAGATTTTTTGCATTTGGTATTTTGTCGCCCCTTACCACCTGGCGCCGAGCGCGCGCTCCTCTCGCTCTGCCCCCGGGTCGTGTCAGATTAAAAGAAAAAATAGTTCAAATAAATGTCAATAGATGGCGCTGCTCTTAAGATTTATTATTGAATGAAGAAATGGAATTTTAACACAATTTTTATTCATAGAAGGCATTGTTTGAAATTATTAAATTACTTATGCCTGTTAAAATTTATATTAACAGAAATTTAATTTTGCCGATTGTTATTTTGTATGCACAATATAATTATTATACACAATTTTATAAAATAAAATAATTCGGGTAGAAAATATATACATAGGTATATCGCTCATATTCATTTTTTCTCTCCACCGTTGTTTTATTTCCTATCATTATTAATATAATTATTAATATTAATATAATTAATTGAAAATGTTTTAGCAGGTTCATATTATTGACTTTTACATGTTATTTATAATATTTGATAAAAAAAAATATATTATTGCAGTCATTAGCTTATTAAGTGCAATTATAGGGATCATTTCAAGTTTGCGAACATAGCAGGGGTTCGAACTGCTCAAAATTGAAATTAAATTACCTAAAAACTTCAATTTTTTTTAATTAAAGTATTACCAAGTTATAGAAAAAATAAAATAATAACATAGAAAATTATTTTTCTATGCCTGACAATGTAAACAATGTATCAAAAATGAAAAAAAAAATATACATAAATTTACTTTAATAGATTTAATATTTATAAAATAAAACGCCAGATACAAACAGAAAATGTCTTTATATAGTAAACAATTATGGTATATTAGCTAGATAATCCTTGACATGGGCGGGTTCCAGCCTTCGGAAACCACTTGCATCACAGATCCCTACTTCGATGTTGTCAGCTGTCATTTGACCTTCAAATCCCTCTTTAAGCGTCAGGATCGCGGTGTGGACAGCATCATCGAGCTCTAATTCTTCTGTGTATCTGAAATAATTATAATAAAATTTTATCACTCATTTCTTATATCTAGCGAAAACCCTCAAAGCACTTAACATGAATACTGTGAAGGAGGCCTTCAGGCAGAGAAATATGAAACCCAGTTGGAAAATCACCAGAACTGGCTAACCAGCTAACACGAACTACCACAACCACACTCTTGCCGAGCAGCCTCTTGGACCCGACATCTACATGCACCAAATTTCATTAAAGTCCCAAATTGGACTGATCACAAATATGGAACAGAAAAAAATATATCTATATCTTTGTGCACAAGACTTTATTTATTTTCATTTTTCATATTTCCTAAGCCATATATATAACCACCACTAAAATAATAGGCACAGACTGGCTGGAATTGGCTAGAGATAGGAAAAAGTGCAGGCACTTGGAGGAGACCTATACTCAAAAGGAGCCAAGACTTCTCAAAAAATTAATGTCAAAATTAATAATATTTATTGAATCAAATTATTAGAACTATCATTCATAATGTTATATAAAATAATTTAAATATATTCTTGGTCATGGAAACAAAGAGGCTTACAAATAAAAAAATAAACAAATAAAAATATATAACCACATTTGCAAATTCACATTAAAAAAATCATAACTTCTAAACTATGAGAAATCGCGGAACATACATGGGGTATTTTCGGATACACCCAGATGGGACGAATCTAAAAAAAAATTGATGATGTCACCTCTTGGACCACCATGTATATAAGTTAAGAGTATTGTGGAAGTTCTTTGAGCATTGCAGATTGGTTTGTAGAACTATTATAGGTCTACATATTATGAACTATATATTTAGGTACTACAAAACACGTATTTCTTCCTACTTCTTTGACTAAAACAGCTCTACCAAAACATAATATCATTTATAGCCTATAAAACTCTGGGATAAAAGTAGCTATTTATCAGCAAAAGTATTACTAAAATCTGTTCAGTAGTTTTGGAGTTTATTGGCTACAAACAAACAAAATCCCTCTTTATCATATTAAATATATAGATTTATTAAAAATTATAACTATTTTCAAAAAACATATTAAAACTAAAAATAGCTACCTTTTCTCCAAGAAAGTCTTGCCATTATTGAAGTTCTTGCCCATAGCGGTGGCTTTCCATGCAAAGTAAGCTCCAGAGGGATCACACTGGAACAGGTAGGGGCGGTCTCCGTCCCAACCGCATATTAGAAGGGACACACCAAATGGACGGACACCACTGAAAAAATAAATTATGCATATTGACATTTGTACCTCATAATACAATTAATAAAAAAAAACAATAATTGTTTAATATTGTAGTACAAAACTCGAAAATTAAATCTGAAGATTTCGAATTTTATATTTATACTAGCATTGCCCATGGCTCAAAACCAAATCTTAGATTTCACAGATTAGTATACCCTTACATTGCAGTTTTTGCATTTTTTTTCAGAAGTGAGATATTTTCCCGCAGTAAAAAGTAAAATAGTATTTATATTTTATTTTTTATACAAAATAAATCACTTTATTTTTGGTCAGATTAAATAGTTGACGGCACGTTTGTCTCAGTTTGTTGTTGCTGTGCCAGCAGTTACGGGTTCAAGTCCCACTGGGGGGCATTCATTCTTGTGATGAGAATGAATTTTTGTACTCCATTCATAGGTGTTTATAAGTATAAAATGTATGTATTTAACATCGTAACTTACCTTGACACTAGATGTGCTGTGTGTTAATGTCCTAACATATTTATTTATTTTTATAATCTTACCCAGATTGAGTATATTCCTGCATGACAGTGGCTACTCGTTGCACTAGTTGTGCTGTAGGGATGGGTTCCCTATACATTAAAAAATACTGTTGTGCCATTTTCCTGGCCTGAGTTACAAGAAGGCGATAATCAGGACCCATACCAGAATATACCATACCTATAATACAAATATATAATTCATTATTTACAATTTTTTTCTTGTAATAAAATTTCGATATTTGAATTCAAATAATTTAGTAATTTCACTCACCAATATGGCCAGTAATCATCTCTACTTTATTGACACTGTGCTCATCATAAAGAATACTCTTATGCTTGTTTTCAGTTGCTATCACAACACCATTTGAAGCTGGAAATAAGTATAATATTAATTTAAGTCTTTAATAGTATATTTTATAATTATTTATTTGATAAAAACAATCGGATATATAAAAGAAACAATGAGTAAGTAGAAGTAACCTGAAAATTGGAAAACTTACCTTTAATACCAACGGACGTACCGCCGGCGGCTACAGCAGCTAAAGCATATTCAATTTGCACCAATTTACCTGACGGGCTGTAACAAGACGATAATTGATGCACATTGTAGTTATACTGTTTGTATTAAAACTTTCAAACACCGGCTACAATAAGTAAAAATAGAGAGTGATTCAAGAATTTTAATTAATGCTATATTAATTAATAATTATAGAACACTATGTTAAAAATGATTTTTGTATAGAATTAATTAATTTTACCTAAAAGTTGTTAGAGAAAAACTATAACGTTCAGACGCCATGATTACAAAGCAAATTGTCAAAACTCAAAATTAGTCAAGTTTCGCTCCGTCATGTTGCCAGTTACGCTTTCATTGACAGTAAAGCTTCGTTCAAAAAACAGTGTACTTAATAGGTTATAAAAATATAAATTTAAATTAAAAGCCTACTTACATAATATATTTTAAAATAAAGTAATATTATAAATGCATTTATAATATTATACACTTGGTATTTAATTTTTTTAATGTGAACAGTTTCTTTAAAAAATTGTAAGCAAAAATTTTAGATGCCAAGGATTAAAAATCAAACTTTTTGTCAATTGGTTCAAAAATTAGCCAATGGCAGATAAGAACCTTCGCTCAATATTTTGAGTTTTGACTGTATTATGTACCTATCGTAAAAGATTTGTGCTATTTTTAATTCTGAATGATAAAAAGGCGTGGATTTCGTTATTCGATAATAAATAACCATCATAATGTCACACCTCCGCGGAACCTCACCGTTATCCGAAACAATGTCCGATACGTTAGAGAGGAATCGTGGGGAGAAAGCACATTTAACTAAGACGCCTTCTCACAGTCAAGTATTTTTACATAAAACGAATACAAATTTAATTAAAAGTTACGCCGATAAAAACGAAAATCATGTAACGAAGTCCTTACAAAAAGGACGGAAGACATTTGCGTTTTGGACTCTCGTTTGTTTGTTATTTGTGCTGGCTATTGGGAATTTAATCTTAACATTCACCATTTTAGCAGTAGTGAGACTTGGAGATGGTAATTATCTATATTTTTTTTCATCTACGGTATTCTCCTTAAAATAGTCGGAATACATCACTATCTTGAGTCTATTCTGTAAAAATATATTAAAATTGAATGTTAATAGTACATAATAATTATTAAATAAAACTATCTTTTTGGATTATTTCGCGGATTTATTTTGATTTTTGGACGTTTCGAATGCTTTACAGCATCCATGGTCACGGGAGAGACTGTCCAAAAATCAAAATAAATCCGCGAAATAATCCGAAAAGATAGTTTTATTTAATAATGCCAAACATTCGCGTAAATCTAAGAAAGTACATAATAACTTTAAATTGTTTAGTTCTTAGCATAATACAAGAAAATCAATTTTTTTTTTTTAATATTTTCCAGGTTTGGAGAGCATGGAGTTCTTAACAGAACATAATGCTATAAAGTTTTTTGGTGAAACAAATTTAGACCATGTTTACAAAAGAGATGGACTGATTGAGAGCTTTCAAGACACACCCATGAGTATAACCAGCGAGAATGGATCTGTGTTATTTAATTTACTAACAAGGTCTGTCTTTTATTTATTTTTTGTTTTTGCTTATTAATTTAGGTATATGTTATATATGTAAAATAGCTATTTATCAAGTATTTCATATTATAAGAATCATATACGAAACCATAGAGTTGGAAGAAAATTTAAGCTGTGTTAACAGGACTTCTGTCCTCTTTCTTTAAGGGTGCACGAGGCAGCGAAACAAAATAATTGTGTTCATTTAATCCCTTGCTGTATTGGTAGTACTAAAACTTTAATAATGCAATTAATATGTAGGATATTTAAGGATTTATTCTATGAATCATACACTAGAAACACGATTACTAGTAGTTTCTTCGATAGAAAAAACATCCAAAATGATATCCAAAAACAAAATAAACCCTCAGTGCGGCGTAAATAATTCAAGGAAGTTCATCCATTTCTTAATAATAACAAAACTATATGTTTTCTATAACATATACACTTACATTTTCAAAATGTGTATTTGTTTTAATAATATGAAGGCAGTACCTAAGTTTGCACATGTTCCGTCCATACTAGCCACACTCCCTCCTACCCTTTCGCCCTACTAAAATCAATTAGCGCCAAAAGCTCGGTGCCTCGTTAAAGATAGATTTTTATAAAAACAAAAATATTTTCATATTTTGTATTACTATACATATTTTATTTGTGTTTGTATGTAAATCATTCATACTGAAACTTACATGCACATAAATTGTAAACATTCATGTTAAAAGTATAAATATATGACTTAGACATAGAAAAACTATAGTATAGACTATAGTCTGGATATCTATATAGTTTTTTCCTAATAGTTAGTTTTTTCTAATAATTTTTAAGGTTCATTTTTATACATCCTGCATAAATGGTTGATCTAGGATTAGAAGAATTTATGTTTTTATCATAATTTGGATCCCTCCCTTCTTCTTGGTGAGATTTGGTGTCCATAGTTTATTATTTTTTTTTTTAATTTAAATTTATTGATATTTTTTCATGTTTTTTGTTAAGATTGTGAATTAATATTAATGCATGCTGTATCCATGCATTTAGGATTAACTTACATTGTGTTTTTAATTTAAAAATAATGTTTTGATGGAATTATCACCAGTGGATCCAAATAAATAAAAATAAAATAATATTAGAGCTTAGTCCGCCAACCCGCACTTGGCCAGCGTGGTGGACTATGGCTTGATCCCCCTCGTATTGAAAGGAGGCTCATGTTAAAAAGGACGGTATATAATATTAGAGCTTATGAAATCAAATATTCTTGTTTCAGACTTTCCCGTTCGGACACAAAGCTAGTGGTGAACACGTCAGGTATCTTCATCAAAGGAGTAAATTCTTTAGAGTTGATGGACCCTGAAACTGGGGAGCAAGTGTTCAGCACGGCCAACCCCGAGGTTACCATTACTGATGTCATAAAGAATTTACATGCAAAGGTAATAATTTGAATAAATCATTATGTTTAGGAGTGCAAAGACTGCTGTGATAGATACAGAATCCACACACAAAAATATCTAAAGCTCTTTATTTTAGTACATATTATAGTAACGAACATTACAGACACAATATGTCAATGTAGTTGACAGTGGGTTGGCTCGCTCTCTTGGGTACCTCAGAGGATACAGTCATATCTACATATTAAGAAGAATATTAAATAATAAGAAACAGTGCTGCAATTAAAATATATTAAAATAAAATACACCAAAGACCTGAACGTTGTTTTTATTAAATAAAGAACCAACAATATACATATTATGTTAATTAAAAAAAAGTGTGGATCAACGCCATCTATTGTCTATATAAGAAAACAAAAATTGCAGGAATTAGGCTATCCAATTTATTTCTATAAGATTTCTATAAGGTAGTGGTAGCTCAGTGGTAACGCCCTTCTTGGGAAAACCAAGTGAAGCAAGTTCGAATCCCGGGTCACGCACTTCTGATATTTTCATGTGCAAATCAAGTTTAGTTATTAAGTCTCTTAGTTAAATAATTTGGATAGTCTCAGATTCAAGTACTAAATTATTGTTATTTATAAATATTTCAGCAAGTATCAACCAAACGAATCTCATCGCCTGTGGACGAGGACCTGACCTTCCGCTCCGAGACGTCAGCCTACCTCCGAGGGTCTGAAGGCACCCACATGGAGTCCAAGGAACTGTATTGGAGTGCAGACCAGGATATCTACCTGAAGTCCATCAACGGTTCAGTAGTGCTCAGCGGAAAGGAGGGGGTCTTCATAGATGTGAGATATCTTCCCATAGCATTGCCATTGAATAAGGAGAAATACCATGGCACAGGGCAGTTTAAGGTGTGTGTTTGTATGCCACAGGGTAAGTTGTTCAGGATAGCGGTGCCTAACGGATTGAAAGTGACATGTTCTCATGTCAATATGACTGGAGAGTTGAATCCTTGCGCTTAATCAATATGTTAGATATGAATTTTAGATGTAATTGTATGGCACTTAGTTGTATTGGTGTTTCATCATATTATGTCTTTATGACCTCCAGCCTTCTTCGCAGAACAGTTAAAGTAATAAGAAATTAGAAATTATTTTGCCGTCTCACTCACTCCTTAGCAATATATTTTAGACTAGCATTGCTCGCGGCTCCGCCCGCGTTCAGATGACCAAAAACCAAATTCTTTGGTTTTACATATTAGTTTATTTTTACATTGCAGCTTTTGCATTTTTTCTCAGAAATAAGATATTTTTCCGCGGTAAAAAGTATCCTATATGTTGACCCGGATAACCAGCTATCGTCATACCATATTTCATCAAAATCCCTCCAGTGGTTTTCCCGTGATGCGGTAACAGACAGACAGACAAAAATTCTAAAAATTATAGATTCGGCCTCTGTATTAACAATAATATTTATTTCAATAGAATTTTCCAACAAATATTTAATGTACAGATTCAGCTTAGTTACAATTTTATTATATGTATAGATATATGTTGTGTGTTGTTAAATATTTATTTTTATTATATATTCTTAAGTATAATCATTATTATTTACCATAATAATAATGATTAATATAATAATCATTATTAGTACCTGGCTACTTTACTTTGTTAATTGTTCATAGTTTCTGAAACCTTTTGGTATCTATATTATGTAGACTCACAGTCTTGAGAGATTAGGTTAATAAAGTTGAAAAATATGGCAACCTCTTTGTTATAATATGGGAGTTTAAACACTATAAATGCAAAATTAGATGTTTTGGAATCCCCTCTTCTTTAAATGGAATAAGTAATATGTACATCAGGAGTAAAGAAAATTAGCTAAATTAAATGTCAATAGATGGCGTTATATGAAGTTTTGTAAAATCAGAAAGATCTCAAAAAAGTACATTGTAGATTAAATAATGCCCTTGGTATAGGAATATGGAATAATAGTAAATCTAACTTATTACATTATAAAATAGTTCGAAAGTTTATCAACGCCATCTATCGCCTATATAAGAAAATAGAAATATTCCGAATTAAAGCTCTCCCAATGTGTTTGTATGGGATGGGGTAGTATTATGTCACCTTCGCTTCGGGTTAGTCCTTAGACACAAAAAATATTCCGCGGGAACCGTACATTTTCCCGGGATGATATATAGCCTATAACCTTCCTCAGTTAACAGGCTATCTAATGCAAAAAGAATTTTTCAAATCGGATTCGTAGTTCCTGAGATTAGCGCGTTCAAACAAACTCTTCGGCTTTATAATATTCTTATAGATGTATCGCATAAATATGGCCAAAAGTTAAAAGATGTGTCGGGTTGTTGAAATTGACTTTATTAATTAATTTTTAATTTTAATGTCAATATCGAGTCGAGAAACGATGTTAGTTTAATTCCACTGAATGCCTTTTTTTTTAGTCCACTTATTTATTCCATAAAGCATTTGAATATTAATTTATACAAAAATGTATGGCGTTCAAAAAAATTGTATGAAAAGTTATTGAAATGATTGTAGAAAAGTATTGTTTATGGATATTTTATATATAAATAACAGAACATTTGGTAAAGACAGAATGTCATATATGTAGATAGCGAGACTGCCTATATGTATGTTTGTATGGGTTTCACAGATTATGCTCGAGTTAGAGCACCTATCTAAATAGTATATGCAGGTTTTGTTGATTTGATCACATGTATGTTAATGTTGTGTGAAGGCAATAGAATATGTAAAATTGTGGTAATCTAGTCAAATAAAATGGTTTTATATACTGAAGTGTTTTTATTTTATGTTCTATATCAGTTTATTGAGGGAGATCCTTCATTTTATTATTAACTAGCGACTCAACCTCGCTTCGCTCGGGTTCGTCCCTAGGTTGATTTCCCATGTAAACTTTCATCCCCATTTTCACCATCTTAAGGGATGATTTCCGGAATAAAAAGTATCCTATATCTATATTAGAGATAAGATAACTAATGCCCGATTTCACCAACGTCACCTAAGTTTAAGAGATCCCCTAAGCATGTTAAGGGGCTGTTAGGGGACAGTTTTTGTTTCACCGACAGTTAGGGGTCACTTAAATGTTAAAAGGCCCCCTAAATTTAGGTGCTCGAAATATGGGCTTAAAGGTGATCGTAAAGCGAAATTTAATTTAGGAGCTAGTTTAGGGGACTTTTAAACTAGGAATCCCATACGTAGGTGGTAGCTTATGGGTTGTTGATGAAATCGGGCATAAGTATCCGTAATCAAATATAATATATTTAAACGAGCAATTCTTGTATATTATAGATAATCTGAATTTCGGAAACGGCTCCAACGATTTTCGATCAACGATAGTTTTATGTCTGGGAAAATGCGTGTTTTCGAGTTTTCATGCGGTTTTGTTTCGCATTATTCCACGCAAAATATGGTCGCCAATTCGCACGCTAGGACATAAGTAGACATGCGTAGGTCCGGATTGAAATAGTTCCCGGAACTATGTTTTAGGCCGGAACGATATCGTTCCAATCCGAGGTATCAATTGAAACAGGTTCACAGTTCCATATAGTTCCACATGTGCAGGAGTGAGATGGAGCGAGTAAACGAATATGATGTTCTCCCGACCGATTCCGGCCACGGCGGCCAATCTCATTGAGACTAGCCAACTGCGCAGGAGATATTATAGTGCTCAAGTCATGAACGAATTAACCACTGGACCAGACATATATGCGGACGTATCTTTAACGGTCATGTCAGTAACCAGGGAATTTTAGCCTAGGTCGTTTGTTTCTTGTGTCAGTCTCAAGCACTTACTTGTCAACAAAACATCTCCCAAAAATGACTAAATGTTCTGTTAAATGGTGTAAAAACTATAACGGCGGAAGCAGCACTATTTCTTTTCACTTGTAAATACATTATTTTATTACACTTATTGTTATATATCACAAAATTTAATTAAATGGAAAATAAAATATCATATTATCCAACTATGTTAAATATAGTCGATATTTCTATGTATTGTTGACATCTGACAACCATCATAAACGGGCTGGATTATACCATTCAGAACAAATGACAAAACTGTCGAGTGAGTCCATTTGACATCGACTAGTGCTTGACATTGTCGAAAAATATATCGATATTTGACGAAATAACTGAACGAATTGTGTTATTTGTACAGTACAATAACATAAAATACTTTTATCACAGTATCCTACAATCTGATGACAATAAATTTATAAAAATATTTTCTAAATCAAATAAAAAATATAAACGCAAAAATTATAATTAGTATGTGTACTTAATTTTTTATTTTATACCACATTTATATACTTTGGAATATTATTCCATTGTAATAATAATAAAGATCATTTTATTTCAACAAATAAATTACACAAAATCAAACAATAATGTTTTAGCACTAAACTTCTGGGGTGGCGATTTGTAATAAAACACTTTACCACTTGCACTAATTATTTTACTTTCACGATCCAACACTCACTTTTTCACAATTTGCAATCACTTTTTCTTTTTCCTAATTTCACAAATGTTTATTAAGAACTGAGCTTAGGACAGTGTCACATTTACATAACTACCCGAGACAATCAATTGCTAATTAAAATAGTCCAATAACAGAATCAACAAAATCACTTTATTTAATTAAATTAGCTTAATATTTTTTTTAATTTTTACATAATAATATTTATTATATATTAATGAAATATACACCCGATATTCACTTGTTCATTAACATTATTTTAGGCCAACAGAATGTGCCATCAATGCCATCGTATTTATATAAATCAAATTAAAAAATAATTATTATTTGACACATTATTATTGCCTCTTTAATTCATTTATTTTACTTTATTATAATAAATACAGATATTTTAAATTAAAAGTTGTAAAATATGATGACTATGCTAACCAATGTCTAAAATGTCATTCATTGGTTCATCGATATATGTATTTTATCGATTACGTTCAAGCACTAGAAATATTGTATTGTGTATCAGTGTTTATAATAATGTAATAAAATCTTTGTGTGCGTTATGCGTCACTTGGTTGAACTAGTTTTCATACATTTGTATTTTATGTCAGGTCCAGTCTCTAATTCGTCCATGGCTCAAGTGTACGCGCAGACACAAGGGCACTCTCTATTCCTGTCACTCTCATACTCTGGTGGGACGACTGCTCGACACGACCAGTGAGAGTTAAGGCGCAGGACCGACGGCTTTACGTGCTCTCCGAGGCACGGGGGTGAAACACCGCCAACATCCCAACTCCGGGCTGTTACTGAGGCTTACTTATACAGAAAGACTCAATAACTAAACTTGGCCCGACCCGGGACTCGAACCCAAGACCTCCGGGTGTGCAGCCGTACATGCTAGCCACTACACCACCGAGGCAGTGTAAACGAATATATTGGACCGATCACCGAAGCGACTGACTGAACTGAACGTAACCGACTCCTGCCGAACCTACCCGAGCTATAGCTGTATATTAAATTTTAAGGTGCTTCCTCACAAGAGTTAAATTTTTTTAGTAAACATCTGTTATGCCGCGTCCACATGCTGGGCGCTTGCCACAAGCACCGAGAATCAAACACGTGCCAAACACCGAACACAAACTAAATACATTAAATAAATAAATTAAAATAAAAAAGCCTTTCATTTCTTGCACTTACTAAAAATGCTATTAAAAACAATTTAAGAAAGTAGGTATTTATTAATTATTAATAAAATCCTTTCATATTCAGTTATATTATAATAATAGTATTAGATCTAATGTTATATTAATTATTATGTATATAAAGAATGTTTATTAATTTAAACTTTTTTCTTCATTTTTACAATACCTAATATGAATTATAATTAATAAAAATAATAACAATAAATATTTAAAAATTAAGATCAATATATATAATAAAATAATTCGAAAATATTTGATTAGGTATGTACATGAACGAATAAGTCACTGGACCAGACATATAAGCGGACGTACCTTTATCTGTCTTATTAGTAGCCAGGAAATTTCAGCCTTTGTCGTTTGTTTTTTGCGTCAGTCTCAAGCATTTACTTGTCAACAAACAATCTGCCAAAAATGACTAAATGTTCTGTAAAATGGTGTAAAAACTATAGCGGCGGAAGCAGCACTGTTTCTTTTCACTTGTAAATACATTATTTTATTACATTTATTGTTATTTATCACACAATTTAATAAAATTGTAAAATAAAATGTCATATTATCCAACTATGTTAAATATAGTCGATATTTCTATGTATTGTTGACATCTGACAACCATCATAAAATCCCTGGATTATACCATTCAGAACAAATGACTAAACTGTCGAGTGAGTCCATTTGACATCGACTAGTGCTTGACAATGTCGAAAAATATATCGAACACTTTATTTAATTAAATTAGCTTAATATTTTTTTAAATAAGTTTATAATTATTATCTATACAAAATAATATTTATTATATATTAATGGAATATACACCCGATATTCATTCGTTCATTAACATTATTATAGGCCAACAGAATGTTGCCATCAATGCCATCGTATTTATATAAACCAAATTAATAAATAATTATTATTTAACACATTATTACTGCCTCTTTAATTCATTTATATTAATTTATTATAATAAAAACAGATATTTTAAATTAAAAGATGTAAAATTATGATGACTATGCTAACCAATGTCTAAAATGTCATTCATTCGTTCATCGATATATGTATTTTATCGATTACGTTCAAGCACTAGAAATATTGTATTGTGTACCTGTGTGTATAATAATGTAATAAAATCTTTGTGTGCGTTATGCGTCTTTTGGTTGAACGAGTTTTCATACATTTGTATTTTATGTCTCGTCCAGTGGTTTATTCGTTCATGGGTATGTATAGTAAATGAAAACTACCAATCAGTTATTTTTTACTTTTTAGTGATTTTGTTTGAAGTCGATTTTTATTTATTGTTAAAAAGTTTTTATTTTTCCCTTTTTAGTGTAGACAGTTACTGTCTTGTAGTAGCGAAGTAAGAATTCTAACGTGTTAGGCTTGCCAAATCAAACAAAATAAGCCCAAACTCAAAGAATCTACTATTAGCCGTTAAAGAGTTCTACCTATCCACCTTCTGGCCTTGCCATCAGATCAGGTCAACAACACCGAACCACTGTACTATCAACGGAAATAGAAACACTTGCAAAATTTCAAGTCAATATGAAAATTAGAAGTAGGTTATATTCATTATTAGCTATTTTTCCACCCTTAGGGGTGGTATTTTTTTTTCAAATTTAAATGGGACCAATCTGGAAATATACACTTTCAAACAACACAAAAATTGTCCAAATCGGTTAATAAATGACGGAGTTCTGAGGTAACAAACATAAAAAAAAAAATACAGTCGAATTGAGAATCTCCTCCTTTTTGAAGTCGTTTGAAAATAATTCATAAGTTAAACAATCATTTACAATATTTTTATTTATTTGAAGTAGTTTTTTTTAAGTTTTTATTTTCCATTTTTAGTGTAGATATAGTAGGTACCTAGTACTAAAGTGAGAAGAGGTCAAACAATAAAAAAATATATTTATACGTGTCGAATTGAGAACCTCCTTTTTTTCGTGGGTTTAAAATGATTTCGTGTTAAAAAATGTTAGGTATGCTATCTGCTGCACTGCTGTGTGGAAGCGCCATTATATCGCGTAGGTACTGTGTGTAAACTACTGTAGTGACTAGTGTGTGTGTGTGTGCGTGCGTGTGTGTGTGTGTGTGCGTGTGCGTGTGCGTGTGCGTGTGCGTGTGCGTGTGAGTGCGTGTGCGTGTGTGTGTGTGTGTGTGTGTGAACGCGTGTGTGAGTAATTCGCAATATAATGTCATCTCTCTCTTACTATGCTATTACAATTAATAATGTGCCTACTTCACTACGCGTTAAAGTCGATAATTC